>JAUJYZ010000454.1:175000-293232 GCA_033675265.1 Actinostola sp. cb2023
TAAAACGAGCGTGCATGCTATGCATAGATTTAGAGCACGCAAGGACTGATCAGAACATAATAATAATAATAAATAATAATAATACATTTTATATAGCGCCACTATCCATAACAATGATCAGAGCGCTTAGAATGCTAATTAAAACCTAAAAATATATATACATAACTAAAAAATAATAATAATAACATTAAAAAGATAATATTAAAAGTAACTTTTTTTAAAGAGATATGTTTTTAGCTTCTTTTTAAAAATGTCAATCGACGTGGATGTTTTTATGTCTAATATTGGAATAGAGTTCCACAAGGTCGGGGCAGCAACTGAGAAAGCTCGTTTGCCATAAGACTTTAGGTTGTAGTTAGGGACTTCAAGAAAACACTTTGAGGCGGAGCGCAGCTTTCTGGATGGAGTATAGTCGATAATAAGATCTTGTAGATATTTTGGAGCCAATTGTGCACGAGCTTTGAATGTAAGAAGAAGAATCTTAAATACAATTCTGTTTTCAATGGGCAACAAATGGAGTTTCATTAATGCTGGAGAGATATGGTCACGTTTCTTGGAACCCATTATTAAGCGTGCGGCACTGTTCTGAACGTATTGCAGTTTCTGAATGAGGTTCTTGGGAAGGCCAAATAGCAGGGCATTACAGCTATCGAGTCTGGAGGTAACAAGTGCGTGAACAAGAGTTTCGGCTGCGTGCTGAGGCAAATACTTTCTGATTTTCCTAATGTTACTGATCTGAAGGAAAGCTGACCTGCAAATAGAAGTGATTTGTCGATCCATGTTCAAATTGTGGTCAAGTACGACACCAATATTCCTTGCACATTCAGATGGTTCAATATTTTCATTCCCGACAGTAATAGAATACAGAGGCGGTGTTTGTCTGTGCTTTGGGTGTACAACCAAAAGATGAGAGAAGTGAGAGAAGTGTTACAAGGAGAAGCATGATCGTGTAGCAGAGTGCTTCTCAACATTTCTCGAGTGTTCTTTTAAATGCCTGTAAAGGTCTCCCGCTCATATTTTAACCATCACATACAATATGAGCAATGATTAATGTATGGGTATACAGTGGCAAGCCGAGCCATTGTATACACCTATTTCAAAAAAGGTTGTCGAGGACATCAGTCCATTGGCAATAGGTTATACGTCGTTCCAAGACCGAACTGCATTATCTAATGGTAACAGCTTGAATGGCATGTATGCCAGAAATATTTCATAAAATTCGATTCAAAATGTGTCTTGGTCTGTTGAAATGGAAATAGGTACGATATCATAATAATATACATGTAGCTTTCATACCTTTTTGGCAATTCAATATGTTACCATAATGCAGTTCGGTCTTGCAATGACGTATAACCTATTGCCTATTGAAATACAATGTAGGTGTATATATCCCATACAAAATAGCTGCAAAGATTGTATATTATAAAAAATATATACTTATCATATCCACAGATGTATATAGCTAATTGCATAATCGTTGTCGGGTTGAAAATCATAACTCGTAGAAGCTGAGACCGCAAGGATGGATGGGAAATCAGTTCATGAGCCACATTACATGTAGATATATTCAATGTTCTCGTAGTTTTGAAAATATATGAGCTATTTAATTAAAATCCTACAAGTCTGGATAAAAAGGTCAATGATTTTACGGTGTTATTTGAGAGTTTTAATTTCCCAGAATTCCTTTTGGTCATAGCTTTCATGATTTTCAACCCGACAACGATTATGCAATTAGCTATATAAATATTCATCATGTTTTATTAGTATACTATATTGACAAGATAACAGTCAGTTCTTTTAGTGTGAGAATGAGGGACAACTGCTCTGCTTGTGTCGTGAAGTATTAATGATCTGATTTATGTACAGTTCAACCAAAGTCGGGTTTATTACAAGCCTCAGTCATCTCTGTGTACACCAGTTATCTGACGATATCTGCACTTGCTAGTGAGCCAACCGAACCAGGTATAATGCTCAAACCACATGTATTGTTTTAATTAAAAGCTCCTCTGAGAGATCTGGTAATTAATGCAAGAGTTAATCTACGATGGCGACGTCAACCAGAACTGCAAATAACTTCACGTTGGGATTCCATACAATCATAGTTGGTATTCCCTGTGGATGAAGTAACCTCACAGACAAAGGCTTGGACTAAATCTCTAATGTACGAAACCCCGAACAGAAGTTATTTACACTTCCGGTTGATGTTGCCGTCATAGATTTTGCAAATCTTAAACTCACTATTACTAGTATTACATAATATGAAATGGCTCCAAGCACCAGGACTTTAATACCTCGAGCCAGTTGGGTGGGATGCTGCATCCCAGACCAGGTGGCGCGCATGGTGCCAACAATCCATTCCTGAATTTGGGTTCAACTTTAAACTGATCTGTCCAGGAGTGTAATTATCCACCAGCTGCCTAGTAGAGACTCTAAGAGTAGGGAAGGCAATAAGTGGATCACAGACTGAAAGCAAGCTGTGGGCAAATGACATGTTGTTTCCCAGCTCCCATATTAGAACATCCCAATAACCTAAGCAACAAACATAACAACCGTCGTTGACAAAACATCAGAGTAAAGCATTATAAACTGTCTGTTTGTTTTGCAGTTCTTGTCGGTAATAAAACCATTCATACTGTATGTGGAGATGCGCAGGGTCTAAGTATAACTGGAACAGGCATTGAAGGCTCAGAGGTCACCGCTATTGTTGTTGGACTAGTGCTTCTGTTTATCACAGTGATATACGCCAGGTATTGTTCAATGTCTACTGAGAACTTTAAGAAGCATAACATCAAGCACAAGTTGAAGATTACATGCATGCACTCTTGCAAGCGGACGGCTCCAGATATGGATACCTTTCCAAACCCCAGTTTGAACTGTCAGTCAAACTCTAGGGGTGTCGAATGGTTCCTGCAAAAGGGCAGAGTCTCGCAGTTGTATTTCCTTATTGGGAGGGGTGGGGCAGATGATGTCAGTTCTAATTTACATATATAACAGCCTCTCTTTCATGTAGTCAGACTTTTGAGAAGTCTGTCTGTCTGACCGTGAGGGAAGCACCTAACAAATCATTTTATTTTTTACCTTTTCTTGTCATTGTTTCTTTAGCTTAAAGACTTCTGGTAGTGCAGATAAGCTTGGCGGTGGTGGTGGCTCATCCGGTAAGCATACTATTAGGTACATATATCCACAATTGTTTTGATAGTGTTAAACTCATTAGCACAGATGAGCTTGGGAGAAGGTGCCTGGGAAAGCAGTGCCAGTCGTCGTGCAGACCATGCACGCCGAGGAGGTAACCATGGTAGCCCAGCCATGGTCCACCACCTGGAACCCATCACACTGAAAGCTATCAGTGGAATGTACTTACATGCACCTATGCCATACTTACCAAAAGGGAGGGTGGGTTGGGAGTAAAAGTTCAAGCAGAAACAGTGACATGCTTGCATAGATCCATGACGATCTGCCACAAACATGCGACGTGACACCGCTATAGCCTGGGGTGCTCCCACAGCATGGCTTGCTACTGGTGGCCAGCATGCTCAGCTTTACGTTAGAGTAGATACGCATGTTCAGCAATATGGGTGCCATGTGACCCTGAGACTGCACGACTGAGCGCTTGCCCATGTGCCTTGATTTTAACTTAGCCTAAATATTCATTGAGCCACATAATATAAAACGAGCATACAGTAGAATCCCGGTTATACGCCCCCCCCCCCCCCCCCCCCCCCCCCCCCCCCGGTTATTAGCCCACCTGTCTGCTAACAGAAATGTCCTACCAGTTTTAAGACCACTCCATTTACTCCTCCCCATATGGGGTACCGTATACAGGAAACAATAATTAGGCAATAGATTAGGTGTACCAGACGAGACTGATGGAGTCCAGTAGTAATCGGTAGTACATTGGCAATCTGCTCAGATTATAGATTTTCTGAGCATTTCAAAGCTTTTACTGTTATTGTTGCAAAAACCAGGGCTTATAACCGGGATTCTATAGTATGGCGGCAATGTTCCAGATAATAATTTCACATTGAATTGTTCAGGGTATGTGCAACTGATTGATCACAGTACAAAGATGTATCTGTTTTGAATAAATATTTAGTTGTGATATTCAAGTACTAACTAATTTATGTAATTGGCACTTAATTCTGTTAGTAGGAGATGCTGAAGAAGGAAAGAAAGTCACTGAAGATGAAGACGATGCTGTCGTTTACAGCTATTCTTTCTTCCATTTTGTTTTCTTTTTGGCATCCCTTTATATCATGATGACTCTGACAAACTGGTACAGGTAAGATGGCTTATAACATGACATCACTTTATATCATGATGACTGACAAACTGGTACAGGTAAGATGGCTTATAACATAGCATCACTTTATATCATGACTCTGACAAGCTGGTACAGGTAAGATGGCTTATAACATGGCATCACTTTATATCATGATGACTGACAAGCTGGTACAGGTAAGATGGCTTATAACATAGCATCACTTTATATCATGACTCTGACAAGCTGGTACAGGTAAGATGGCTTATAACATAGCATCACTTTATATCATGATGACTGACAAACTGGTACAGGTAAGATGGCTTATAACATGGCATCACTTTATATCATGACTCTGACAAACTGGTACAGGTAAGATGGCTTATAACATGGGATCACTTTATATCATGACTCTGACAAACTAGTACAGGTAAGATGGCTTATAACATGGCATCACTTTATATCATGACTCTGACAAACTGGTACAGGTAAGATGGCTTATAACATGGCATCACTTTATATCATGACTCTGACAAACTGGTACAGGTAACTGGATAAGATGGCTTATAACATGGGATCACTTTATATCTCTGACAAACTGGTACAGGTAAGATGGCTTATAACATGGCATCACTTTATATCATGACTCTGACAAACTGGTACAGGTAAGATGGCTTATAACATGGCATCACTTTATATCATGACTCTGACAAACTGGTACAGGTAAGATGGCTTATAACATGGGATCACTTTATATCATGACTCTGACAAACTGGTACAGGTAAGATGGCTTATAACATAGCATCACTTTATATCATGACTCTGACAAACTGGTACAGGTAAGATGGCTTATAACATGGCATCACTTTATATCATGATGACTGACAAGCTGGTACAGGTAAGATGGCTTATAACATAGCATCACTTTATATCATGACTCTGACAAACTGGTACAGGTAAGATGGCTTATAACATGGCATCACTTTATATCATGACTCTGACAAGCTGGTACAGGTAAGATGGCTTATAACATAGCATCACTTTATATCATGATGACTCTGACAAACTGGTACAGGTAAGATGGCTTATAACATGGCATCACTTTATATCATGACTCTGACAAGCTGGTACAGGTAAGATGGCTTATAACATAGCATCACTTTATATCATGACTCTGACAAACTGGTACAGGTAAGATGGCTTATAACATGGGATCACTTTATATCATGACTCTGACAAACTGGTACAGGTAAGATGGCTTATAACATGGCATCACTTTATATCATGACTCTGACAAGCTGGTACAGGTAAGATGGCTTATAACATGGCATCACTTTATATCATGATGACTGACAAGCTGGTACAGGTAAGATGGCTTATAACATAGCATCACTTTATATCATGACTCTGACAAGCTGGTACAGGTAAGATGGCTTATAACATAGCATCACTTTATATCATGACTCTGACAAACTGGTACAGGTAAGATGGCTTATAACATGGGATCACTTTATATCATGACTCTGACAAACTAGTACAGGTAAGATGGCTTATAACATGGGATCACTTTTTATATCATGACTCTGACAAACTGGTACAGGTAAGATGGCTTATAACATGGCATCACTTTATATCATGACTCTGACAAACTGGTACAGGTAAGATGGCTTATAACATGGGGATCACTTTATATCATGACTCTGACAAACTGGTACAGGTAAGATGGCTTATAACATGGCATCACTTTATATCATGACTCTGACAAACTAGTACAGGTAAGATGGCTTATAACATGGGATCACTTTATATCATGACTCTGACAAACTGGTACAGGTAAGATGGCTTATAACATGGGATCACTTTATATCATGACTCTGACAAACTGGTACAGGTAAGATGGCTTATAACAGCATCACTTTATATCATGACTCTGACAAACTGGTACAGGTAAGATGGCTTATAACATGGCATCACTTTATATCATGATGACTGACAAGCTGGTACAGGTAAGATGGCTTATAACATAGCATCACTTTATATCATGACTCTGACAAACTGGTACAGGTAAGATGGCTTATAACATGGCATCACTTTATATCATGACTCTGACAAGCTGGTACAGGTAAGATGGCTTATAACATAGCATCACTTTATATCATGATGACTCTGACAAACTGGTACAGGTAAGATGGCTTATAACATGGCATCACTTTATATCATGACTCTGACAAGCTGGTACAGGTAAGATGGCTTATAACATAGCATCACTTTATATCATGACTCTGACAAACTGGTACAGGTAAGATGGCTTATAACATGGGATCACTTTATATCATGACTCTGACAAACTGGTACAGGTAAGATGGCTTATAACATGGCATCACTTTATATCATGACTCTGACAAGCTGGTACAGGTAAGATGGCTTATAACATAGCATCACTTTACATCATGATGACTCTGACAAACTGGTACAGGTAAGATGGCTTATAACATGGCATCACTTTATATCATGATGACTGACAAGCTGGTACAGGTAAGATGGCTTATAACATAGCATCACTTTATATCATGACTCTGACAAACTGGTACCTGTAGGTAAGATGGCTTATAACATGGCATCACTTTATATCATGACTCTGACAAGCTGGTACAGGTAAGATGGCTTATAACATGGGATCACTTTATATCATGACTCTGACAAACTGGTACAGGTAAGATGGCTTATAACACGGCATCACTTTATATCATGACTCTGACAAGCTGGTACAGGTAAGATGGCTTATAACACGGCATCACTTTATATCATGACTCTGACAAGCTGGTACAGTTAGCATGGATTTTTGAACACAAACTGGAGTATGTGTTTTGTTGACATTGCTATCAACCTGTTTTCTTTCAGTCCCAAAGGCACCTCTTTGGAAAAGTTTCAGAGAAACTGGGGCTCCGTGTGGGTCAAGATGATCTCTAGCTGGCTTTGTCATGTGATATATCTGTGGACCCTTGTTGCACCATTATGTTTTCCAGATAGAGACTTTGGTAACGGACCCCTCTGATACACCAATGGCTAGCACTGTAACACCATGGTAACGGATCCTAACATGCTAGACCCTATCTAGATCCTACCAAGACCCTACCATGACCCTACCTATCTAGACCCTACCAAGACCCTACCAAGACCCTACCTAGACCCTACCAAGACCCTATCTAGACCCTACCTAGACCCTATCTAGAACCTACCAAGACCCTATCTAGACCCTACCTAGACCCTACCAAGACCCTACCATGAACCTACCTATCTAGACCCTACCTAGACCCTACCTAGACCATACTAGACTAGACCTACCTACCTAGACCCTACCAAGACCCTACCTAGACCCTATCTAGACCCTACCTAGACCCTACCTAGACCCTACCCTACCCTATCTAGAACCTACCAAGACCCTATCTAGACCCTACCTAGACCCTACCAAGACCCAACCTAGACCCTATCTAGACCCTACCTAGACCCTACCAAGACCATATCTAGACCATACCTAGACCCTACCAAGACCCTACCTAGACCCTACCAAGACCCTATCTAGACCCTACCTAGACCCTATCTAGACCCTATCTAGACCCTACCAAGACCCTATCTAGACCCTACCTAGACCCTACCTATCTAGACCCTACCTAGACCCTATCTAGACCCTACCTAGACCCTACCTAGACCCTACCTAGACCCTACCTAGACCCTACCTAGACCCTATCTAGACCCTATCTAGACCCTACCTAGACCCTACCTAGACCCTATCTAGACCATATCTAGACCCTACCAAGACCATATCTAGACCCTACCTAGACCCTACCAAGACCCTATCTAGACCCTACCTAGACCCTATCTAGACCCTACCTAGACCCTAGACCCTATCTAGACCCTACCTAGACCCTATCTAGACCCTACCAAGACCCTATCTAGACCCTACCAAGACCCAACCTAGACCCTATCTAGACCCTACCTAGACCCTACCAAGACCATATCTAGACCCTACCTAGACCCTACCAAGACCATATCTAGAACCTACCAAGACCCTATCTAGACCCTACCTAGACCCTATCTAGACCCTATCTAGAACCTACCAAGACCCTATCTAGACCCTACCTAGACCCTATCTAGACCCTACCAAGACCCAACCTAGACCCTAGACCCTACCCTAGACCCTACCTAGACCCTACCAAGACCATATAGACCCTAGACCATACCTAGACCCTACCTAGACCCTACCAAGACCCTATCTAGACCCTACAAAAGACCCTATCTAGACCCTACCTAGACCCTACCTAGACCCTACTAGACCCTATCTAGACCAAACCAAGACCCTATCTAGACCCTACCTAGACCCTATCTAGACCCTACCAAGACTAAACCTAGACCCTATCTAGACCCTACCTAGACAATAGACCAAGACCATATCTAGACCATACCTAGACCCTACCTAGACCCTACCAAGACCCTATCTAGACCCTACCTAGACCCTATCTAGACCCTAAAAAATATTAAATTCCTGCGATGTTATGAGCACGTCATAGTGTGGCTCAAATGACCTCAGTTAATAAACACATACAAAACCCAGAGTGCAAACCATGTCTGTGAAACAGTGCTAACTAATTAGTACTAAATAGCACTGATGAAACAATAGAAAACAATGGAGATAACACTATTTAGTAACAATACTATTTCACAGACATATGGCTTGCACTCTAATAACTTCTAGATCTCTTTAAAAGTTCTCTAGAAGCAATATTATTGGTACTGTCAGTAAAGGTCTTTGTTTGTGTAGTCTCCCTCTAAAAACAGCAGCGTAAATGTAAGACTAGTACTAGAGTAAGAAATTGAATTTCACTTGATTTTAGTTCACTTTCAGTCATATAATACATCAATTCCAGCTTAAAACTCCATTACATCTTAGTTCAAGAACCATAACCCCCAGGTGTAATACCCACTACGGGTGACAAATCATTCATGAAAGAGGGGTTTGATTTGCAAATTTCAGACCACAACTTTGATATAGTCCCTTACTGGGAATTGCTGTAAATACAAGAGTGATTCCAATAAACCTGGGCATTACTACACGTAACTCCACTAACACGCACTATCAGACACACTCTTTTGTTTTCTTGTGTTTCTTTGCATCTTATAAACACGGACAACTAATTATTAGTGCCCAGGTTTATTGAATCACTCTAAATGATGGAAGTTGACTACTTATAACATTATTGTTTACTAGCTATGCGTAGCTACATTTTTGTACATGTAGAGTGTAAACTCTAAACTCACGAATTAAACTATGTTTAGTCCAATTCCCTCCGTCACACAACACGGCACCAAGTTTTCACACCACAAAGTTTTCACACCACCAAGTTTTCACACCACATGACCAGGAACTGGTCTACTTATGATATCTGTGTGGTTGACAATATTGTCAATTAATCTATAGACTTTGCACGATCATGTGCTGGCAACCATGTTGGATGTCGGGATAAAAGAATACTTTTCCCTCGAAGGGATTGAATTCTCTTTCATGTAAACTGATGTTATTATTCCTAACATGGCTGTCAGCATGTGATGGTGCAAACCCTCGATTGGTGTTATGTGGCCTCTTTAAAACTTTACATAGAGAAAATATATCTGTAACTCCCCTTACAGTCGAACCAAGAAAACCGTGGACACCTAAAATGTGTCTGGAATGTCCATTGTGTTGTGACCAATCACATGTGAGATCTTGATACCACATATCGTTATCAATCACAGAACAAGGCCGTTAAGTTTCAATTCTACGTTCTGTCTCAAGTGAATCGTGTACAAAATTAGTTACAAAATTAAAGTATTTTTGGAAAGCCAACCTGACAGTTTGACACGCTTGACTACTCTCGTATGTGATTGGTCACAATGAACATTCCAGACATATTTTAGGTGTCCATGGTTTTCGTAGTTCGACTGTAATCCTTCCACTTGCTTTAGCAAAACATAATTTGATGTGGATGTACACCAAGTTATACAGAACTGATGGAAATCATCAGATTCTTTTACAATAGAAAATAAGGCCTTCAATCATCCCACAAGTAAATACCTTGCATTGTAAATAAGCTCGACACACAATCAACAACATTCTTGGATGAATATAAACTGTTTGAACATTTTTGCGCTGTTTGATTATAAACTAAATCAACTTAAATACCTGTATCACTATGAGAATAATTACTACAACATAATATAAATATGTAATTAGATCAAATAAGAGCCTATGTACATGGTGCTGCATACACTCATCTATCAACGTATCGGTAAAGCCGCGGCTACACGAGCGATTTTTTGCTTGCACAGGCGATGCAATTTGTTTTTAAACTGCCGTATCACCGTATTTTATTTTTGTTGATGCCAGATATTCGAAAATTATTATTTCAATTTCTGATTTCCGGTTTTTATAACTCATTAAAATTTCCTAAAAAATAGCGTCGCCTGTGCAAGCAAAAAATCCCTCGTGTAGCCGCGGCTTAACATGATGGCAAACAAAGTTTCAAACATAAAAAGAGACCCAGCTTATTGCATGAGAGTGTCACCAACAATGTATAGACCTCATTTAGAGTTTAAAACCCAAACTAACATATTAGACCTCTTTAGCTTAATGCGATGTGTTTGCATTTGAAATATTTTCAACAAGAAAATACTTGACGGTCGATGCATGGAACGGCATCTAAGACTGATGCAAGCTGAAGAGGTCTGGTAGCTGTTAATGTGTTGTTGTTAAATATGAATTGCAAAGCAATGTGGTAATCAAAATAAACACTTTATACAACAGATAACTTGAGTTTTACGTGAATGTGGACTCGTACCCAGTCGTTACTTTCTGTGAAAGGGAAGTACAGTGGAACCAGGTTAACATGGACACCATTGGGACAAGACGCAGTGTCCGTATTAACCGGGCGTCCGTATTAAACAGGTATATTTTATAGGCATTTATATGAGTTTCGATTCGGCCGGGACAGAACAACATGTCCGTATTAACCAGGTGTCCGTAAGGCCGGGTTCCACTGTAACCAGAAAGCACGCAAGAGGGCCAAAGGTGCTTGGGAAGGAGGGAGAAAAAGTACCCACTTCGCATTTTTCTTCCTCCCTTTCCACTGCACACCCACATTGCGAGTAAGAGAAGCGACTGGGTACGAGTCTGATGTGAATGCTTGTGTAACTTTAAAATTATTATTATTAACTTATACTTCATCATTTATAGACTATATACATTTTCCATGACCTCCGAAGCATGGAATCTCAAATATTTTAGGACGCTTCCTAACGGAACTTTCACATAACGTATATCTACATATCTACAAGCTGTATTCATTTCCCTGGGCCATCAATGGAGTATTTTAGTTTATAGCCACAGGTTTTTTTTATTGATTAATATTAGAGTTGGTTTTACTTATGAAAGGAATTCTAGTGTAGTAGAACCCTGCTAACTCGAACTCAGTTGACTCCCCCGCTAACTTGAACTAATTTTATTTTCCCTTGGTTCTAATCAGGGTCAAATTTACCCCATCTATAATAACTCGAACCACTGCTAACTCAAACCATTTTTTGTTTCCCTTGGGAGTTCAAGTTAGTGGGCTTCTACTGTAGTTCCAATTGCTGGCTTTCAATCAGCTGTTAAAACTCCTTGAATCTCATTATTTGCTTCAAATGACGGGCAAACACTGCCCGTCATGTGCTATCAACCAGAGAGTATTCTTTTGAAAAGGTGCAATTCAGCTGATGAAAATTCCTCACGAGACCGGAAGTGCCGTCTAATGAAAACCAGCAATAGCTCAAAACAAACTTTAGAGTTGTTTGCTAATCCCTCTTTCATGGGCAAATTCAAGCCACTCTACTATCGATTAGTTGTTTTAACAAACGGTACTCTTTGTGTCCAGAGTTTGTACGTACATACGTAACCAGTCTACTAGCCATTGTAATGATGGTCTATCTACAGGACTCAGACACCAACACTTCAACATGACCGAGTAACTGAAATGAATGCAATCAATGGGATTAGTAACAATATTAGCCAACATTAATATTGGCAGGCACCACAAATATTATAGGTTGGCAAAATGATTACAGTAACGTTAAGGCCGACACAAAAATAGATTGGTGCAGACCATCTTATACAGTAAATGTACCACAGTTCCCTCTTTCCGATCCCACATTATGGATACCTGGGGCACTTACCGATATTTACCCGAAAAAAACTGGAAATTCCGGTTGGAAAAACAAATGGTTGTGTGTCATTCCGATCGGAAAGTTACGGAAAACTCAGTCTTATATAGCAATTGAGGTAATCCACTTTTCCTGCTCTTTTCGGGTTTTCCGTAGATGTGTGTACCATTAGATTGAGTTTTCTGGAACTTTCCAATCGGAATGCTCAAGCCTGTTAAGGCCTGGGTTTGACCTTGTTTGACCTTGAGAACAGAATGAATAATTACTTGACTATGGAAATCCATTTTGACGTCATTTTTTCATGTTTTGTTAGTTTTCACGTCCTTAAAATTTTGGTTTGCTTTTTTGTGGTGGTCACGTGATCTATGACGTCATATTCGAGAAAAACACTAATTCGTGGATCCGGTAGCGAGTTTTATAAGTGGCAAAAAAATTAGTATCAAAATCAATGCATTTCATAGAGCTAAATATCAAACTGGGTAGATGATAGTAGCTTTGCTGTCGGTAAAAGAGATATTGAGGTGAATTGTTTAAAATTTCAGGTCACGTGACCTGTTTTAGCAAATATCCCCTTAATTCTTGAAGGAAGTCCTATCAGCTGGGCAGATGTTCGTAGTACTCGGTAATTGAAGTACGTTAGGCACATCGTATTGTCTTTGTGATTAAAACTCGTCGCCGGAGAAGAAAACCAATTTTGTATAATAATTAATGACATCACGTGGTCACGTGATCACTCTAACCCTTAAAATGAAGTTAAGTTTAATCGTCCTAATACTTTCTAACATTGTGCCAAGTTTCATCTAATTACGTCAAGTCTCCAAGGTTCAACGTCAAAAAAAAACAATTTTCGTTTTTAAGCTCCTGACCCAGGCCTTAACAGGCTTGAGTGATGCACCTTTTTTTTTTAAACTGGAATTTCCGGTTTTTTCGGGTAAATGGTAGGCACCCCGACGTATCATGTAAGTGTACTTACAGTTCATCAGAGCAATGCAGTGGTTGATGTAGTCTGTTTCCCGACTTCAGAGAATCCAGCAGACAATGTGCTTCTACTTCAGCATAGGGTAATTTACCACACGTGGTCAGTTCCCAAAGAATGACACCAAACGACCACTGAGAAGCAACCAAAGAGATACAATCACCATCAAGTAACACATGACATGATGCATTTTCATGGGTACAAGCTCCTTATAATGTTTTTAGTTCACACAACAATGAAGGAATGGTCAACGCTCAGCGTGCATCCATCGAGTTATGGATGCACGCGGAAGGCCTCGTGCGACTCTAACTTCTCTCATGCTTAGCAGCCTCCCGCGTGCATCCATAACTCGATGGACGAACAACTGAAGCATTGACCATTTCTTTTATGACATAGTTACTGCAAATTCAAATAAAACAATTTCATTTTCTAATTGATTTCAGAGCGAGCGCTATGCCGATGATGTGAGCGCATTGAGTTATGGATGCACGGTCGCGCACGCTAATTAGCCAATCAGAGTGCGCGTTATATCAATGCTATGTTATAAACATTAATACATTGATATGAATAGACCCTATGCAATACTCGATTTCTGTGCTTTGCATAAATTTGCAAAAACTGAAAGAATAACGAGTTAAGTAAAGGTAAAATAATAGATTGAAAGATCATCCACAGTTTAGTATTTACCCCCAAAAGTGCATTAATAAAAATGAAACTATCATCAAGTAATAAGCGTTTGAAAGGTGCAAAATACATGGAAACGAGGCATCTAGGGCCAAAGTCCGGTTTCTGGTACAAATCTTTGTAATTTCAAATCACTATAACTTTTCAAGATTGCATAGTACAGCCCTAAAATTTGGTATGTTCATTATTGAAAACCCTCTCTTCAAAGAGATGGTCAGATATTGCTGTAATATATTCCCAATAACAAAGGAAATCAGATTTTACGATTCTACCATTAATGCATAGGGTCTATGGGTTGATACAGACCGAGACAGACCGACCAATAGATCGAGAACCTGTTACTGATAGTCATGACATTATGAGCTTCTTACCACGTCACTTTCCTCTGAAAATGTGTCACCACTTAGACATTCTGGAGCCAGCCATTTTGCACATGTGGTTTGCTTTTGGCAACAAGCTACTTTGACATCAAACTCTTCACCAATCCTGAATGACAAAGGTTACATGTAGTTAAAATGTGCTTTGTTTTTCTTCTGGCCACAAGGAAGTCACATGCGCTCTGTGCTGATGAGAAATCCAAAGGCTCATTGCTGAAGCCTACTGAGTGAACGCTTATAGAGTGTCTTGTTATGAAAGATGTGGCTATAAACAAGTCCCAGCTAGAGCAGTGAATATTTTCTACCATTACTTAGAATGCAATAACAGCCAGTCGTGGTGTTATATACTCACAAGCATTCCTTTGATGAAAGATTCTTATGCACATAGTAGTTTTGACTTGTCAAATAATTCATTACTTCAGCAATCTTAAGAGCCATGTCTAGTAACTAGAACAGAATAAATACAAACACATTAGTCTGGTGACTGAAGTTGTAGTAAAAAAATAAACAACAAATACTATTTAACAATTAGACTACAAGTTTGAGGTTTCTATGAAGCAATAGTCATGCAAGGGCTGAGTTGGCTATCCTCATAGAAAATGAGAATGAGTAGTCTAAGGGTGCGTTCGATTGACCTTATTCCGGAATATGAATAATTCCAGATTCTGGGGCAGACGGATGATGTAATTATTCCGGAATATTCCAAGCATTCTGCTATGATGAGCAGAATGTTTCCAAGTATTCCTGTTCCGGAATAAGGTCAATCGAACGCACCCTAATTGTTTTAGCATAAACCATCCAGTAGGTCAGTAAAAAATGACAGAAACAAGCAACAGAAAATAATGTCGAGAAACTCCTCTGAAACATTAGCAAAACGTGACGACGAAGCGACCATTATTTTTGTTTGTTTACCTCTACTCAGGTTCTATGAGCTGATAGACCACTAGTAGCAAACCAATCATATTGCAGGATTTGCGATAGACCACTGGATGGTTTATGCTAATTAACAATTAGTCACCAAAGGCGAGGTGAATATCGGTGAATAATAACCGAGACGAAATCGAGGTTATTATCACTGCTATTCACTGAGCCTGAGGTGACTAATTGTTTTAGTAGAATTACACAGGTGATTATTTGAAAAAATAAAAAAGCATTTTAAAGAAAATAAATTTTTATTTCATATTTCAAAAGCTGGCCAGCCATTTTGTCAAAATGCTGTAGGTAACTATCGAGAAATAGTCGACCAATCAGCGCGCTTGATTTTCTATAATCACCTGTGTAATTCTACTAACAATTAATAGCACATCGACAAAATACTTTCTGATAGACTGAAATTCTTCTTAATCTGTGCAATTAATTTTTATTCGTGTGTGATTGCATTACGCGTCACTTGCTACATACATACATGTAATGTATATATGCCAAAAATGTTCGCCTACTTTTTAAATCAGAAATGCATTCTTTTCTGTAGATGTATTATTAATAGGAAATACCACATTAGTTCTTGAAGAATTCATGAAAAATACCACTTGCAAATTGATAATACCACTCGATGGTGTTATTTACTCTTGGTACAATGTATTAATTAATTGTGGTATTTCCTTAGTCTCCTTTGCAGCCGTTCGTTGGGGAGGGATTTCAGACTAAGAACGGCTGCATAGGAGACTAGTATTTCCTATACAAATTGAATGAATTAAAAACATAGATCTACATTTATTATTATTATTCATTATTATGTATGAATGTACAAACCAAAATACTAGCTTGCATTTCCAGAACAATTTAATATAGTTTTCATGTTTTCATTACTTCCCCGATTAGTGGAGCACATGTGTTCTGCTATAAGACTTGACATGTTAATAAAGTTATTATTATTAATATATTTTATTATTATTGTTATTATTACTATTATCATTATTGTTATTATTACTATTATTATTATTATTGTTACTATTATTATTATTGTTATTATTATTATTGCCATTATTATTATTGTTATTACCATAAAGTTCCGAAAGTAGCGACCCCCCGAAAGTAACGACCCCCGAAAACGACCCCCCGAAAGTAACGACCCCCCGAAAGTAATGACCCCCCGAAAGTAACGACCCCCCGAAAGTAAAACGAAAGTAACGGCCCCCGAAAGTAACGACCCCCCGAAAGTAACGACCCCCCGAAAGTAACAGAAAACTGATGCTTGCTAACAAATCCCGAAAGTAACGACCCCCCGAAAATAACGATCCCTCCGAAAGTAATGATCCCCCCTAACAGATCAACAAAGTAGACGACAGCACTAGCAAACAAATAAAGAGCCGATATATACTGCCATATACAAAGTACAAAAGCAATAGATACCTAGATCGGCCTGTGAACAATTTTTAGATGCCGTAGATAAGGTACACGAACAGCACGATTTTAGCATCCCAAGTAGAGACACGTAAAGTAGACCCCCCAGATACATATACTAAAATACATACGACTCGTTACAGCAATAACTTTATGGTATTATTATTGCTATTATTATGTGCTTGTAGATAACTTAGATAGTTGTCAGTACGGCGTGATTATAGCGAGGAGGAAGGAACGTGATCCATGCTAAATAGATACGATAACGTACAGCACTGTTTAAGGGAACCCTGAGACAGCAGACTCATGCTTGAATAGATAGATAGATACACACGTACAGACAGACTATAAGGGTGTCACATGACCCTGAGACAGCATGACTCATGCTAGATGAAGGATTACAAATGCTCTAACAAAGTTTACAATTTGGGTGATCCAACTCTTTAGTACCCATGACATCACTGTTTAGACAGCATGAAACACATATAGGCAGACAGACAGGTACAGTAATAAGATACGACAGACAGACAGACAGATAGTACAGCAATAGCTAGATAGTACTTTCACAGATTATTAGATCAATATGACCCTGACAGACACAGACTCATGCTTAGATATATAGATAGATACGACACGTCAAGATAGATAATAGCAATAAGGGTGTCACATGACCCTGAGACAGCAGATAGACTCATGCTTGAGATAGATACGCACGTACAGCAATAAGGGTGTCACATGACCCTAGATAGATAGAGACAGCACGATAGATAGATAGATCATGCTAGAGATAGATAGATAGATATACAGCAATAAGATAGTACAGACAGACATAGATGACAGACAGAGACAGCATAGACTCATGCTTGACAGATAGATAGATACGCACGTACAGCAATATAGGGTGATACATAGATAGATGATGAGACAGCACAGACTCATGCTTGAGATAGATACGCAGATACAGATAATACATAGATAGATAGATAGATAGATGTCTTGAATAGGCAGATAGACCCTGAGACAGACTATGCTTGAATAGACAGCATACAGCAATAAGGGTGTCACATGATACAGCAGACTCAGACATAGATACGCACGTACAGAATAGATAATAAGGGTGTCACATACAGACCCTGAGATAGACAGATAGATAGACAGCATAGACTCATGATAGATATATAGATAGATACGCACGTACAGCAATACAGCACATGACCCTGAGACAGTGTCACAGATAGCTTGACACGTACAGCAATAAGATAGAGAGACAGCAGATGACTCATGCTTGAGCAATATGTCATGACCCTGATACAGCACACTCATGCTTGTACAGCACAATAAGGGTGTCACATGACCCTGAGACAGACCCTGAGACAGCACGACTCATGCTGAGACAGCACGACTCATGCTTGAATAGATACGCACGTACAATAATATGACCCTGAGACAGCACGACTCATGCTTGAATATGATACGCACCTACAGATAGGTGTCGACTACCCTGAGACAGCACGACTCATGATATATAGATACGCACGTACAGCAATAAGGGTGTCACATGACCCTGAGACAGCATGACTCATGCTTGAATAGGATACGCACGTACAGCAATAAGGGTGTCACATGACCCTGAGACAGCAGACTCATGCTTGAATATAGATGCACTTGCAATAATCACATGACCCTGATACAGCACGTACAGCAATATATAAGCACGTACAGCAATAAGGGTGTCACATGACCCTGAGACAGCACGACTCATGCTTGAATATATATACGCACGTACAGCAATAAGGGTGTCACATGACCCTGAGACAGCACGACTCATGCTTGAATATATATACGCACGTACAGCAATAAGTCAATAAGGGTGATCACATGACCATGACCGTGAGAGACAGCATAAGGGTGTCACATGACTGAGACAGCATGACTCATGCTTGAATATATATACGCACGTACAGCAATAAGGGTGTCACATGACCGTGAGACAGCACGACTCACGATATACGCACGTACAGCAATAAGCAATAAGGGTGTCACATGACCCTGAGACAGCATGACTCATGCTTGAATATATATACGCACGTACAGCAATAAGGGTGTCACACATGACCCTGAGACAGCACAGACTCATGCTTGAATAGATAGCACGACTCATGCTTGAATATATATACGCACGTACAGCAATAAGGGTGTCACATGACCCTGAGACAGCACGACTCATGCTTGAATATATATATACGCACGTACAGCAATAAGGGTGTCACATGACCCTGAGACAGCACGACTCATGCTTGAATATATATACGCACGTACAGCAATAAGGGTGTCACATGACCCTGAGACCCTGAGACAGCACGACTCATGCTTGAATATATATACGCACGTACAGCAATAAGGGTGTCACATGACCCTGAGACAGCGTACAGACTCAGGGTGTCACATGACCCTGAGACTTGAATATATATATACACGTACAGCAATAAGGGTGTCACATCACATGACCTGAGACAGCACGACTCATGCTTGAATATATATACGCACGTACTCAGGGTGTCACATGACCCTGATACAGCACGACTCATGCTTGAATATATATACGCACGTACAGCAATAAGGGTGTCACATGACCCTGAGACAGCACGACTCATGCTTGAATATATATACGCACGTACAGCAATAAGGGTGTCACATGACCGTGAGACAGCATGACTCATGCTTGAATATATATACGCACGTACAGCAATAAGGGTGTCACATGACTCATGCTTGAGATAGCACAGACTCATGCGACTCATGAATATATATACGCACGTACAGCAATAAGGGTGTCACATGACCCTGAGACAGCATGACTCATGCTTGAATATATATACGCACGTACAGCAATAAGGGTGTCACATGACCCTGAGACATGACTCATGCTTGAGACATACGCACGTACAGCATGCTTCACATGATGTGAGACAGCACGACTCATGCTTGAATATACGTACGCACAGTCACATGACCCTGAATAAGGGTGTCACATGCACGACTCCTGAGACAGCACGACTCATGCTTGAATGAGACAGCACGACTCATATATACGCACGTACAGCAATAAGGGTGTCACATGACCCTGAGACAGACTCATGATATCATGCACGTACAGCTTGGGTGTCACATGACCCTGAGACAGCACGACTCATGCTTGAATATATATACGCACGTACAGCAATAAGGGTGTCACATGACCCTGAGACAGCACGACTCATGCTTGAATATATATACGCACGTACAGCAATAAGGGTGTCACATGACCCTGAGACAGCATGACTCATGCTTGAATATATATACGCACGTGACAGCATGACTCATGCTTGAATATAGATACGCACGTACAGCAATAAGGGTGTCACATGACCCTGAGACATACGACTCATGCGTACACGTACAGCAATAAGGGTGTCACATGACCCTGAGACAGCACGACTCATGCTTGAATGACTACAGCAATTGTCACATGACCCTGAGACAGCACGACTCATGCTTGAATATATATACGCACGTACAGCAATAAGGGTGTCACATGACCGTGAGACAGCAATAAGCCTTGAATTGATTTAACACAAAATATTACAGCAATAAGGGTGTACACATGTTCCAATAATTTCTTTTATTTCTGAGACAGCATGACTCATGCATTGTACAGTGTATAGATACACACGTACAGCAATAATGTTGTCACATGATGTCCTCAAACAGCATGACTCATTCATAAGGATAAACAAGTAAAGCAATACCAGGTTGTCAAATGTGATCTTTTTTTTACAGCATGACTCAATGCTTGAATAGATACTCACGTACAGCAATAAGGGTGTCACATGACCCTGAGACAGCATGACGTTTTTCGGTATGCTTGAATAGATACGAACGTATGCGACGCAATAAGTATGTTTCACATTACTCAGCAGATAAGACAAATGACTCACAGGACTTGAGTAGATATGAATCTTAGTTTTTAAAAGTGTCACATGTCGTTAATAATCCGTTACTGAGCAGCTTCGTATTATGTCACAGCAATAAGGTTTGTCAGTGATTTTGTTTAGATAGCATCGCGCTTTGCTTGCTGCCTGACTGTCGTAACGCGAGGGCGTTATCGGTCCCATGACCTATGCAACCTGTATCATGCTTGACTAGATCCGACTCATAGTCACTCAACAATTCATGTCACATGACGTTAGAGAAAGCATATTGTATTGATCAGATGTCCTTGTTTTATTACGTTCGAACCGTAAACTCGAACCCGAACTCGAACTCGATTCCAAACTCGACGTTTCGGGATCTGAAGCTAGAGAACTTTAACGAACTCATCAAAATCAAATCAATTGAACTCAAAGTCAAAAGGTAATCAAATGAACTGATTTTAAAAGGTAATCAAAAACTCAAAGTCAAAGGCAAATCAAATGAACTCGACACATACATGTATATACAGTCTCCCTCGTCACGCAACTGTCAGTCATTGTCAGGTCTCTCCTCACGCAACTGACATTGTCCTTGTCATAAGCCCGAGTGTACGCTCATTGAGCGCCACCTCTCTGTAACGGCCAGGGTTTTTTGTCCCGGCCACCAGCTAGCTCATACATTTATTCATTTTTAAAACCTCCGCACAACGGCCACTGCTACATAACAACCACAAAATTTTGTCCCGAGGTGGTCATTGTGGAGAGGTTCAACTGTAGTTCTTCTTCCAATTTTCAACATCTCGAAGTCAGTTAAAAAAACACTGCTGCCTCATTTCTCAATCTACTTGTCAATGTTTGGAAAGCTGAGTAAGAACTCCAAGTTTTCATGTTTGATGTATTACTAGTGGTACGTTCAATGTACAACAACCTTGTGTACCTTGTGAAGTGTTCAAGTGCCTATGTCCCGACAAGTCGTCATCAGGTTCTTCTTTGCAAATCAGCTCAAGAGTAGAAGTGTCACTGCCATTGGTTTCACTGCGTTGTCTTGTTCGACTTACGACCCTTAGTTTCAGACGCTTGGGAGAATACACAACGGGTGGGGAGGTGGATGGTGCGGCTGGCTTGTGAATAGGTAGACTTCTCACCTTCTTTTGTCCAAATTGCCTAGAAAAGGATTAAGGTTAGCAGATGTATTGTTTAAAGACAACATTAAGCTGGGGTCAATTCAATAAAACTTTTACAACTGTAATTTACAAGTGTAGCTATTGTTTTAGCTGCCAAGAAGCTACACTTGTAAATTGGCCTCTGGTTAAACTCATCACCAATAGATGAGCGCTTGGGATTGGGTACCATAAGTGAGAGACTGACTATGCTAACCCGAGTCCCTCAAGGAGGTAACCATGGCAACCATGCCACAGTCCAACCTAGCACCTGTCACACTGACTAATCAGTTAGTCAGTGGAATAAGACAAATAGGTACTTACCTGTGCAAAACTTACCATGGGAGGGTAGGGTGGGGTGGGATAAATTGATCCACAATGATCAACAAAGGGGCAAGCAGACATATTGACACATGTATGTATTGTAAGCCCCTGCAAATGTCTAGGGGTCCCCCACACTGTGGGTACCCAGGTAGGTACTTCATATATGGTACAATATTGTGTACCATAGTACATGTACCTAGGGGTACCCAAGGCAAGCCCACTGGCCAGCACTGTCTCTGTTTTAACCTTGCCTAAATTATATTTAACATCATTTAACAAGTCACCTTTTTTCATCTAATTCTAAATCATCTTCAAATTCCATCTTGAGCCTTCTCTGTTTCATGTAGTGTTTACATAATAAACCCAAACCAACACTTAAACATAAGAATACGGTTATTCCTGCCGAGAGACCAACAATTGCCCCTCTGGACCAGTGGTTGATCCCTTTATTGGTTTCCTTGTCTGCAGTTTTGACTGAAAAATGAATTTTGAAAGTAATTATTTCAAAATGTTGTACATCTTTGAGAAGCACAATAATTTGTGCCTCACCAATTAGCCATTACCTAAACAAGCAGGGGACTGGGACCAAGTCCGTAAAACTAATTCAATAAGAAACTAGCAAAAATAGGTACCCTTAGGGGTACATGTGGCTACTGGTATATATATATTTGCACAAAAATAGATCAGCGAGATTTCTCTACTTGGGTGGTCCTTGGGTGGTGATTGGTTATCCATGAAACTCGATGAGGAAGCAATACACGGTTGAGCACGTACTCAAATGTGAAAGGTACATTAATATGACAAGGACGTGCTCCCTAGCTGTAATACAAGGTTTTCAATTCCCCGAAAGGCTTCATTGGTCCCGTAAACGGGCTGAATTATCAGGCCCACAATGGAGCTCAATTGTCCTCAAAAGAGGCTCATTTATCCTCCGAAGAGGCTCATATATTCCCTTAAAGGGCTTTTGTTTTCTCATTACGGGCTTTTGTATCTCCAAATGGAGCTCATTGTTTAAAATCAGCGAGCGTTGTTTTCGCTGTCTTGTCAGTCAGTTAAAATCAGCGAGCGTTGTTTCGCTGTCTTGTCAGTTCAGGTTGGAGTAGTTGCGAATCTCGGCGTAAACATAGGCCTAAAAGTTGAATAGCACTTACAGAACCTTTCATCTGACCGTTTAGAAAGACAGAATGAAAGCTGTGATAAATAATATTGGTGAATCAGTTCTGAAACTAAACATTATTACTTACTAGGTAAAAACGACTCGATGCAACTCGATGCAGACAATCATGAGGAAGCAAATCGGTTGAGCACGTACGCCGATCTCGGCTCGCTCTCGGTAATACGAAGTGTTATGGCGATTTCTTTACTCGGGTGGTGATTGGTTCCGAAGTAGTTTATCTATCAGCGAGATTTCTCTACTTGGGTGGTGATTGGTTCCGAAGTTTATCTATTGTTACTTACTTACTTACTTACTTACTTTCGGAAAACTCAGACGATGGCAATAGTGGCTAGCTGCGCAAGCGCAGTAGCCACAAAAATGGGCATCATTTTCTGAGAGAGCAGATCAAACTTAGCTAGTCTGGAAAGTTTGGTGAACTTCGGCTTAATATTGACGATGCTAGAGGGCATCAAAGATGTCTATTTCCCCTGCATACAAACACTGTAAATTTTTGACGTTGTCCAGCCAAACCATACATTCACTGTAAAATTTTGGCTGGACAACACAATTTCAAAAGTTTATAATTCCGACAGAATTCGCTCAAATCACATCAAACTTTGCACAGATACTAATTTCAACATGCTGTTTACATGTCATAAGCTTAATTTTGTAATTGCATTAATTCTAATAAACTCGTTCCCAGTCCCCTGCTCGTTTAGGTAATGGCTAATATTGGTGATATTACTACTGAAATCAGTCACGATCAACTGTTAGCACCACCAAAATGATGATCGATCGCATTTTGAATTTCGGTTAACTCACGTGACCATTTGGAGAGCTCCAAATGGTCACGTGACATTATTTTCCTGCTCTGTTCTGATCATGGAGACCTAATTTGATCATATTCCAAATGCTAAAATGCGCTATATAAGCAATAAACACAATAAACACATGATATGAATGTCACATGACCATTTGGAGAGATGGTCATGTGAGTTAAACGAAATTCAAAATGCGATCGATCATCTTTTGGGAGTGCTAATTACAGTTGAGTGATTTTGGTACAGTAATTATAGCTAAACTACGTCACACTTGACCAGTAATTTGAACATTTGACATCAACATTTCAAATAAAGGTTTGAACATTTCAACAATTCCAACGGAATCTTCTACAGACCACTAAATATTTTCTCAAAAACGTTCATAAAATTAAAATTAAATTGGATGAAAATTTGTGCCAGCTAAGCCTACATACTCTGCAATCACAACAGCCTGAGTAAACAGATATCGGATACTTTTTTCTTATAGATATATTCGTGGAGATTTGATTTTTCTGTCTGAATGTTCGAGATGTCTAGACTTCAAAACTTCATTTGAATGTTCCAATTTACTGGTCACGTGTGACGTAGTTTAGCTGTAACATGTGTGTTTTATTCAATGAACAACACACATTAGGATAAAGAGCTCTATTGTAATTAAAAAAGATAAAAAATAAAACTATTGTAGATTACTTTACTTTTTAAAACACGTCCAGGAAACTACATCATGGCAAGGATTATGACAATCATAAATTACCTGTTTTTTCACAATGTTTTTTGACCTGAATGAGGAGTGTTTTAACTGATGAACTCTTTACAGATGTGCTAATTATTTTAGTGTAGTTGAGTTTCATGGAAATGTCTACCAGCCCTGCTTTTTGACCAGTACAATCCAGAGAAATATAAAAAGCTGCAAAAGAGAAGCAAAATGGATTTAAACAATATTTTAAAACCATGTAAAATGTCAATATGTCATCACGCTTGGCCAAATATAGTTCAACAAAAATGCTTGTGCGACAATCAGTAAACTTACAAATGGCAGAATGAGGAACGACGCCTTGATTTGCAATGGATACAACAGGATTGGGCATCATTTGTTGATCACTGGATAACAGCTTTAAACTATAGTATGTTGACTGAAAAGACAAGAAAAAAATCATTTCAACTACAAGGAAACACAAACAGTACATTAGACAGGAACCTACATGTTGAACTAGACCCTGGAAGTCGATGGACTCGGGAACCCAGGAGTATATTCTGTCGCTTGTTACTTGCTCCCAGAGAAATACCCCTGGGAACGAAGTCTGTTGGAACTTGTTCCAAAAGTCAAAGGTCGACCAACCAGTATCAAGTATATTCTGGTTTGAATAGGACAGCCGCCATTTTGAATTTTGACTTCCAGACAAGTTCCAACAGACTTCGTTCCCAGGGGTAAATTTCTCTGGGAGCGAGTAACGAGCGACAGAATATACCCCTGGGTTCCCGAGGATGGTCGATGGAGTAAATTTACAACAAAAACAAAACGACACATTGAGCAGCTCATCTTTTCAGTATTATCACGATTGTCATTGGAGTAGAATTTTTTTTTTTACTCTGAAAATATACTTGATTATCTAAAACTCCCAATATCTCAAACAGAGAAAATGTGACTTGTGATCAAAACCCAAATTCTCCTTTGACAATCAAAGAATCTCAAGGAGAATTTAGATTTTGATCAGATATCACTTACAGTTATTATGTTTACTTATTAATTTATTATGTTGTTCTTGCCTTGAATTGTTGGCTTCCCACAACAGTTTGAGATAGCAGGGTTCACTGTATGTATGGCCAATATTTATTATTGCGACAAAAGCTATTAGTTAACAATAAATATTTATGCAATAATATTGGAAATAAAGGAATAATTTTTGTGTGGGACTTGCTTGAATGATTATGATAATAATAATAATATTGCACAATATTGTACAATAATGAATTTTAAAAGTTCCTATAATAAGTTAACAATAAAATATCAATATCTTATTATTATTAATTATAGTGTTCATTAACAGTGATGATCATTGATTTATATCGATTACAATAACTTTATATCTGTGTGCGACTGTCAATGATACATATACTGTTCGAGGGACATTATGCGCATTTGATCATCACGCTATGAAATTTGCACTGTATACAAGTCCTAAATTATTATTATTATTATTATATACTCTATGGAGAAGTTACAATAGGATATGATAGCTTACAACTGTAAATGTATTTTAAGAACATAAATTATTATTATTATATACACATATATTAGTTATTATTATAGCTTACAACTATGGAGAAGAACAATAGGATATTATTATTATATACACTATGGAGAAGTTACAATAGGATATGATAGCTTACAACTGCACATGTATTTTAAGAACACTAGGTTTAAGAGTAAACAGTGTTCTGGCTGCAAATGCTGCGTTCAGACGGAAGTCTAAAGCTTATAACAACGTCGACAACAACGTCAACAAATACGTACGCCTACATGTATATCGGCTGATTTCAGAGTAAAAATATCAAATATCTATATCTTTTACTCGGTCTTGACAATACTGGAAACATGCCACGACTGCTCACTGTGTCTTTTTATTGTTATTGTAAATTTACTCCTCAATTCCCAAATAGTAAAAACAACACAATCAAATTGTCATAAAAACAAACTAAAACACGTACAATCGAATTATCTTTGATTTGTAAAATAACTTTTCTAATCAAGAAGAGATAGAGATGGAAGAAATACATACAAAAAGCTTTACATTGTAATTAGTGAGATTAAGCGTGGGGAAATCCATATTGTACATTGCTAGGCGAACGAACAAAATGAAAAGAATTTGCGCGACATCACTCAGCGAGGCGTCAGTTCGAACATCGATCGCAGAAAATTCTGGTTCCAAACACTCAAATCCAAACTACTAACAGTTCAATTACAAGTGTTAAGTGAAATAATTCCAATCCGTGACACAGGGAGTCTATATAAGGCCAAGCAACCATTGACTGACCATTTCTTGAAAAAAACCCACTTGTGATGATTAATGAATTCGTAATGAGATTCTATCCAAAGTACACAAAGATCGTCACTCACTGCTACACTAGTTAAAGATCGTCCTTCAAGAGACCCTTTACTCAACATGTTAACAGTGATGATAATCGAAAAACAATCGGTCTTTAACAAGCATTTTAGCGCATCGAAAGCTAGGGATTAGTTTCGTTCGAAAGTGACTAGAATACATTGGACTTGGGGTCAGTCACGTCCGCACACATACCTGGGGACTCGAAAACCAAGTCATCTTGACTCCCTTTACAGCAGATTGTAAAGGCGACATGAAATCATAAAAGCCTCGGGATTCTTTCAAGAGCGCCACAGGCTCATTATTTCTGATCATATACAGATCGAAATTGAAGTTCAGTTCTGCAAAATAAGAAGCCATGATCACAGGGTCAGCACGTGCTTTGATGAGAAACTAACAAACTGGTTTTGATTCAGATTCGGATCAAACACGGGAGTATTTTACTCGTTATATACTTACTCAGATGTGAGTTGACATCATTTTTAGCGATATAGAGATTTAACTGTGCTCCCACTGACACGAACTTGGCGATTAGAAAGTAGACGAGCAATGCAAATCCCTTCGCCATAGCTAAAGTACAAACAGCGTGTTTACGAGTACGACTCTGCCTTGTGACGAAGCTGTGCTAGAAGAACCGCCATATCACATGATTTCACCCACTTGTCGACCTCTAACACTCTTGGCAAAGCGGATAGATGAACTTAGATTACGTAATTTGCAGTTTTCGGGTTGAAAATTAGCTAAAAATCTGGAAAGGTGTGGAAGGTAGAAGCAAAACACACAAACACTCGATCGTAGAACTCGTCGGAAGTCGTAGTAAGGAACCATGTACGTCACACAATGACGTCACACGATAAATTATCGATTGGCTTCCGCCTGCTCTTTGTGAAAGAACAAAAGAACATAGTAACAAATAAATCGATATAATATCGGTTACTCGTCGTTAATTTCAAAAGTGGGTTCGGGAGCTCGTTCATTGGTCGTGTCGAGGTTTGGCGCGATTTGTGCAAATCACGAGCAACACCCTGTTCAGTCATAATACTAGTAGCTGCGCATCCGTTTCCTGTTATTTATCGTCGAGTCACGTCCAATAAAACGTACTGAAGACTCGTGGAATTTGTTGTTTAGAACTAAACCCCGAAAAAATAAATATTTACGGTATTATAAAAATATATTGTTTTAAAAACAAGCTCCCGAACAGGCAAGACATGCAAATGTTGACACAAATACTTTATTTTATTACCCCTCACATTTACAGTCGAACTGTATTACAGTAGGAGGGACCAGAGGCTATCTCAGCTCATCGTATTTTAAAATCATCTATGGATAATCATAAAATATCGATCCATCATCAAACCATATATATGCATCAAATCATTTACATCATCTACCGCGCCACAGACAGGAGACTGGTTACTAGAGCAGTGCGCGCGAAAATTCGTACAGTGAACGACAAAAACACGCTACGATTTTCATGGATTTTTGATATTTCTCAAGCATTTACTGTTTTTTTTACAACACCAATGGATCGATGAAGTGTCTGTGGAGTGTCTGAGTATGTGCTATGGCTCGTGGTGTGTTTGTAGGTAGAAGAAAGGCCCGGTAAACATCCAACATGGCGGCTTTGAGAGGAGGTAGCGTAGTGCCGCGAAACAACCTCGCTGAACAGCTGGCTGCCTTTAATAAAAGTAAAGGAAACTCTAGCAAAGGAAAGAAAGCAGTAGCTGGCGCTGAAAAGAGGTAACTTTATAGGTTATTACATTAGTTGAAACAGGTTATCACTTTGTCACCTGTCACGTGACTTTAAATTTTCAACAACAACAAAAAAAGACAAAAAAGGCAAACAAAAATACCATAACTGGAAAGAGCATACTAAAATTAGTAAAAGTGGAAAGTTTGAAGGGAATTGAGTAAATAGAGCAATAGTTACAGGCATTCAAACTTTAATTACCTTTTTTGTCTGGAAATGTATGTTGGAGGGCAACAGCTGCCCATTCTGGCCAAATCGAGACCATTTTGACAAACTTCCCCAAATATTTCCAACAGAAGATACAGATGTATCTTCATGTAGCTGTAAAAGATGCAACTCCGCTTATTCAATACACATGCTCAACCACATTCAAATCTGTAGATAAAAAATTCAAAAACCCCAAACACTTTTTTTCACAGTTCCAATATTTTCCGCTTTTTCAAGAAGCAGGATCAAAATGATGAGGTAAGCATATTATGTACTTATTGACTGAGTGGGAGGGCCGGACGGGAAAATATTTGGCTCGAGGTCATGGAAGTACGGACCGAGCGCAGCGAGGACCGTACAGAATGACCGAGAGCCAAATATTTTCCCGTCCGGCCCGACCTAACATAGACATAGACATAGACTTTATTTTAGTACCAGTAGTTTACATACAATTTAGTTTATCATTTAAGCCAAGGAAATAGATGAAGAAATGTTATTTTTGCGGGTTAAGTAATATAACTGGATTATTAGGTACAAGCTATCTATAATAACGCTAAAAATAACCGAGATAGATAGCTGAGAATAAAATTTATTTTGAAATATAATTTGGTCAGTCAATGAAGTACGGACCAGAGAAAAAAATACAAATACACACATACAATCATATAATAATCTCAGTCAATAAGCATTTTATCATATGCGCGCCTTTCATATGGGGTCATTTTGGTACTTTTAAAAATCATTCACAGCCAAGGAAAAGTCAACAACTTGCGTGATTACTCCTGATAAGAACCAATTTTTTTTTTTAACTTATTTCAAAAAAACTTTTCAAGTCGTCCACATCTTAAAAAAATAACTTTTGCAAAAAAAAGTATAACAAATTTCCTGACAACAATCAGGGCCGGGGCCATATACGGCTTTGTAGGACCAGAAGAAAAACATTGGCAAATAGTGCCCTATCCAAGTGTGACTTTCTCCAAAGATTTTATTTCAGCGCGCACGGGGAAATACGGGTCATATGATAAATATAATATATAACATAGGGTTCATGTACATTCAACAACTTACAAGCCAGTATTTGGGAAGGATACACCTACATTGTATTTCAAAAAAAAATTGGCATCTGAAATCTGAATGAGGGATTGTAATGCACAAGAACTTTATTTGTGATTCTATCTTGTAATTACTGCAATATGCCACGACCTTTAGGCGAAGAATTACATTGGCAAATAGTGTGGCTACGAGTGTTGTTAGGTCACACATTCAGATTTCAGATGCCAACGTTTTTTGAAATACATGTACATGTAGGTGTATACTTGAAATCACGAAGGGTTAAAAAATCACTATTCTTGTAAGATAATATAAATGATGATGATGATGATAATAACAGGGGTGGGTTTATCGCCTGGGCTAGTAAAAGGAAGCCTGGACACGCATCTGCTTTAGGAGGCTATGCCTGGGAAGGATCGTCAGTGATAAAGAGGTGCATTAAGCACGGTCCATATTGGGTCCACCATGAAATGTCCAACTTTTGGCTATAAAACGCCTACACTTGGTTCTAAAGTCAACTTCATTCTAAAGTGCTGCCATTACATGGCCAATAGGCAAAAGCATAGTTATACGTACAATGTGGGTTGTTCTTTGTTTTTCAGACTTCTAAGGCTACAGTAACATTTCAAGCTCCATTACCGTGTTCGGCACTGCTGGCACATAACAGGTAGGTAATGATCATAATAACTGTTATAATATTTATTGGTTATTACATGGTTTTCTATGGAATACGGGCTGAAATTTCACTCAAAAAATATATTATTTTAGTATACAACTCGCCTAAAGGCTCGTTTTACAATGTTTTGATTGGCTAATACAAACTATGAAATACCGCTCTGTATTTCATAGAAAAAAACTATGAAATACAGCTCTGTATTTCATAGAAATGGTGAGTTCGGATTGGCTGAGATGTAATATGTATAGGATAATAGAGAATATCTTGCACTTAAGGGCACCCTGTTATTATGGACAACAAGTTAGAGTAGTAGTAGAGTTGGATGAATAGTGCCAACTGATACAGAACTTTATGTAGTTATATTACGAACAGGAGCGGCTAGTGTGGCCTAGTTGGTATGTGCACTGCCTGCTAAGCGAGAGGTCAGTAGTTCAATCCTCGGTGACCTCGCACACTTGTTTTGACTTCTTTCTAATCCATGTAGCTTGGTTGAGCTTTAAATACCTGTAAAAGAGAGTGCTCACTGATGGAGGGAGGGGAGTAAAGTGCGCACAGTCGGCCTCAAGTTTATTAGTATATGAGTACTATTACGAGCTACCGACCGACGTTAAATAAGGTCTCTTTACTTTACTTTAATGCAGACCTGAGGGTGTCTACCATAGTGAGAGTTCACTATATTTTAGAATAACAGGGACAAATGTTTAAGTAGCAGGTACCCAGATTAATGGCAGTAGAGCAGCCATTTCTTGGTATTTTGGGTAAAATAGCAATAAGTGCAATAGCTGAGTAAAGCTAGCGGGAAGTCCTGGGTCCTCAGGCCAGGCTGCAAAATGAATGGTAACCATGTGACAATACCATATATCAACTAACATATTATCTGCTATCTTGTAGTGGAAGACAAGTTGCTTGTGTTCAGCCATTTACAAACAGGTACATGTAATAACCATAAAATATATGAAATAACAGATAGCTTTTCATTGGTGGTATACATGCAATGTTCAGAAATTCTGATCTCTGATTGGCTTTATTTTCTATGATAAATACCAGTTTCATGGTAAATTTCCCCCTTTGGACCCATGCTGGGATCAAAGGGATTAGTTGCACAACTGACATACCATAGTTGTGGAGGTGGCCATTGTGGGAAATCAAATAAATGTATGGGTTGGCTAGTGGCCTGGAAAAAAAGCTTTGGCCAATACAGAGAGGTGGCTGTTGTGGAGAGGTGGCCATTGTGTGGAGGTGGAGGTGGCCATTGTGGAGAGGTGGCCATTGTGAGGAGGTGTCTGTTGTGGAGAGGTGTCTGTTGTGGGGAGGTGGCTGTTGTGGAGAGGTGGCCGTTGTGAGGAGGTGTCTGCTGTGGGAGAGGTGTCTGTTGTGGGGAGGTGGCCGTTGTGGGGGGGTGGCCGTTGGGGGAGGTGGCCGTTGTGGGGAGGTGGTCGTTGTGGGGAGGTGGCTGTTGTGGGGAGGTGGCCGTTGTGGGGATTTGGCTGTTGTGGGGAGGGGCTGCTGTGGGGGGGGGGGGTTGTGGGGTTTTGGCCGTTGTGGTGGGGGGGGGGGGGGTGGTCGTTATGGGGAGGTGATCGTTGTGGGGAGGTGGCCGTTGTGGGGAGGTGGCTATTATGGTGAGGTGGCCAAAGACTTGGAGCCTAGGAAAAGGAATATTGTAAAGCATCCATGGCTCTGATATTCATAACATTAGTTTTCATTGTAGATGTCTTGTTCTAAACCACACTAGTGAGATCATAACTCCTTTTACCCATTTCCCCATTCCCAACATGGAATTGTGATGAAATCAAACACTGCATTTGCAGTATATACATGTACATGTACACAATGTAGCTGTTATACCACCAACTACATGTAGCTGCATAGTTTAGCACATTTGTGTTTTCTATTTAGTTCAGTGCAAGATGATGCCTCCTATTCTACTAACCTAAATGATGATGATGATGATGATTTTGCCTCTATATCCTGTAAGTATTTTGTAATACCTGGTACATGTTTTAAGCACTGATCCAGTAACAGGATTATGATCTGATACATCAATTAATCTGGGCCCGATTGTTGGAAAGGCGGTTAGCGCTAACCTTAAATATCACTTTCTATTTGGATTAAACAGGCTCACCTTTTTCAAAGAAAATCAAGATACAGACCTGTCCCACCAGCAGCAGCAGCGTCCCTGACAATACTGTATGTTGTACATTATTAGTTTTATAAACAAGCAAATATACTGTATGTTGGAGATTATACTATACAACAATATATAGTTTCGTAAACAAGCAGGAGTGTTTAAAGCACGGCCAAGACTAGTGGTTATAGACCTGATAAAACACGTACTGCGAGTTTCTTAAATGGTTTCAAAAACTATACGATTATAACAAATAATATGATGATGATTATTATTATTAGCAAGATTAAATCAAACTTGAGCATGCCACATCAGAAATGTGTTCCGCACACTCAAGTACAGTTCATGGATATGAGCACTTTTATACAGTATCGAGTAGTAGGATTTAAATGTATCTCTAGAAGCAATCATGACCCTAATTAAGTCATGCCTCTCTTTTATATCAAGGGTGGCTTAGTTGATCTGACACTTTGCAGTGATGATCAAGTGTTGTATAACAGCGCACAAGATCCAGACAAAGATGACGCACAGCCATCTACTACAAGTAAACCCTTTAAAAGACTGAGAATGTCAAATGACAGTGAGCATGAAGAAGCCATTGAAGTTACTGATGATATCAATAGCTATAAAAGCATCACTCATCAAGACACTGGTGTTTGTGATGCAGAAGACAATGATTTCCAATGGAGCTTTGAATTCCATCCAGATGATCATGACTTAGAGCTTTTACAGGTATACATCAGGGGCCGGTTGTTCGAAAGGCGATTAGTACTAATCCTGGATTAGCGTCAGTAGTTTTCTTAAGATTTAATCCTGGATTAACATTAGTTGGGCTCTCAGGAACCGGGCCCAGACAATTCTGCAATCATGAATTAGGAGATTAAAGTTTGTAATAATAATCATTATACTAATATAATGCATGAATTAACAGACTGCTTGGATGATTGCAGTCTGCTACAGTCAAGCAATGTACACTATACCATTCAGTGTACTGTAATCATGCATTGTGATATAATATAATACAAATTTATGAATTTGCAGTCTGCTGCAGTTCAAATTATGTGCAGCTTCACATTGTTTGACTGGAGCAGACTGCAACATCACATTGTTTGACTGCAGCATCACATTCCTTGACTGCAGCAGACTGCAACATCACATTGTTTGACTGCAGCATCACATTGTTTGACTGCAGCAGACTGCAGCATCACATTGTTTGACTTCAGCAGAATGCAGCATCACATTGTTTGACTGGAGCAGACTGCAACATCACATTGTTTGACTGCAGATTGTTTGACTGCAGACTGCACATCACATTGTTTGACTGGAGCAGACTGCAACATCACATTGTTTGACTGCAGAAGACTGCAACATCACATTGTTTGACTGCAGAAGACTGCAACATCACATTGTTTGACTGGAGAAGACTGCAACATCACATTGTTTGACTGCAGCATCACATTGTTTGACTGCAGCAGACTGCATCACATTGTTTGACTGCAGCAGACTGCAGCATCACATTGTTTGACTGGAGCAGACTGCAACATCACATTGTTTGACTGCAGCATCACATTGTTTGACTGCAGCAGACTGCAACATCACATTGTTTGACTGCAGCAGACTGCAACATCACATTGTTTGACTGCAGAAGACTGCAACATCACATTGTTTGACTGCAGCAGACTGCAACATCACATTGTTTGACTGCAGCAGACTGCAACATCACATTGTTTGACTGGAGCAGACTGCAACATCACTGTTTGACTGCAGCACACATTGTTTGACTGGAGCAGACTGCAACATCACATTGTTTGACTGCAGAAGACTGCAACATCACATTGTTTGACTGCAGCAGACTGCAACATCACATCACATTGTTTGACTGCAGCAGACTGCAGAATCACATTGTTTGACTGGAGCAGACTGCAACATCACATTGTTTGACTGCAGCAGACTGCAACATCACATTGTTTGACTGCACTGCATCACATTGTTTGACTGGAGCAGACTGCAACATCACATTGTTTGACTGCAGCATCACAGTTTGACTGCAGCATCACATTGTTTGACTGCATCACATTGTTTGACTGGAGCAGACTGCAACATCACATTGTTTGACTGCAGCATCACATTGTTTGACTGGAGCAGACTGCAACATCACATTGTTTGACTGCAGAAGACTGCAACATCACATTGTTTGACTGCAGAAGACTGCAACATCACATTGTTTGACTGCAGAAGACTGCAACATCACATTGTTTGACTGCAGAAGACTGCAACATCACATTGTTTGACTGCAGAAGACTGCAACATCACATTGTTTGACTGCAGAAGACTGCAACATCACATTGTTTGACTGCAGAAGACTGCAACATCACATTGTTTGACTGCAGCAGACTGCAACATCACATTGTTTGACTGCAGAAGACTGCAACATCACATTGTTTGACTGCAGAAGACTGCAACATCACATTGTTTGACTGCAGAAGACTGCAACATCACATTGTTTGACTGCAGAAGACTGCAACATCACATTGTTTGACTGCAGAAGACTGCAACATCACATTGTTTGACTGCAGCAGACTGCAACATCACATTGTTTGACTGCAGCAGACTGAAAACATCACATTGTTTGACTGCAGAAGACTGCAACATCACATTGTTTGACTGCAGCAGACTGCAACATCACATTGTTTGACTGCATCACATTGTTTCACTGCAGCAGACTGCAGAATCACATTGTTTGACTGCAGCAGACTGCAGCATCACATTGTTTGACTGGAGCAGACTGCAACATCACATTGTTTGACTGCAGCATCACATTGTTTGACTGGAGCAGACTGCAACAACATCACATTGTTTGACTGCAGAAGACTGCAACATCACATTGTTTGACTGCAGAAGACTGCAACATCACATTGTTTGACTGCATCACAGACTGCAGCAGCAACTGCAGAATCACATTGTTTGACTGCAGCAGACTGCAGCATCACATTGTTTGACTGGAGCAGACTGCAACATCACATTGTTTGACTGCAGCATCACATTGTTTGACTGGAGCAGACTGCAACATCACATTGTTTGACTGCAGAAGACTGCAACATCACATTGTTTGACTGGAGCAGACTGCAACATCACATTGTTTGACTGCAGCATCCATTGTTTGACTGCAGCAGACTGCAGAATCACATTGTTTGACTGGAGCAGACTGCAGCATCACATTGTTTGACTGGAGCAGACTGCAACATCACATTGTTTGACTGGAGCAGACTGCAACATCACATTGTTTGACTGCAGCATCACATTGTTTGACTGCAACATCACATTGTTTGACTGCAGCATCACATTGTTTGACTGCAACATCACATGTTTTGACTGCAGAAGACTGCAACATCACATTGTTTGACTGCAGAAGACTGCAACATCACATTGTTTGACTGCAGCATCACATTGTTTGACTGGAGCAGACTGCAACATCACATTGTTTGACTGGAGCAGACTGCAACATCACATTGTTTGACTGCAGAAGACTGCAACATCACATTGTTTGACTGCAGAAGACTGCAACATCACATTGTTTGACTGCAGAAGACTGCAACATCACATTGTTTGACTGCAGAAGACTGCAACATCACATTGTTTGACTGCAGAAGACTGCAACATCACATTGTTTGACTGGAGCAGACTGCAACATCACATTGTTTGACTGCAGAAGACTGCAGAACTGCAACATCACATTGTTTGACTGCAGAAGACTGCAACATCACATTGTTTGACTGCAGCATCACATTGTTTGACTGCAGCATCACATTGTTTGACTGCAGCATCACATTGTTTGACTGCAGCAGACTGCAACATCACATTGTTTGACTGCAGAAGACTGCAACATCACATTGTTTGACTGCAGCAGACTGCAACATCACATTGTTTGACTGCAGCAGACTGCAACATCACATTGTTTGACTGGAGCAGACTGCAACATCACATTGTTTGACTGCAGAAGACTGCAACATCACATTGTTTGACTGCAGAAGACTGCAACATCACATTGTTTGACTGCAGCAGACTGCAACATCACATTGTTTGACTGGAGCAGACTGCAACATCACATTGTTTGACTGCAGAAGACTGCAACATCACATTGTTTGACTGCAGAAGACTGCAACATCACATTGTTTGACTGCAGAAGACTGCAACATCACATTGTTTGACTGCAGAAGACTGCAACATCACATTGTTTGACTGCAGAAGACTGCAACATCACATTGTTTGACTGCAGCAGACTGCAACATCACATTGTTTGACTGCAGAAGACTGCAGACTGCAACATCACATTGTTTGACTGCAGAAGACTGCAACATCACATTGTTTGACTGCAGCATCACATTGTTTGACTGCAACATCACATTGTTTGACTGCAGCATCACAGACTGCAACACTGCAGCATCCATTGTTTGACTGCAGCAGACTGCAACATCACATTGTTTGACTGCAGCAGACTGCAACATCACATTGTTTGACTGCAGCAGACTGCAACATCACATTGTTTGACTGGAGCAGACTGCAACATCACATTGTTTGACTGCAGCATCACATTGTTTGACTGCAGCATCACATTGTTTGACTGCAGCATCACATTGTTTGACTGCAGCATCACATTGTTTGACTGCAGCATCACATTGTTTGACTGCAGCATCACATTTGACTGCAGCATCACATTGTTTGACTGGAGCAGACTGCAACATCACATTGTCCACTGCAGCATCACATTGTTTGACTGCAGAAGACTGCAACATCACATTGTTTGACTGCAGAAGACTGCAACATCACATTGTTTGACTGCAGAAGACTGCAACATCACATTGTTTGACTGGAGCAGACTGCAACATCACATTGTTTGACTGCAGAAGACTGCAACATCACATTGTTTGACTGCAGAAGACTGCAACATCACATTGTTTGACTGCACAGACTGCAACATCACATTGTTTGACTGCAGAAGACTGCAACATCACATTGTTTGACTGCAGAAGACTGCAACATCACATTGTTTGACTGGAGCAGACTGCAACATCACATTGTTTGACTGCAGAAGACTGCAGAAGACTGCAACATCACATTGTTTGACTGCAGAAGACTGCAACATCACATTGTTTGACTGGAGCAGACTACAACATCACATTGTTTGACTGCAGAAGACTGCAACATCACATTGTTTGACTGCAGAAGACTGCAACATCACATTGTTTGACTGCATTAGACTGCAACATCACATTGTTTGACTGGAGCAGACTGCAACATCACATTGTTTGACTGCAGAAGACTGCAGAATACTGAATCAGTGTTTGACTGCAGAAGACTGCAAATCACATTGTTTGACTGGAGGACTACAACATTATTGTTTGACTGCAGAAGACTGCAACATACAGCATTTGTTTGACCATAGCAGACTACAACATCACATTGTTTGACTGCAGAATACACAACATCACATTGTTTGACTGCAGAAGACTATTATCACATTGTTTGACTGCAGAAGACTGCCCAATCACATTGTTTGACTGCAGAAGACTGCAACATCACATTGTTTGACTGCAGAAGACTATTGTTTGACTGCAGCAGACTGCAGCATCACATTGTTTGACTGCAGCAGACTGCAACATCACATTGTTTGACTGCAGAAGACTGCAACATCACATTGTTTGACTGCAGAAGACTGCAACATCACATTGTCTGACTGCAGAAGACTGCAACATCAGTTTGTTTTGACTGCATAAGACTGCAACATCACATTGTTTGACTGTAGGTTAACTGCAACATCACATTTTTGAAGCAGACTGCAACATCACATTGTTTGACTGCAGCAGACTGCAAACATCACATTGTTTGATGCAAACATATATTGTTTGACAGCAGACTGCAACATCATAATGTTTACTGCAGCAGACTGCAACATCACTTGTTTGACTGCAGCAGACTGCAACATCACATTGTTTGACTGCAGCAGACTGCAAATCACATTGTTTGACTGGAGCAGACTGCAACATCACATTGTTTGACTGCAGCAGACTGTGTGCATTGTTTGACTGCAGCAGACTGCAACATCACATTGTTTGACTGGAGCAGACTGCAACATCACATTGTGTGACTGCAGCAGACTGCAACTTACTTGTAGGACAGTGTTGCTCATTATTAAGATATCTAATATAGTATTATTGAACTGTTATTTGCACAAATCTGATGATGTTGATAAGTCTTAGCATGCTCCTGATATAGCCCAAATCTGCCAGAATACTATTCGCCGCCACCATCTCCACCGAACAATATGATGACATTGCAACACTGACATATAATATTCAAGGTTTTGACGTTGTTACTGCTTTTGTTAGCGTGGCCTTTGCTTGATTGAACCGTTCGTTTAAACTAATAATAATAATAATAATAAGTTGTCACGGTAATACGGAATGACGTGCGCCATGCGCCATTGGCATTTTTAGATCGTACGGCGCAAAAAAATATTTTCTTTGGGGCCTTAGGGGCGCATTACAATTTCAAGAAAAAGTGGGTCCACTTCTTCGTTTCGGAGATTTTTGCCGTAAAAATCGAAAATTTGGCCGCCATTTTGAATTAAAGGGGAGACTGGATACTATAAAAGAGTCAGTTTAATAAAAACCGCTGGAAGTTTTTTCTGTTCATCAAAAAGCAGTTGACGAAAACATGTGAAAGCCTGCTGATATCTCAAAATCCATACATGGATACTATTTTGGACAAAATGTTTTTTGGCCATTTTGACTTGCGGAAGAGCGCGCCATTGTGCACAATAAGGTACTCTTAAATAACAACATAAAATCCCCCAGATTTTTTGAGTGCAGGGCCCCTTTAGAAAATTTATGGCCCATAAATGTAGCAATTGAAGGGCCATTGGCCCACTCACTATAAAGGCAGCCTTCCCAATCATTTTTTCTTATATAAAATTCATCCATTTTCATGCGTTTTTTGAAGGCTTCTGCATATTATAACCTACCCTGCCCTGTCCCCCCCCCCCAATCATGAGGAGTTATTATGTTAGTACTTATGCCTCACGAGTCCCCAAACTAGCAACATTACATACAAGGGGTAATACATTATGTATCACTGGGACATTTAACATGTATGTATGCATTCTGATGGGATGTACTATTTTAGGCCAGGACACACTGCATCTGCCAGTAACACTGAGTCAGGTCCGTTTGCACAGGACATGAACAAAGAAGAAGTAGGTTAAATGTTCACGTTATTTTAAGATAATCATCACATTACCTGCATACCAATCATATTGTTATTCCTAATATTTCCTTGAGTCCTAACAATAATAATATATGTTACCAAAAGGCCTAGTGAGTAGCAGGTAAGTATGATTCTTACTTAAGAATAATCATAATGTCCTAACAACACAGTACACTCAGACTGTGTGCAGTGGCAGGCCCAAGCCCACACGTTCTCACAACTTTTATTTAAATTAAATCAAATAAATTTAACTTCCCATCACGTGAGCAAGGATGTGTTTTCACACAAGAACTAATAGAATCTAGCATGAAGAACAAGTTTTGGAAACTAAGGGGAGAAAAGTCTTAGCATGCTCCAATGATATTAGACAGAGCGTCAAACATCATGCGTTCAAACAGACAATGCTTGGACACTGACATTTCAACGCATGACGTTGTTGACATCTAAAAATGTGGCGATTGCTTGTTTGCCATCGCAAACTTGCCATTGCGATGTTGTCACGGTAATCACGCAATGACAGATGTGATATATTCGTGATCTCGTGTCATGTTTTAAATGTGTGTTTGTTAAATCTACCTATTGTATCTACAGGCATCTGTGTCCGAAATTAAAGGTGAACTTGATAATATTAACAGTCAGTTAATGAAATCCATGGAAGTGATCTGTTCCATGATTGACAAGGTGAAGCCTGCTGCACTCAGATCCATACCTGACTTGGACATAAACAAGTTAGAAAAGACCCAGCTGCTCAGGTAATCTTAGATAACACAGGTATTATATCCCATTAGATTAGATTAGTTTGGCTGCACGGGACTGCGGAGTGGGGGGGGGGGGGGGAGAGGGTGGTCAGGGACTTCTACCCGCGCTATAAAGGCAAGTTTCGCATACCTATAAGTATTACCATTTTCAGGTTTTTATTGCCAGCTTCTCGCTAGCATTCTCGCTATCGCTATTGGTCCACGCTAAGGGTATCACGATCACACGCTAATCTTGTGATCACGCTAGCTGCTCATGGTTCGCAGACCAGAGTAATACGATTCTTGCTATTGCCAGCTTATCGCTAGCATTCTCGCTATCGCTATTGGTCCACGCTAAAGGTAATTCGATCACACGCTCATTTTAGATCTTTAAGGCTCTAATCCTGCAAGCCAGTTGACCTCATTGCTTGCTGGAAGTCTGTAGAAATATATATCCATGTCCTAAGGCCAACAATGGTCATTGTTAACAAGTAATAATATTGACCTGGCAAGGTTCACCAATGATTGAGCATTACACGATACTCACGATCGTGGCTTCGCTAGCACATTGCCATTGCTACGTGAATTCCCCTCCCTCCCGTGAGTGGGTAAGTATACAGGTAAGTATACGGTCCACTGATTGGTCAGTGTGACAGGTGCTCGGTTGGTTGTGACAGAGTTGCCATGGTTACTGCAGAAGTCAACGCTCCGAGCCAGGCACCCCTACACCGATCAAGCACCTAATGCCAAGCTCATCTACTAGTGATGAGATTTTTTAATGCCTTATGTTAGCACTAAGTTACTCTTGACAACTTGCCTCTGCAATTTTCTGAATGTTAACTTTGATTTGTGTTGTTTTCCCCAAGAAAAACATTGCGTACCAAGTCAGGCAGATTAGAAGCTTTGCTTAAAAAACGTGGAGAGGTTGTGAACCATATGAATCCAGGTAACACAATGATTTAGAACTGCAGATCAAGAACATATAGCACCCCGATGTTGCAGTGAAACACCTGGGTCATTATGCCACAAGTCAAGGAGTATCTCGTGTCATTATTGCACCCCATATGGTGCCTGGATTGTTGTGTTTGTACCGAATCTAGCCAGAATGCACTGTGCTCAGCTACTTCTGGTCTATCTGTGAAAAGGCCTATGAAACACCTGTGTTAATGCCATTATTCAACTCATTAATAATTCATGAGGAAAACACAAAAGAAATCATAACCGTGACACGTGTTGTAAATCTGATACAAAACCATCCTCATTTGCATCAACTTTAACTGCGATTATCTCAAGGAAAATTACTAGTATCTTCAAAAAAATTAAAAACATGACCATAATAATAATAATTTCTTAAAAATGCATTAACCGAAGTCTCAATGCTTTTACAATCATTATGTTAATAAAATATATCAAAATAAACAAATAATTATAATAATAATCTACAACTGTTCGTTGGATAAGTCGCCTTGTTTGTAATTCTGATACAGCACTGCCGCTCATGTTGTAAAACACTACGTATAATAATCAAATAATTAATACTTTTTCACAGAGCCAAGATCTGCAGCACGTAGTAGTTATGTCCCTCCATTCTGCAGCACACCAGCAATCATAAACAGTGCAAAGGCTCCTCTACTAGATGTGACATCACGTTTACAGTCTCTACCATGTGGTGACGGCTTCTACCCGAGTCCTGTTGTTACTACTAAGTTTACTGATTCAACCGGTAATAAAGAGAGCAGTGCACATTCATTTGGTCTTCTAATTCTCATTTGATTGTTAAGCACTTTTGGGTTTTCAGGGAAAAAACTCAGACATATCTTTACTATAAAAGGTCTCTACAGCTCTATATAAATATATTTTATTATTATTATTATTACTATTACTATTACTATTAGTATTATTATTATTATTATTAATATTATATAATTATTATTATTATTATTGGGTGGGTATGAATCCATATCAGTCATCATCATCATCATCATCATCATCATCATTACTATTATTATTATTATTATCATTACTATTATTATTATTATCATTACTATTATTATTATTGGGTGGGTTTGAATCCATATCAGTCATCATCATCATCATCATCATTACTATTATTATTATTATAATCATATTCATTTTGAAATCACTAGTAAATCCTGCAATCTGATTGGCTAAAAATGGTGCGATTAAATCATTAATTGCACTATTTTGGATCATTATTAATTGCACAATTTTTTTTATTTTCGCACAGAAACTCTAATTTTATTAAATTCAAACGATTCTTCATAAAAAGTAATTTGTAATTTAGAATGAAAGAGTTGTATTTTAGGCATCAAAATTATTCTTATTATTGCAACTTACCACCTACATGTAAATATAACGAGTGTATTTGAAAAGATTTCAAAATGATTATGATTAATAGGTAATTGAACTTCGTGTCGTGCAATTTTGGTCTGAAATCATACTCGTGATAACAAATTGCACTCCCGCTACGCGGTCGTGCAAATTTGTAATCACTCGTATGATTTCAGACCAAATTGCACTCCACTCAGTTCTATTACCATTACTTATTATTGTTATTATTATCATTACTATTATTATTATTATTATTATTACTATTTAAAAAAATATTTTTTATTATTCAGCAACTTCTGGTAGAAAACCTTCCAGCAGAAACAAAGCAGCCAGCCAGTCTGATGTACACATCCCTGATGAAGTCTGTGAACTCTTCAAAGACAGCGAAGAAGACTTGGAAATGGCATATTTGCTGGAACAGTCCTATTTCCACAAAGCAAGCCATACTGCAGGTCCTGTAGCTAAAACCGCAGGGAATGTCATTAAAAAGGGACTGAATATTTCCAGTACAGCATCAGTGTCCACTCAGAAGGTCATAAACAACAGTCCTTCTCCTCACAAGAACTCCCTGATGCCAAATGATGGTGATGATGGTATGTCAGGTGTGATAGGGTAGTTTTTGTAATGAGTGGGAACGTTATGGTACCATGACATATTGAAAGAGTTTGATTGGATGAGATGCATCTGCACGCTTTTTGATTGGTTCAGAAAGGAAGCCATTTGAGTGTCACGGTACCATAGGTTTCTCACTCAACGAAAACGACTAGTCGTTTTCGGCCAAGAGATGTGGAAAATCCTACGTGATATTTTCCACATCAAGAGTTTACGCACCAACCAGCTTCAAGTGTTTAATTAGAATGTAGTGGTAGTGTGTGTGAGAGTACAGTGTCCCCCAATTAGTGCGCAAGCGCTAGAACACATTGGACACTTTTAATAAACAGTTTTTATTTTGTTTTTTTAGTGATATCACAAAACCTAATGCATCTGAGTAGCTATTTATGCAGAATATATAGAGGTTATTACTAGCCGGAAGGCCTGGACAGGGAAAAACTGTGCCAGGTCTGGAGTATCCATTTTCATGGCAGTTTTTCCCTACTAGACCCTTTTTTCCTTTGTGATTATTTTCTCCCACTGTTAGTCATGATTGCTCAAAATATCAACAACAAAAAGAAATAAAAACAAACAACAATAACAAAACATAAGAAAACAAAAACACAACAAATCACGGAGGATGAAAATGTTTGTTTTAATGGTGTTGTTGACAAGCAGTGGTTAGCGATAGAAAATTACGTCCACCTCAACAACCAATCGGGTGCGTGATTTCTTAGGATACTGGACGAAAAAAATATATCTGCATTTTAATAACAATTGTATTACTGAATGTAATCTCCATAAACTCTAGCTGAACTCAACAGCCCAGACTTCCCATATTCCAGAGATATGTGGAAAATCCTACGTGATATTTTCCACATCAAGAACTTACGCACCAACCAGCTTCAAGTGATTAATGCTGCTATGATGAAGAAGAATTGCTTTGTATTGATGCCGACCGGTGGTGGAAAGAGCCTCTGCTATCAAGTAACAGCCCTGTTAGGTAAAGGAGTGACCTTTGTGGTGTCTCCCTTAAAATCACTCATTCAAGACCAGGTACAAAGGCTGACATCAATGAGGGTAAGGCACTCTAATAATAATAATAACATTTAAAAGAGGAAGTGCCCAGACCATTAGAATAACGTGGTTTTCAGCTGTCCGTGGAAAGTAATTACCTGCACCATACTAAACCAAAAGGGAGGGAGGGTTGGGAGCACAAGGTCAACCCAAACAAAATGCTTGCTTAGATCCGTGACGATCTGCAAGTATCGCGCCACATGACCCTGCAATAGCCTGGGGTGCCCCCACAGCATGGTCATGACTGCTGGCACATGCAGTTTTCATACTTGAGTAGATACGCATATTCAGCAAATGAATACGGGTGCCACATGACCCTGAGACAGCACGACTCATGCTTGAGTAGATATGCACATTCAGCAATAAGGGTGCATACCGCATGACCCACATTTAAAATGAAAATATAACAGTATAACAATTAATATGACGTAAAAGTGGATTTAATACAAAAAAATATTTATAGATCTATCCCGGGGGGGGGGGGGGGGTACTCCCTTTGTCCAAGTGGTAGGGGTGAGCAGCCGTCGGTTTTGAAAATGATCCCTAAAAGGTACAAATTGATTAAAAGAGCTGTTGAAGCCATGTTGATTTCTTCCCCTAAAAGGTAGGACATATACATTTGTATGACCATATATGGCGAAAAAGTGATTGTGCTGATATCGTTTAATCAGTGACTGGACAACATCTTTTTTCTGTTCTTTCATGTTTGTTCAATGAAGAAAACAAATAACAATAAATTGACCCTAAGAGGTACGGAGTGATGTTACGTAACTGATTTTGAGTCGGAACCCCTAAAAGGTCCACATAGGAAATATTTTCAACCCTAAAAGGACCGCCGATCACCCCTACCACTTGGACAAAGGGAGTACACTCCCCGGAAGTCTATATTCTTGAGATGTTGTTCTCTTAGATATTGATTTATGTCTCCCAACAGTGCTAAGTACTTTATTCTGCTATTCCAGATTCCAGCCACGCACCTGTCAGGTGACACCACAACCAACGAAGCAATGAAACATGTCAGTAATGTTTACCAAGATTTATCACTACGGCAACCTAATCTAAAGCTTGTGTATATAACACCTGAGAAACTTGCTGCCAGTGGGAAACTACACAGTGCACTTAATAGCCTACATACACGAGGACTGCTTGATAGGTAAGGTTTGATCTCATCATTTCTGTTCTACTCTTAATTTAAGCTGGGTTTTTTTTAGTACGACATTGTCATTCCTTACAATATCAAATCATTATGACCCACAATCTCTTCTCCTCTCTTCTCTTCTCTTCTCCTATCTTCTCCTATCTTTGCTTCTGCTTTTTTCTCCACTTCTCCCTTTCCTCTCTCCTTGCTTTCCCTCTTCTCCTGTCTTTACTCCCCTTCCTCTCGCCCTCCTACTCTTTTCTGAATTCCCTTTTCCTCTTGTCCTTTCCCTTGCTCATCATCAATGTCCCTCTCTTTTTCACTGCACTCCCTTCCAATTCCGCACTCTCTTTCTCTTGGCTATTCCTCCATTTCCTTCTTCTCAGTCTTCTCCTATCTGGTCTTCAGTAACTTTGTTCTATTTTTCCTAATTAGATTTGTTATAGATGAAGCTCACTGCATCAGTCAGTGGGGCCATGACTTTAGGCCTGATTACAAGAATCTCTCTCAAGTAATCAACAAATACAAGGGAGTTCCTGTCATGGCCTTGACAGCTACTGCAACACCTCGTGTTAGAACTGACGTAGAAAACCAACTGCGACTCATGAACAACAACTGTAAAAGGTAATGGTGTATGGCACTACTGATAATAAAACTTTATTCGAAATACTTAGTATACACTAAGTTTTTGAAGAGGTAGATCCTGAGGTTAGCCCTATAATGTAGGATTACCAGAAGGTCATGCCACACACGCCGGGAACTTTATAGCCTACCCGGGGGGTACTCCCGGTATTTAGGATAGGGGTGTGCCCCCTGGGATGTCGAAACCCTGACCCTATTTAAGGATGAAGAATTGGAAAATTCATACCCTTTCCAAGGATTTGTCACTGAAATATAGACCCAATTTAAGGAAAAAGTTAATAGTATTCCTTTGGAAATCGCTAATATCAGAAGTGCATACGCTGGCTGTTACGCTAAGCGGATTTTCTAGTCAATATAAAAAAGTGCACCCAAATTAAAGATTGAATATTTTATTTATGGTAAAAAAGCAAAATATGGTACCCAATTTAAGGATCTGGAGGTTCAAAAACCATACCCTATTTGGGGGCACATACCTATATAGCATATATTGGCTTGAACCTATTTCAATATTAATAGGTTCGACTGAATTAAGTTCATGGTAATTAGTTCGATGTTTGCGCTAGGCCTTAGTCGAACAGTGGTGTGGGTTCTTTTATGTCCCTCCGGTGCAAATGTAATGGAGTGTGGAAAGACGTGGTTTCATTGAAATCATGACAAATATCGATCGCTTTTTGTACTAGAAAACAAAAAGAACATTAAAAGAGTATTAAAAGTACAGATATAATACTTTAAACACCAAAAAAGTTAGAAACTTTACCTGTTTATGTTTTGGTCTTATGGTCGGACAAAAGTATGACTATTGGTTATTTTTGAGGCTCTTCAAACAAAGTGACGTCATAACAGCTGATGTATTTTCGAAAATATCTTTCAAAGCAATCATTTCACAGAAAATTGATTATGTTTTCTTTGATACTACCAATAATCTGCATAATTGAGGCCAATAAAAATTTTCATGTCATATGCACTTTAATATTATGTTGAATTGTTTTCAGGTTTTGTCAAAGTTTTAACAGACCAAACCTAAAATTCCAAGTATTTCCTAAGAAGAAGACCTTGGATGAAATTATCACCTTCATCAAATCCAAGTATCAGCATTCATCTGGTATAGTTTACTGCTTATCACGGTTAGTTGACGTGGCTATTAGTACAACATGAATATACAATGGTAGTGGGTGTGTAAGTAGGACAGTCTGCTTTATTAGGTTGCTTATACTCTTCATTGTCATCATCATCGTCATCATCGTCATTTTAAAACAACTTGAATATAATATATAGATGCAGCGGTTGCTTTATCAGGTAGTTTATAATCATCATCATCATCATCATCATTATTTTAAAGCAACTTGAATATACACCTGTTTTCAAAAACGTTATCCATTTACAAAATACAAAATAGTAAACAGTAAAAAGAAACGAAAGAAATGCACTCAAGCTGAACTCAGGCTCATTGTTTCTCTAATTTATTTTATTTTATTTTGAAAATGGACAACGTTTTTGAAAACAGGTGTATATAGGTGCAGCGGTGAGTGTGTAAGAAGGATAGTCTGCTTTATCAGGTAGCTTATACTACATTGTGTTTGTGTTCAGGAATGAATGTGAGCGTGTTGCAGACACTTTAAAGAGTTCTGGTATTCGTGCTGGTCCATATCATGCAGGACTTGGTGATAAACAGAGAGTACAAATACAAGAAACATGGATCAAAGGGCATTGCAAGGTACCTAACATACATTATACGTATTAATGGTTCCATCGTTCCTTCCTTCTTTTCCTTTCTTCCTCCATTCCTTCCTGCCATCCGTTCTCCCTTCCTGCCATCCGTTCTTCCTTCTTGCCATCCGTTCTTCCTTCCTGCCATCCGTTCTTCCTTCCTGCCATCCGTTCTTCCTTCCATCCGTTCTTCCTTCCATCCCTTCTTCCTTCCTGCCATCCCTTCTTCCTTCCTGCCATCCGTTCTTCCTTCCTGCCATCTGTTCCTTCTTCCCTTCCTTCCTTCTTCCCTTCCTTCCTTCTTCCCTTCCTTCCTTCTTCCCTTCCTTCCTTCTTCCCTTCCTTCCTTCTTCCCTTCCATCCTTCTTCCCTTCCATCCTTCTTCCCCTCCTTCCTTCTTCCCCTCCTTCCTTCTTCCCCTCCTTCCTTCTTCCCTTCCTTCTTCCCTTCCTTCTTTTCCTTCCCTTCCTTCCTTCTTCCCTTCCTATTGCTATTCAGAAATAAAGTCAGGAATAAAATAAATCAAACACACCCTTGCCTAGACTTTCAATATATACAGCTGTCCACATTTCACTGTTTTTTGTTTGCAAACATATAATTTCTTTCTTTGTCAGGTTGTTTGTGCCACGATTGCATTTGGTATGGGAATAGATAAAGGAGATGTCAGATTTGTCATTCATTTTTCCATGCCCAAGTCCTTGGAAGGTTACTACCAGGAGTGTGGCAGGGCTGGGCGTGATGGCAAAATGGCAGAGTGCATTCTGTTTTATTCCTATGGTGACATGCATAGATTAAGAAGGTACCTACCAACAATCTATCAACATCCTACTATCAACCTACTGACAACCTATCAAACCTACTGACAACCTACTGACAACCTACTGACAACCTACTGACACCTACTGACAAACCTACTGACAACCAACCTACCAACAACCTACTGACAACCTGACAACCTACAACAACCTACTGACAACCTACTGACAACCTACTGACAACCTACTGACAACCTACTGACAACTACTACTGACTAACCTACTGACAACCTACTGACCCTACTGACAACCTACTGACAACCTACTACCAACTGAAACTACTGAACCTACAACAACCTACTGACAACCTACTGACAACCTACTACCAACTACTGACAACCTACTGACACCTACTGACAACCTAACCTACAACAACCTACCACAACCTACTACAACCTACTGACAACCTACTGACAACCTACCAACTACTACTGACACCTACTACCTAACAACCTACCAACAACCTACTGACAACCTACTGACAACCTACTGACAACCTACTGACAACCTACTGACAACCTACTGACAACCTACCTAACAACCTACTGACAGCCTACTACTGACAACCTAGAACAACCTACTGACAACCTACTGACAACCTACTGACAACCTACTGACAACCTACTGACAACCTACTGACAACCTACTGACAACCTATACCTAACAACCTACTGACAACCTACTGACAACCTAACAACCTACTACTGACAAACAACCTACTGACAACCTACTACCTACTGACAACCTACTGACAACCTACTGACAACCTACAACAACCTACCAACAACCTACCAACAACCTACTGACAACCTACTGACCTACTGACAACCTACCAACAACCTACTGACAACCTACCAACAACCTACTGACAACCTACCTACTGACAACCTACCTACTGACAACCTACCTGACAACCTACTACCTGACAACCTACTGACAACCTACCAACAACCTACTGACAACCTACTGACAACCTACTGACAACCTACTGACAACCTACTGACAACCTACTGACAACCTAAACCTACTGACAACCTACTGACAACCTACTGACAACCTACTGACAACCTACTGACAACCTACTGACAACCTACTGACACCTACTGACAACCTACTGACAACCTACTAACAACTGACAACCTACAACCTACTGACAACCTACTGACAACCTACTGACAACCTACTGACAACCTACTGACAACCTACTGACAAACCTACCTACAACAACCTACTAACAAACTACTACTAACCTACTGACAACCTACTGACAACCTACTGACAACCTACTGACAACCTAACAACCTACTGACAACCTACTGACACCTACCTACAACCTACTGACAACCTACCAACAACCTACTGACAACTACTGACAACCTACTGACAACAACCTACTGACAACCTACTGACAACCTACTGACAACCTACTGACAACCTACTGACAACCTACTGACAACCTACTGACAACCTACTGACAACCTACTGACAACCTACTGACAACCTACTGACAACCTACTGACAACCTACCAACAACCTACTGACAACCTACTGACAACCTACTGACAACCTACTGACAACCTACTGACAACAACCTACTGACAACCTACTGACAACCTACTGACAACTACTGACAACCTACTGACAACCTACTGACAACCTACTGACAACCTACAACCTACTGACAACCTACTGACAACCTACTACTGACAACCTACTAACAACCTACAACCTACTGACAACCAACCTACTGACAACCTACTGACAACCTACCCACAACCTACTAACAACTTACAACCTACTGACAACCTACTGACAACCTAACCTACTGACAACCTACTGACAACCTACTGACAACCTACTGACAACCTACCTACTGACAACCTACTGAACCTACTGACAACCTACTGACAACCTACTGACAACCTACTGACAACCTACTGACAACCTACTGACAACTAACAACCTACTGACAACCTACTGACAACCTACTGACAACCTACTGACAACTGACTACTGAACCTACTGACAACCTACTGACAACCTACTGACAACCTACTGACAACCTACTGACAACCTACTGACAACCTACTGACAACCTACTGACAACCTACTACTGACAACCTACAACAACCTACTGACAACCTACTGACAACCTACCCTACAACCTACTGACAACCTACCAACAACCTACTGACAACCTACTGACAACCTACCAACAACCTACCAACAACCTACTGACAACCTACTGACAACCTACTGACAACCTACTGACAACCTACTGACAACCTACTACCTACTGAACCTACTGACAACCTACTACTGACAAACCTACCAACAACCTACTGACAACCTACTGACAACCTACTGACAACCTACTGACAACCTACTGACAACCTACTGACAACCTAACAACCTACTGACAACCTACTGACAACCTACTGACAACCTACTAACAACCTACCTACAACCTACTGACAACCTACTAACAACTACTGACAACCTACTGACAACCTACTGACAACCTACTGACAACCTACTGACAACCTACTGACAACCTACAACCTACTGACAACCTACTGACAACAACAACCTACTGACAACCTACTAACAACCTACTAACAACTGACAACCTAAAACCTACTGACAACCTACTGACAACCTACTGACAACCTACTGACAACCTACTGACAACCTACTGACAACCTACTGACAACCTACTGACAACCTACTACACACCTACTGACAACCTACTGACAACCTACTGACAACCTACTGACAACCTACTGACAACCTACTGACAACCTACTGACAACCTACTGACAACCTACTGACAACCTACTGACAACCTAACCTACTGACAACCTACTGAACCTACCAACAACCTACTGACAACCTACTGACAACCTACTGACAACCTACTGACAACCTACTGACAACCTACTGACAACCTACTGACAACCTACAACCTACAACCTACAACAACCTACTGACAACCCTGACAACTACTAACAACCTACTGACAACCTACTGACAACCTACTGACAACCTACTGACAACCTACTGACAACCTACTGACAACCTACTGACAACCTACTGACAACCTACTGACAACCTACTGACAACCTACTGACAACCTACTGACAACCTACTGACAACCAACAACCTACTGACACCTACTGACAACCAACAACCTACTGACAACCTACTGACAACCTACTGACAACCTACTGACAACCTACTGACAACCTACCTGACAACCTACTGACAACCTACTGACAACCTACTGACAACCTACTGACAACTACCTACTACAACAACCTACTGACAACCTACTGACAACCTACTGACACCTACTGACAACCTACTGACAACCTACTGACAACCTACTGACAACCTACTGACAACCTACTGACAACCTACTGACAACCAACAACCTACTGACAACCTACTGACAACCTAACAACCTACTGACAACCTACTGACAACCTACTGACAACCTACTGACAACCTACTGACAACCTACAACAACCTACTGACAACTACTGAACCTACTGACAACCTACTGACAACCTACTGACAACCTACTGACAACCTACTGACAACCTACTGACAACCTACCAACAACCTACTGACAACCTACTGACAACCTACTGACAACCTACTGACAACAACCTACTGACAACCTACTGACAACTAACAACCTACTGACAACCTACTGACAACCTACTGACAACCTACTGACAACCTACTGACAACCTACTGACAACCTACTGACAACCTACTGACAACCTACTGACAACCTACCAACAACCTACTGACACCTACTGACACCTACTGACAACCTACTGACAACCTACTGACAACCTACTGACAACCTACTGACAACCTACTGACAACCTACTGACAACCTACTGACAACCTACTGACAACCTACTGACAACCTACTGACAACCTACTGACAACCTACTGACAACCTACTGACAACCTACTGACAACCTACTGACAACCTACTGACAACCTACTGACAACCTACTGACAACCTACTGACAACCTACTGACAACCTACTGACAACCTACTGACAACCTACTGACAACCTACTGACAACCTACTGACAACCTACTGACAACCTACTGACAACCTACTGACAACCTACTGACAACCTACTGACAACCTACTGACAACCTACTGACAACCTACTGACAACCTACTGACAACCTACTGACAACCTACTGACAACCTACACAACCTACCAACAACCTACTGACAACCTACCTGACAACCTACTGACAACCTACTGACAACCTACTGACAACCTACTGACAACCTACTGACAACCTACTGAACCTACTGACAACCTACTGACAACCTACTGACAACCTACAACCTACTGACAACCTACTGACAACCTACAACTACTGACAACCTACTGACAACCTACTGACAACCTACTGACAACTAACCTACTGACAACCTACTGACAACCTACTGACAACCTACTGACAACCTACTGACAACCTACTGACAACCTACAACCTACTGACAACCTACTGACAACCTACTGACAACCTACTGACAACCTACTGACAACCTACTGACAACCTACTGACAACCTACTGACAACCTACTGACAACCTACTGACAACCTACTGACAACCTACTGACAACCTACTGACAACCTACTGACAACCTACTGACAACCTACTGACAACCTACTGACAACTACTACTACTGACAACCTACTGACAACCTACTGACAACCTACTGACAACCTACTGACAACCTACACAACCTACTGACAACCTACTGACACCTACTGACAACCTACTGACAACCTACTGACAACCTACTGACAACCTAACCTACTGACAACCTACTGACAACCTACTGACAACTACTGACAACCTACTGACAACCTACTGACAACCTACTGACAACCTACTGACAACCTACTGACAACCTACTGACAACCTACTGACAACCTACAACCTACTGACAACCTACTGACAACCCTGACAACTGACAACCTACTGACAACCTACTGACAACCTACAACCTACTGACAACCTACTGACAACCTACTGACAACCTAACAACCTACTGACAACCTACTGACAACCTACTACTGACAACCACTGACCTACTGACAACCTACTGACAACTACTGACAACCTACTGACAACCTACTACCTACTGACAACCTACTGACAACCTACTGACAACCTACTGACAACCTACTGACAACCTACTGAACCTACTGACAACCTACTGACAACCTACTGACAACCTACTGACAACCTACTGACACCTACTGACAACCTACTGACAACCTACTGACAACCTACTGACAACCTACTGACAACCTACTGACAACCTACTGACAACAACCTACTGACAACCTACTGACAACCTACTGACAACCTACTGACAACCTACTGACAACCTACTGACAACCTACTGACAACCTACTGACAACCTACTACCTAACAAACCTACTGACAACCTACTGACAACTACTACCTAACAACCTACTGACAACCTACTGACAACCTACTGACAACCTACTGACAACCTACTGACAACCTACTGACAACCTACTGACAACCTACTGACAACCTACTGACAACCTACTGACAACCTACTGACACCTACTGACTACCTACTGACAACCTACTGACAACCTACTGACAACCTAACAACCTACTGACAACCTACTGACAACTAACAACCTACTGACAACCTACTGACAACCTACTGACAACCTACCAACAACCTACTGACAACCTACTGACACCTACTGACACCTACCTACTGACAACCTACTGACAACCTACTGACAACCTACTGACAACCTACTGACAACCTACTGACAACCTACTGACAACCTACTGACAACCTACCTACTGAACAACCTACTGACAACCTACTGACAACCTACTGACAACCTACTGACAACCTACTGACAACCTACTGACAACCTACTGACAACCTACTGACAACCTACTGACAACCTACTGACAACTGACAACCTACTGACCTACTACTACTGACAACCTACTGACAACCTACCAACAACCTACTGACAACTGACTACCTACTGACAACCTACTGACAACCTACCTACTGACAACGACCTACTGACAACCTACCAACAACCTACTGACAACCTATCAACAACCTACCACAACAACCTACCAACAACCTACTGACAACCTACTGACAACCTACTGACAACCTACTGACAACCTACTGACACAACCTACTGACAACCTACTGACTGACAACCTACTGACAACCTACTGACAACCTACTGACAACCTACTGACAACCTACTGACAACCTACTGACAACCTACTGACAACCTACCAACAACCTACTGACAACCTGTTGACAAGGACGTCAACGAGGAAGCCAAAGCCTTTGCGAAGACAGTTAACACTGTGGTGCACCATGGTACCTGGCAAAAGCCCAAAAATGCTCGCTTCCCCTTGAATCACTTTGTGGACGTATTTAAGGTAATGATTTGAGTGGATGGCACATGACAGGCCCATTATTGGGCATCACTGTTTGCCTTACTGCGTGACCACATTTTAGATATAGTTGAGGTCCACAAGTTTATTAGCCTTCAGGCTATTTAGTGCTACCCTCGTGAAATAATGAGTTTACTTACCTACATACTTACTTACCACCCAAGACCAAATTCACAAATTGCAACTCTATTTATTTAATATTTAGTTACAATATCGCCCTGAGGCAGGTGTGAAAATAATAGGTCATGTGGTCCAATCCCCTACTGGGTTACACACCAAACCCAACGCTCAAGACACCATTAACAATTTAACCTAAGTTCAATTACACAACTAACGATAATTAATATTGTGACAGGGTCACTCTGTTTTTGTGGGTTGTAATGTGTGATAACAAGCGACATTACGCTTTTCCTTAGGAAATTACTCATGATTCCCAAGATAAAGTGATTCAATTAGTTGGTTTCCTGCTACATGACTATAGCGAAGGCATAACACCATTATTACAAATAAATTAGGAATGTTGATGTGGTAAACACAGGATGTGTTATACACGTCTTTGTGGGCTTAAATAGAGGCCCAAGACTTAGAGAATTCAGTAAGATCAAAACCAACTATAGGAAAGTTGTACTTCTCAAGTAGCTCAACTCAACTAAAGAACTTGTCTACACATCTGAAAGTATGATAAACAATTTCTTCTTTATAACACGGTTAAGATCGAGAGATTTCTCTACAAGCTTAGTTTCCTAGAAGTCTCTCTTAGTATCACTTAGCTAACATATTTGCCGATTCTCTGTAATTCACCGATTGGCCCCTAGAGCTCACGTGGTGTACTTCATGTTACTGTCACCAAAATGTTCGTATATTGTCTGTGAATTGCCGTACAAGCGCACTAACTTTTGTACAGTTGATCGACTCGATTTAGATGTGCGATCCTCTAAATATTAGCAAAATCTCGTTTATCAACCTTAGTTAAAATAGTTTTGCTAATATTTAGAGAATCGAAAAACTAAATCGAGTCGATAAACTGTACAAAAGTTAGTGTGTTTGTACGGCAATTCACGGAAAATGTACGAACATTTTGGTGACAGTAACATGAAGTACACCACGTGAGCTCTAGGGGCCAATCGGTGAATTCCACCGAGTTATAAAATACGCTTTCTTATTTTTTCCCCCGTTGTACACAAAATGCCAGGAATGTATGTTTCAGGGTTTCGATTGGCTGAAAACGTGGTCGATTAGATCGTATCGGAACATAAAATGCGAAGTATTTGATCGTATAGAGTTTCAAGATTACTGGCGCCAGATTACTCCTAGGTTCGAAGATTAGAAGTGCTGGGTCATCGTTAATAGAAGTGCTAACTCATCGTTCCACGACTACCGATTAGAAGTGCTGTACAGAAGCTCGTGCTGTATCGAGAGAGAAGCAGTTGTGTTTAATATGCAGAAGAGAAATGATATTGTATCGAAGAAGCATGATTTACTGAAAATAGTGCTATTGAAGCCTTTGTAATCTTAAATATATTTAACAAAAACAAACGCGCCTTCAATTACAACGAACAAACGAAGGGCGTTATCAGAACCATCTGACCTATGCAACCTCAAGACGTACCAAGTACTTACTGATTCGGAGATCTTTATCTATGTTCACCGACACATAGTCTCCCTCTTCACGCAACTGTCATTGTCATAACGTGCATTGGACGTACGATCAAAAAACAGAGTCAAGTATCGGATAGATTATGAACGTAACCTAATAGCGAAGCGCGGTAATACTAAAAATAGATTTAATTTATTCAGACCCCCCGCACGACTCAGACAAACTTTGGTTCGGATTCGTGATGATGAGTAGAGATGTGGCATTCGCTAAAACTAACCAGGAAATTATACTTATTTTAGATTAAGGGTTTGAGAAATGGTTAGTATTGCACTGTTGGGGATAGTGTAAAAGCAATCGACTCCAGATATTCCGAAAAGCTACAGAAATCGCCTACAAACTAAGCGAGATGATATGAATGAATCTATGCTCACCGACACATAGTCTCCCTCTTCACGCAACTGTCTGTTGGAAATGCTCGACGCTGTTCTCTCCAACAGATCACAAGTCTTGATTTTTACTGATTTTATTCTCGAAAAGCAGTTCGTTCACATAACTCAGAAGAACACTACAACTCGGAAAGTCTCAAAGCTACAACCTCATGTATATCACGTGATCAATTGCTAGCCAATCACATCTCAGTAAAACTACTGAAACTAAGCAATGTCAATCAAACTCACTCATGTGTAAAATAAACAAACCGATATCAATATCTCGTTTCTGTCACACTCCCCTGTTCATTACCGCAGGTGGATGAACACTGCAGCGTCACACAATGATGCTATATGTCCAAATATAGATATCTGATCAGTCCTCTTAAAGTGCCTATGAAACGAAAAAACAGACCCCGTTTTTATTTGCTACTACGAAAGTTTACTATTTGCTTGTTTACATGGCATTAAACTCATCACCAATAGATGAGGTTGGGGTTGGGTGCCACAGAGTGGGACTGACCTCGCTAGTCCGAGTCCCTCACGGAGGTCACCATGGCAACCATGCCACAGTCCACCCCAAGGTAATACTCTCCTGTGCTTGGAGAGAGGAGGGACTATGGAAGTGGTTACCATGGAACCTCCATTCCAAACCAACCCCAAGCACACCAGCCATCCTGAAATGGGGCTAGTACTAACCCCCCGAGTACACAGGTTGAAGAACCAGAACAATACTTTGAGAGCTAGGAGACCATCTGTCTCACAAGCCTAAGCTGTTGTTATTGATACTGCTACTGTTGTTGTTGCTGCTGCTGTGATATTGGCACTGCTGCTATTATTGCTGCTGTTGTTGCTACTGCTGTTGGTACCTCTGCTGTAGTTGCTGCTGCTGTTCTTGCTGCTACTGCTGTTGCTACTGCTGCTTTACTGTTGCTGCTAAGTATTGCTGCTGTTGCCACCGTTATTGCTGCTACTGCTGTTGCTACTTCTGCTGTTGTTGCTGCTGCCGTTACTGTTGCTACTGCTGCTGTTTTATTGCTGTTGTTGCTGTTACTGCTGATACTAATGATATTGTTGCTGCTGCTGTTACTGTCGCTACTGCTATCGCAATTGCCACTGCTGTTGGTACTGCTGCTGTTCTCGCCGTTGACGCTGCTGCTGTTATTGCTGTTGCTACTGCTGCTGTTACTGATAGTGCTGCCGCTGAAGCCATTGTCACTGCTGTGACTGTTGCTATAGTGCTATTGCTGTTGTTACTGCTGTCACTGTTGCTATTGCTGCTATTGTTGCAACTGTTGCTGGAATTGCTGCTGTTACTGTTGCTACTGCTGCTTTTGTTGTTACTGCTGTTGATGGTACTGCTGCTTTTATTGTTGTAGCTATTGTTGTTGCTGGCAGTATTCTGAATCTTTAACTGTAGTAGCTGCTGCTGCATGGTTGCTGCTGCTATCTGTGGGGCACCCCGCAGCATGGGACACGACCACAGACAGTACACATGGCTTTCATGCTTGAGTGGAACCGCCCATTGACAATCTTTCTTAGCTCTGTAACGATCTTCAAATGCGGCGCCCATGTGGCCCTGCAACAGCCTAGGGTGCCCCACATGCTGCACGCATGAGGCACCCCGCAGCATGGGACACGACCGCAGGATAGTCCACATGGCTTTCATGCTCGAGTAGATCAGCCCATTGACAATCTTTCTTAGCTCTGTAACGATCTTCAAATGCGGCGCCCATGTGGCCCTGCAACAGCCTAGGGTGCCCCACATGCGCGCATGAGGCACCCCGCAGCATGGGACACGACCGCAGGACAGTCCACATGGCTTTCATGCTTGAGTAGATCCGCCCATTGACAATCTTTCTTAACTCTGTAACGATCTTCAAATGCGGCGCCCATGTGGCCCTGCAACAGCCTAGGGTGCCCCACATGCGCGCATGAGGCACTCCGCAGCATGGGACACGACCGCAGGACAGTACACATGGCTTTCATGCTTGAGTAGATCCGCCCATTGACAATCTTTCTTAACTCTGTAACGATCTTCAAATGCGGCGCCCATGTGGCCCTGCAACAGCCTAGGGTGCCCCACATGCGCGCATGAGGCACCCCGCAGCATGGGACACGACCGCAGGACAGTCCACATGGCTTTCATGCTTGAGTAGATCCGCCCATTGACAATCTTTCTTAACTCTGTAACGATCTTCAAATGCGGCGCCCATGTGGCCCTGCAACAGCCTAGGGTGCCCCACATGCGCGCATGAGGCACCCCGCAGCATGGGACACGACCGCAGGACAGTACACATGGCTTTCATGCTTGAGTAGATCCGCCCATTGACAATCTTTCTTAACTCTGTAACGATCTTCAAATGCGGCGCCCATGTGGCCCTGCAACAGCCCCACATGCGCGCACGAGGCACCCCGCAGCATGGGACACGACCGCAGGACAGTACACATGGCTTTCATGCTTGAGTAGATCCGCCCATTGACAATCTTTCTTAGCTCTGTAACGATCTTCAAATGCGGCGCCCATGTGGCCCTGCAACAGCCTAGGGTGCCCCACATGCGCGCATGAGGCACCCCGCAGCATGGGACACGACCGCAGGACAGTACACATGGCTTTCATGCTTGAGTAGATCAGCACGTTGACAATCTTGCTTAGATCCACAACGATCTGCAAATGCGACGCCCATGTGGCCCTGCGAAAGTGATAAAAGGCAAGAAAAACAAAAAAAAACAACGGCAGAATAGCAGTGCTACGACCTTGTAATAAATATGAACAAATTGGACAAACCGAGACAAATAATCCTTCCCTTGTTCCACTCGTTATTAATATTTGCTAAAACAAAGCATTGTTTGATGGGAGAGGTCTACCCAACTGCTGTGAGATCCTCCTTTTATTCCCGCTCAATAGCATCCCTTAGGTTACATATTGCAAGAGAAATGCTGCAAGGTCGCTAAGCGATGCATTCGAATCTGTTATCGATAAAACAACGCTATTTTTTTTTAAACAAAATATATTTTAATAACCGCCGGTAGTTATGTTTGGGCTTCCTGTGTCGTGGCCGTAATACGTGCTCCGTAATAGATTATTTTGACATGGCGAAGATGAAGGCTACTTGACAACGCTAATATCGCTAAACGTTGTTGGTTGCATCCGTGTGATCGTGAAAGGCTTGTCGTATAAAAAAAAACAGACTTTTCCGCCAAATTACCGAGACATATTAAAGCTTACGTAAGATTAACGGCTTTCCACCGACGTGGAGAGTGCGAGACACCGCCGGTTGTTTTCGGTGCTGATGTTTTAATAATAGCAGAACGCGGCCATCGAGATGATTGGGACCAGCTCGGTCTGAGCAAAGTTCGTCGAGAGAAGCTCACTGAATCGACGGACCTTCTGGAAAGAATATGGAAGACACTTTTGGTGGGCAACAAGGCCGGAAAGCCTAGAATGTTCGGCACGCCGAGCACGCTGTTATGAAATTGCTGCAATTGTAGGTATAACATTCAACAAGTGCGACCTACTTGTTGACCTACCTGCTGGCAGGCTGGCAGTCTCTCTTGGCCTTTCCCAGGGTACTGTTGACCATGCATCGTTGCTTATCAAGCCACCACAACCCCAGGTATAGGGGTCCCCCACACTTCGGGTACCCAAGCAAGACCGCTGGCCAGCATTGTCTCGAGTTTAACCTTGCCTAAATTTCATTTAGCCTCATTTAATAAAAAGTGAATTGAGCTTCAGGAACATTTTCTATTTCGCGCACGAAGTTGGGCATTTTGGGTTTCAAAGTGCGACAATTCCCGCTCGGTCAAACTATAGAAATGTGATGTCATAAGTTGTGCAAACAAAGGCATACACAACTTATGACGTCACCGAGCCATTGTCAAGGGCCCAGTCTCCTGTCGCACATTTTGGTTGAAAATGATAATAAAAAAAATGTTCGCACGCTCAAAGTCGATGATTAAATACAGCAAATGTTCAGAGAAAGACCAAACAACAATAATGTTCAATAAAACAAGGATCGACATTTTCGTTTCATAGGCACTTTAAGATATTACTGTCTCAGTCCAACTCGTCCTCCTCAAGAACCACTTGTATGCGCGCCCTGGCAGCCACCGCTGCTTCTCGCTGCGGCCGGAATGCAGGCGCATCTGCGTTTAGCCGCTGCGCTGCCTCAGGTGGGCCTCTGTCGCAAGACAACTCTAGTGGATAGAGGTGCTGTACCGGACACTCGAGCACTCCCCGTCCCGCGCACAACTTGGCTCCTCGCAGAATTCCATCACGTCCGATTATGAGCTCCTCGATGATCCCAAGTTTCCATTGGTTCCTATCCTTCTCTTCTCCCTTGATGATCACAACATCTCCGCGATGGTTTCAGTAGGCTCCCCAGCCTTCACTAAAGCTCTGGGAGTGTTCACTAGTAAGGGAAGTCCCGTCTCCCACTTGTTCCAACGTGTTACAAGCTCCACTGGGAGCTCTGCATCCCATCCACACTTCTCTTCACATGCATCACGATACATGAGCTCCCCTTGCAAAGTGACCGGTGACACCAGCCCAAGAGGGTCATACACCTTTGCGACTTTGCCTAGAATACCCCTCTTAGTCGGTGCCGCCGGCCCCTTTGGAAAGGTTACTCCAATTGTGTCACCGTCCTTATCCCATTTCAAGCCCAGAAGCCCGCATTCTCCTGACTTTAGTTGAAGCTGCTGTTTTGCATAGCTATCAGCAGTGTCACTACCCTGTTGGTCTAGTTCCAGTTCTCTCGCATTAGAGTTCCACTTATGCAGTTCAAACCCAGCCTTGCCGAATATCTCTGTAGCAGTGTCTTTAGCTGCTCGTGTGTCCTGCATTGTCTGACCTCCTAGTAGTAAGTCATCAACATATAGTCCTTGCTCAATGTCCCTCACAATGTCTGGGTGTTCCTCGTGCGTGGCGTTAAGGTGGTGTTGGATGACTCCCCCTAGAAGAAAGGGGGATGGTCCCAATCCGAACAGAGCTTGAGTGAACCGTAACTGCCTTATCTTGCTTGGGTCCTTCTTGTCAATCCAGTGGAAGCGGAGAGCATCTCTGTCTGCACTACAGATACGCACTTGTAGAAATGCTTTCCTGATGTTTCTATTGCAACCACAACCCTATGAAATCTCGCACAGACTAGAACTTTCCATATCTGGTTCTGGAGGGGAGGGCCTATGTCCAAGCAGTCGTTAAGCGATGGCCCAGTAGCACTTCCCCTCGCAGAAGCGTCATAGACAACACGTAGCTTGGTAGTCTCAGAAGTCTCCTTCACAATCGGCTTGTGCGGGATATAAAACTCCCTTCCCACAGCAGGTTCCTCAGCAGATTCCACAACACCGTCCTTAATCTGCTCCTGAATAACTGCGTCATAGGCATCGAGTAGACAATCTCGCTTGAGTTTCCGCACTAAACTGTCAAGGCGTTTAAGACTGCCCGCCTTGTTGTCCTTACCTTTACCTTTACCTTTTGTCGGGCAAGGGAAGATGATCCCCCTTCCATGGGAGTCGTGTTTCGTGCCACCCTTCTGGGCTTCTCTGTAGTTGCTCACTTTCGGTTCCACCAACTCCTTTAGATACGCAAACTTTGTCACCGAAGAGATTTCTGCAGAGTCAATTTCGACCTCGAACTTTCCCCCGAAACTTTCAAGTTTCCCATCGAATTTTGGCCAATTTCACACTCGGTTTCCCGCCAGTCGCTCCGCCAGATACTTGTTTCGCTGGTTCTTCTTTGTATTTGGCTCTCAACTCCAATTGCTCTTTCTCAAATTTTAGCTGCTCTTCTTTCTGTCGAGCGACTAAAGTCTCTTGTTTATGTATCTTGTCGTTCTCATCTCTAGTTGTGATTTCATTGATGGCCGCCGCCATTGTTTGTATCTCAGTGTCAGCTTGATCTAGTTTCGCTTCGATTTCTTCGTCCCATTTCTGAATTTCTTCGAGTGTTTCTCCGGCTACCAGCTTGCTCTCCGCTAGCTCCAGCTTGTTTTGCTACTGGATAGCTGCATAAGTGCGAGTCATGCCCGGTAGGGCTAGGTTAGTACTTGGATGGGTGACCGCCTGGGAATACCTGGTGCTGTAGACTTTTTTATTCAAAATTGTTGTGCTTGCCTCTTTTTACTCGTGCCCAGGCCGAAGGCCGGGGCAGGAGTCTTAGATTGGAGACTGTCTTTTTTGTTTTTTGTTAGTAGTTGTCGCAAAATGGAAGAAGGCGACAAGAAGTCTGACCACAAGAGAGATTACAAATCACAAACCAATCAGGAGGCATCGGAGGTCAAGGTCAAATTGAGCCGTCAAATTAAAACTCACGTAAACGGTAGTTTCCCAAAATCTAAATATGTTTTCTCGATTTTGCTAGCATTGTTACTGACTCTCTTAACCAGCCGTTTATACAAATTCTGAGCTGGCCGCTATTATGTTGTCGAGTGCCGAGTCACCGAACAAGTAGCCAAACACTGAGTTGATAACTATAATCGTTCAGTCTCAGATCTAAATATAGAGAAATGTTTAAGCAGTAAATACACCTATCACTCAACAAGTATCCAAACAATCTGCAATCGAGTGTGACTGTGAACGAGACCACTAAAAGCTGATCTATGAGGTTTTATCAACAGTTGACCTCTTTCTTCACAAACCTTGTTGGAATATTCCCGGCCTATCTAATTAACGAGCTAATTCTGAATGGCTTGAGTTTCCTTGCCAGGATTATCCTTTTTCCAAAAATACCTTTATAAAGTGGCTCAAAGGAAATTGTCTGGGGTGAGAATGAAAACGTGTGTCAGTTCAGTTCGTTCCTGATCTCTCCGTTCTTCACAGCTCAGTCCCTCACCGAATGGAAGGCGGAGGCCCATATAAAGTATACTTCTTTCATGCTACAATGCATCCCAGTGCTCAATCGCACCAGGGCACGAGTGGACGCTTATTAAAGCGTCTAGTTTTAAAATTGTTAAGGATTGCCAAAGTTCGGAGACGGATCGACAGAGTGTGCTGCTGTGGCTATTTTTCAATTGGGATTTTCGGGGACGAGCGCGAACGCAGGTACCCACTACCAGAAATTATACGCTCGAGTTACCCACATTTGGGGTAATCGCAGGGGTCAACCCAATCGAAGTGCAACGAAAGGGCATCACCCTGAGAGGACTGCCTTCTTGATCACAGTTGCCTACTTTTTTTATTAAAAGGTTGTCTTCCCGAAGGAAGTGGGCCGTGCTCGGAGGTAGTGCAATACCGAGACAACCCGTGGCTGGGACGAGGCAAGCCTCTTTTCCACAGCCCAGTTCCAAAAATCAGTTTAATATATGAGCTACTCAATGAGCAGCGTATCAGATATTAAGCTGATAAGAACAGATACTACACTTGATCTTAGCCAAAAGGCCGAGAAGCGATACCGTTTTGCGCGCCGTTAGTATTTCTTCGTGAATTCCTCTGTATCCCGTGTGGGGCCTCGCAATAATGGCTATTTCGCGACATTCAGAACCCCAGACTTCCTAAACGACTCAGACGATTTTCAGGGTTCGGTTCAAGGGGTTAGTGTAATTAGGTCTTGGGGTAAGCGGTTAGAGTTAGTGGGATAAGGTTATAGAGGGTATTTGAAAGGATGAGTTATCAATTTTGTTGAAGGTTGTTTAACAGTTATTCGCCGAAGGCGAAGTGATTATCGTCTCATAATCACTGGTCGCTCGTCCAATCAGAGCGCACGAAACTCTATATATTCACTGTCTAAAATTATACTAAAGGTTATTAGCACAAACCATCCAGTGGTATATTGCAAATCCTGCAATCTGATTGGTTCGCTACTAGTGGTCTCTATCAGCTTATAGACCCCGAGTAGAGGTAAACAAACAAAGTGGCCGCTTCATCGTCGCGTTTTGCTAATGTTTCGGAGGAGTTTCTCTGCGAATTATTGTCGATCCGTTGCATGTTAATTTCTGTTATCAGTTTCTACTGACCTACTAGATGGTTTATGCTAAAACAATTAGACTACTCGTTCTCGTTTACCATAAGGATAGTCAACTCAGCGCGTCATACAAACCTCGAACTCGTAGATTGTCCGCTGGGTGGAATTGTCCGCTGGGTGGAATTGTCCGCCCAGGTGGAATTGTCTGTGTTCAGGTGGAATTATCCGCAAGGTGGAATTGTCCGCGTCCAAGTGGAATTGCCCGCCCAGGTGGAATTGTTCGCTGGGTGGAATTGTCCGCCCTGGTGGAATTGTCTGTGTTCAGGTGGAATTATCCGCTAGGTGGAATTGTCCGTCCAAGTGGAATTGTCTGCGTCCAAGTGGAATTGTCCGCTAGGTGGAATTGTCCGCCGAGGTGGAATTGTCCTCTTCCAAGTGGAATTGTCCGCCCAGGTGGAATTGTCCTCTTCCAAGTGGAATTGTCCGCCCAGGTGGAATTGTCCTCTTCCAAGTGGAATTGTTCGCGTCCAAGTGGAATTGTCCGCTAGGTGGAATTGTCCGCCGAGGTGGAATTGTCCTCTTCCAAGTGGAATTGTCCGCCCAGGTGGAATTGTCCTCTTCCAAGTGGAATTGTCCGCCCAGGTGGAATTGTCCTCTTCCAAGTGGAATTGTTCGCGTCCAAGTGGAATTGTCCGCTAGGTGGAATTGTCCGCCGAGGTGGAATTGTCCTCTTCCAAGTGGAATTGTCCGCCCAGGTGGAATTGTCCGCCCAAATGGAATTGTCCGCTAGGTGGAATTGTCTGCGTCCAGTTGGAATTGTACGCCAAGGTGGAATTGTACGCCAAGGTGGAATTGTCCGCGTCCAAGTGGAAATTGTCCGCCCAGGTGGAATATTCATTCTCGGCTTTGAAATACTACTTCACGCTTTCGTCCACCATTTTGAATTGGGGCAAACGCGCGGAAATTTATAGAAATCTGGATCACTTTGACTTGCCGTAACTGCGTTCGATTTCGTTGGATTTTCAAAAACGTTCTATTTTAGAAAAGATGTTTTCTTTGTTATTTATGACCTATAATATGATGGGTATTGGAAGGCTACAAATCGAGAAAAATATTTTTTTGTTTTCAAAATAAAACGTTTGGCAAGTGAATATGCAAATTAGCTCGAACTTTTAAGATACATTCGTGAAAAGAAGATTGACTCTTAAAAGGTAGTTAAAACAGATACATTGGGGTCTTATTTTCAACCCGACAACTGGCATGCATGCCTGCTGATTTGCATGCTCGAGAATCCATCGGTGCTGATTTGCGAAGTTTAAATTTTGAAAATCCAACGAAATCGAGACCTAATTCAGGTACGACATCTTTGTTACTAAACTTTTCCCTGATGACTTGTTGAACCAGCTGGTCGGTCTTGTAGTCCACGTTGGCTGTGGCTTCATCCAGAACCAGGATTTTACATCGTTGAAGATGCTTAGATGGTTCTGATAACGTCGGCCTGTACATTCTTGCTGTGTTGAGGTCACTACGAAATTCGATCACTTGTCTGAGACTTTGTCTAGCTACGGGACGCGTCTTGATTTGTTTGGTTATAACATTTAGCGATTAAGCCTACAGGCATATCATTTCGGCTACTGCATTATCCTTTTTAATAATGTCCGAGTATACGCTCATTGAGCGTCTTGGATTTTTTTTTTACTCGGACACTTCCGGAGGAAGTCCGAGTTATAGAATGCGCTTTATTTTTTATTTTTTTTCTTCGTCGTAGTACACAGAATGCGAAGAATGTGATCGTATCGGTCAGGAATGTCTGTTTCAGGGTTTCGATTGGCTGAAAACGGGGGCGATGATATCCGAACGCCTAATGAAGTAATTCTATGCTCAAACGGGTCAAATGTCAAATAATTTCCGAGCGTATATCAAACTAAATCCGAAGTATTGTTCGCTCTAGGGTCATCGTTAATAGAAGTGCTATAAACTCATCGTTGCACGACTACCGACTAGAAGTGCTGTGTAGAAGCTCGTGCTGTATCGAGAGAGAAGCAGTTGTATTTAACAAATCAAATGAACTGAAAAGCAAATCAAATGAACTCCAAAACTATCATGATCTCGCTATGCCATGTTCTGCCAATGGTGTGTGTCGGTGAGCAGAGATAGAGATCTGCGAATCGTCGACGTTTCGTCTGAAATACGTACTTGGCACGTATATTCTGCTTAGATGGTTCTGATAACGTCGGCCTGTACATTCTTGCTGTGTTGAGGTCACTACGAAATTCGATCACTTGTCTGAGACTTTGTCTAGCTACGGGACACGTCTTGGTTTGTTTGGTTGTAAGCCTACAGGCATATCATTTCGGCTACTGCATTATCCTTTTTGTGGCTACTGCGCTTGCGCAGCTAGCCACTATTGCCATCGTCTGAGTTTTCCGAAAGTAAATAAGTAAGTAACAATAGATAAACTTCGGAACCAATCATTGCCATGGTCTGAGTTTTCCGAAAGTAAATAAGTAAGTAACAATAGATAAAATTCGGAACCAATCACCACCCAAGTAGAGAAATCTGGCTGATAGATAAACTTCGGAACCAATCACCACCCGAGTAAAGAAATCTCCCTATCACTTCGTATTACCGAGAGCGAGCCGAGAGCGGCGTACGTGCTCAACCGATTGCTTGCTCATGATTGTCTGCATCGAGTTTCATGAGTCGTTTTACCTGGAGTAGGTAATAATTTAGTTTCAGAAAATTCACAAATATTATTTATCACAGCTTTCATTCTATCTTTCTAAACGGTCAGATGAAAGGTTCTGTAAGTGTTATTCAACTGACTTTTAGGCCGATGTTTACGTTTATCTATGAATGCGCTGCATAATCGCGTCTGGATTGCCAAGAATTTGTCTCAGTTGCTGGTTGAAACCACAGGTAGCCCAAGCTCAGTATTTGTATAAGAGAATGTATGGGAATTATTCAATGGTCGATTTTCAGCGTAAATATTGAACACATGTTACTGTAACATGTGTCTTGAAGTAGTTCAATGTCTGGAGCGAGTTTCAGAATTTTTCAGATTGTTTTCCCTCCCCTTACAGTTTGAATGCTACTCGTTCCCGTTATTTTGGGATTGTGTAATCTTCCATTTTGTCAATAAAATATTTGATTGACTTTTATCCGAAAGTATCCATTGTTTGTGCACTCGCAAGCACTTACCGCACGGTTACAATATGAAATGCAATGAATGAGAAAGAAGGCAGACAAATTTCATCCGATATCAAATCACCAAGAAATGGGTTGAAGAATCGAGGCACAGCCGATCAAGTTTGTTTAAACAAACTTGGAGGTGTTTTGATATTGGAGGAAGAACTCTTTCTCGTGTTTGATATAGCTTCTTGTATTCAATAGCATTATATCCAGACCTCTTTTGAAAAGTTGGTAGCGAGCACTTTGGACAGACGAGTTGAGAAGACCTAATGTTGTCAGGGTGAAAGACTCTAAGGGGTATCGATTGGTCAAGGCGAGACTCCAAGACAAGACATATTTTTTGCGAGCCTGAGACACTTTTTCACCGATTTTCTTTGTTTTCAAAATTCGAGACTCTGAGATGACTTTTTACTGTGCCATATAAATGTATAGCGATGATGATAAGACACCCCTATGTTACATGTACATATCTTAAAGCGCATATGACATGAAATATTTTATTGGCCTCAATTATGCAGATTATTGGTAGTATCAAAGAAAACATAATCAATTTTCTGTGAAATGATTGCTTTGAAAGATATTTTCGAAAAATACATCAGCTGTTATGACGTCACTTTGTTTGAAGAGCCTCAAAAATAACCAAAATAGTCATACTTTTGTCCGACCATAAGACAAAAACATAAACAGGTAAAGCTTCTAACTTTTTTGGTGTTTAAAGTATTAAATCTGTACTTTTGTTGTTCTTTTCGTTTTCTAGCACAAAAAGCGATCGATATTTGCCATGATTTCAATGAAACCTGGGTGCTATCAAACAACGTGACGTCACACTTCTCGACATGTTTTTCACAAATATCTCTAAAAGCAATAACTTAATCAAAAATTATTTGTGATATTATTATTTCCATCACTAATCTATGTTATAAAATGAAATAAAAAAAATTGTGTCATATGCACTTTAAACTAGTTCTGTGTATTATTTCACAGGGTTCCAATAATGCTCGCGTAAGTCAAGAGGGACATGATAGATGTGTATTATTTGGTCTGGGACAAAGTTACCATCGTAATGACGCAGAGCGACTGGCAAGAATGCTAGTTATGAAGGATGTTCTAAAAGAGAAATTGGTTATTGGAAGCCATGACAATGTTATCAGTTATACTGTACTTGGACCTAAAGCCAAGCTGTTAGTGGATGGGAAATACAAGGTATGTGTACACAGGACAATGTTATCAGTTATACTGTACTTGGACCTAAAGCCAAGCAGTTATATAGTGGATGGGAAATACAAGGTATGTGTATACCCATGACAATGTTATCAGTTATACTGTACTTGGTACTAAAGCCAAGCTGTTAGTGGATGGGAAATACAAGGTATGTGTACACAGGACAATGTTATCAGTTATACTGTACTTGGACCTAAAGCCAAGCTGTTAGTGGATGGGAAATACAAGGTATGTGTAGCTGTGGCTAGGGTTTCTCACATGTGAAGATATAAGTTTTAGAACAAAACAATCAGATATTTTTAAAATAATAAATATTTTACTTTATTTTGTAGTTGCCACCATTTGCAATGCGCAGTGAGAAGACCAAGGGACAAGCTAAACCAAGAAAGAGTAGGACAGGGGATGCTTCAGAGACATCGGACAACATGTCCTATTCTGATATCGATGGCCCAGGGAATGAGGGTGATTATGGGCAATCACCTTACTGGAGTGATACCAGACCAAATCAGACTAGTGGCAAACGAAAGCGCAAGCCAGCTGCAAGAAAGGCCAAGTAATTCAATGTTCTGTTTGTCGTGAGAGTGAGGTGGATGGGAATGAAATACTGTACAAAATCTAGTACAGCGTTCGCACTGTTCCTGGAATTCCTGGAAAACTCCTGGAATTTCGAAACTTTCTTCCAGGGCCCTGAAAATTTCAATTTTGACACCAACTCCTGGAAAACTCCTCATATACAGCTTTTTACTCCTGTTTTAGTCAAGAAAATTGGTAATTTGTAAGTTAAGGGTACTGGAATTCTATAATCTCCTACATGTAGTAGTACGAACCCTGCTAGTAGAATGTGATATGGTTATATATACTTTACCCATGTGTAGAAGTAATATCACTTGCACACTAGGGTGGAGTTTTCAAAGACTGAGAAAGTGGATCAATGATCGGACAAATGTGAGAGACCTTCTCAAGCTTTGCCAGGGTGTTTACAGGGTTTGATTAGATGTGAGAGACCTTCTCAAGCTTTGCCAGGGTGTTTACAGGGTTTGATTACCGGGTTGATAACTTGATATATAACAACAAATGTACCTAGTGGTTATTTATAGCTAATTGCGTAATCGTTGTCGGGTCGAAAATCATAAATCATAGAAGCTGAGACCGCAAAGATGGATGGGAAATCGGTTCATGAGCCACAATACATGCAGATATATTCAATGTTCTCGTAGTTTTGAAAGAATATGAACTATTTAACTAAGATCCTACAAGTCTGGATAAAAAGGTCGATGATTTCACGGTGTTATTTGAGAGTTTTAATTTCCCAGAATTCCTTTTGGTCATAGCTTTCATGATTTTCAACCCGACAACAATTATGCAATTAGCTATATCTGGCCCTGGTTACACGAAAAGGGGAATAGCATTATCCACCGTATGCAATTTATTGGATAACTGTCAGTTTTATCCTTTGGATCAGACTAATTATCTGGTGGATAGCGCTATTTATCTTTCGTGCAACAGAGCCTGAAAGCATTCAGCAGGGCAATACATACCTTTCATTAACCGAGTACGAGGACCGTATTATAAGTTATGGTTTGGCCAATCACAATTCACCAAGTGTATTTGCCATATAATAAGCTTAGTTATCCTCTGACCCAATGATCATATAAATTAGCTCAACCTAAGGCCCAGACACATGCTGCAACTTTTATTGCAACGTTGCGTGCAACAGTTGCAGGAGTAGGATCGAGTTCTACTTCTGTCGTGTGACACCCCAAAAAAAACTTGTTGCGTGCAACGTTGCCAATAAAATTGCACCGTGTGTCCGGGCCTTTATAATCAAAAAACTGGTCTTCTTTATTCCAGGTCAGTTGGTGGTGAGCAGTCTGCCTCTAACTCCAATTTAAACAAGTTCCAATTCAACAAGGGGAAAAGAGGAGGCACTACTAAGCATTCCACTAGGAAACAGGACACCGGCCTTGGATTGATGGCACCTCCTAAACCAAACAGCCGGTTTTAGATGCCTTGTCATGACATGTCTGGGTACATGGCACCTGCTAAACCAAACAGCCGGTTTTAGATGCAGTGAGTTGTCATGACATGTCTGGGTCAGTACATGGCACCTCCTAAACCAAACAGCCGGTTTTAAATGCCTTGTCATGACATGTCTGGGTACATGGCACCTACTAAACCAAACAGCCGGTTTTAAATGCCTTGTCATGACATGTCTGGGTACATGGCACCTGCTAAACCAAACAGCCGGTTTTAAATGCCTTGTCATGACATGTCTGGGTACATGGCACCTCCTGAACCAAACAGCCGGTTTTAGATGCCTTGTCATGACATGTCTGGGTACATGGCTCCTAAACCAAACAGCCAGTATTAAATGCCTTGTCATGACATGGCTGGGTACATGGCACCTGCTAAACCAAACAGCCGGTATTAATTGCCTTGTCATGACATGGCTGGGTACATGGCACCTCCTAAACCAAACAGCCAGTATTAATTGCCTTGTCATGACATGTCTGGGTACATGGCACCTGCTAAACCAAACAGCCGGTTTTAAATGCCTTGTCATGACATGTCTGGGTACATGGCACCTCCTAAACCAAACAGCCGGTTTTAAATGCCTTGTCATGACATGTCTGGGTACATGGCACCTCCTAAACCAAACAGCCGGTTTTAAATGCCTTGTCATGACATGTCTGGGTACATGGCACCTCCTAAACCAAACAGCCGGTTTTAAATGCCTTGTCATGACATGTCTGGGTACATGGCTCCTAAACCAAACAGCCAGTATTAAATGCCTTGTCATGACATGTCTGGGTACATGGCACCTGCTAAACCAAACAGCCGGTTTTAAATGCCTTGTCATGACATGTCTGGGTACATGGCACCTCCTAAACCAAACAGCCGGTTTTAGATGCCTTGTCATGACATGTCTAGGTACATGGCACCTCCTAAACCAAACAGCCGGTTTTAAATGCCTTGTCATGACATGTCTGGGTACATGGCACCTCCTAAGCCAAACAGCCGGTTTTAAATGCCTTGTCATGACATGTCTGGGTACATGGCACCTCCTAAACCAAACAGCCGGTTTTAAATGCCTTGTCATGACATGTCTGGGTACATGGCACCTGCTAAACCAAACAGCCAGTATTAATTGCCTTGTCATGACATGTCTGGGTACATGGCACCTGCTAAACCAAACAGCCGGTTTTAAATGCCTTGTCATGACATGTCTGGGTACATGGCACCTGCTAAACCAAACAGCCGGTTTTAAATGCCTTGTCATGACATGTCTGGGTACATGGCACCTCCTAAACCAAACAGCCAGTATTAATTGCCTTGTCATGACATGTCTGGGTACATGGCACCTGCTAAACCAAACAGCCGGTTTTAAATGCCTTGTCATGACATGTCTGGGTACATGGCACCTGCTAAACCAAACAGCCGGTTTTAAATGCCTTGTCATGACATGTCTGGGTACATGGCACCTGCTAAACCAAACAGCCGGTTTTAAATGCCTTGTCATGACATGTCTGGGTACATGGCACCTCCTAAACCAAACAGCCGGTTTTAAATACATCAACACAACAACAAATGTGCGTACATGGCAACTTCTAAGCCAATCATCTGTCTTCAAATGCACCACTATGACAACACGTTTGGTCTGGACTATGATAAACCAAAACTTGAATGAATCTTAAATTAATCGTCAATGCAACAAATTTGAAGTTCAATTGCCCTATATCATTATTACGCCATGGCTTGTTTATGAGGGGGACAGAATCGTGAAGAACAATAGAAAATTGAACTAAATCTGCTCTGCTAAGTTTTGCTTGATTTCAAATTGGCTACGGTTTCCAGATATTATGTTCATTGATGCTTTTCCCACAATATTTACTTGTTTGGTGATTTTTATTGCTTTCAGCACAGGCAGCCCAAGCAGTATACTTGTGGGTTATTTTAGAGTATTTTTAAAAATGTCTCGAAATGTAGACTCCGGAACGTCAAATAAACACCAAATAAATGTAAATAAAGGTGAATGTCAGTTTATTGAACAATATTTTTACATTTCGAGACATTTTTTAAATACTCTAAAATAACCCACAAGTATACTGCTTGGGCTGCCTGTGCTTTCAGATGGTCTGAAAAAATACATTTATTTGGGAAATCCTTTGTGTTGTTGTTGTTTTGTCCCCCTCTCGCGACCTGATGATCCTTATCATTAAACAATGCGTATTGATGTGATGTCATAGTGATATTGGGTAATAGAAGCAGCCTCTCTGTAACAATCTACTTACAGTGATGCTAACAATATACTTCTGTCTATGAAAACAATAGAATGTCCTGCCACATTGGATGCTGATTGGCTAATGACAGCATCATAATTATGCAAAAACATTAACGTTTTTAGCATCACACTGTACAGTGCATATAATAATAACCTGTCTGTGTAGCAAATACATTGGTAGACTGGGTAAGAGTGTTATAACCATTGAGTGACATAACAGTTCTTAAATTTTGACAATATTATTTCCAAAAAAAACTGTATATATAGCCTATCCAGTGTGCTGGAGAAAGAATGTTGAATCCATTCAAGTGATATTTCCACTGATGGCAAACACCTCGAAAAACTTAATAATTCAACCAATCAAAACACTCAGACCCAGTCTTCCAATATTTGCCACTGGGCGACCGGTAATAATATTTTTGGCATTTTATCACATTGTTGATAGAAATAAGAGTTGAGATTTTGTCTTTATTGGACTTCTTTTTAAAAGTCCTTGATTTATTGTCTTCAATCAAGCAGAGTATTCTATTGAAAAGGTACAATTCTTGGTTGCTTTGTCATTTGAAATATATCCTATCTACAAACTTGTTGAAGAGAACAATAATAATATTATTAATAGACCCTTAATACATAATGTACAAGAAAATAACATATTAAATATCTCTATTAAACTTTTACATCATATTTTGCAATAATTATTATTTTTGCAATAAATTATTTTAAAAGTGTTCAAATTATAAGACGGGTGTAATTTGTGTGAAATAAAACCTTAAAGGAAGTTAAGTAGTGTCAGGAGCCCATTAGGTAGTGTTTAAAACATATTCTACACAAGTTTTGAGTTAAATTATTAGTTACACAACATATTCCACACAAGAGTTATACAACCTATTCCACTACAGTTACCAGAAGAAATACCGATGATAGTTAGTACAGTGTAATAATAATAATAATAATAATTTAATTCTTGAAAAAGCGCATTACATACAGTGTAAGTATTGGTACTTTGGTTTCAAGTACAAGTTGGGACTAATTTGAATGAGTAGTGTCTTTTATAAAAAGCTTGAAATTGTGCAATAATATTGCAATACTCCTTTTTACAGTTCCCAGTGCCATCTTGAAAGGTAGCCATGCCTTAATTTGCATCAAAGCGAGACCAACAGTGACCTTGCAATGATAGAGACCTTTTTGAGCACCTTCGACAATAATTATTCAAGTCTCTATCATTGCAAGGTCACCGCCAGTCTCGCTTCGATGCAAAGGCTCGGCTACCTTTCTAGATGGCAACAGGAACTGTGAAAAGGTGTATTTGGGCTTTTTGAAACAGGATTTCAAGTTAATCCCAAATATCCCGGGGGAAAAAACATGATAATATTATCTATATTCAGGAGCCCATTAGGCTCCTGCGATATTTTAAAATACCTTAAATCCTCTATTTAGCCCCCCTTCCAATATGCCCTCCACCTCCAATAAGTCCCCCTTTTTGAAGCACAATTTTTAATAAGCCCCCTCTTTAAGCCCCCCCTTTTCCCAAAGATACCGTAGTACATAATGTGATGATATACCATACTTTAATGAAATACACAATGGGCCGATATGCGTGACTCATGCATATAGTGCAGTATTTATTACCATATTTACAATAAAGTGATTACCGAATTAAGGTACCCGTGACCATAATTGGTATAACCTACATTATTCATCTCTGGTTTTCCACAAAATTTATTAAGCCCCCTCCCTCCATTAAGCACCCCCACCACCACCCCCACACCCCCCAAAAACCCCCTCCCAAAGTGCTTGAAATAAATAAGCCCCGGGAGGACACCCCGGGAGGCTAAATAGAGGATTTACGGTACTATTCATGAAGAAAAGTAATTTGCAGTACCGGTATTATATTGTTACAGATTTTTGCACTGTTACTCTTGAATTCCATTGTATTATGTATTATCAAACACTCTAAAGAGTTATTCCTTCGATTTTAAAACACTGAGAAGTGTGTTGAGTAAACTCTATTAGTCACTAACTGTTAGCTTGTGTTTCACGGGTCCAGTGCTATATATATAGAGTCATTTTCGTATGAGTGAGAAACCTATGGCACAGAGTCACGGTACGGAATTGAAGACATTGTATTCAACCAATCACAGCGCGGAAAATCATTGCTCAACCAATCCGAATGCTTGGATACGGCATGATGGCACAATACGGTCACAGTGCGAACCGTACCGTAACTACCGTACTTCTCATTCATACGAATTTTAACAACTCTATAGTACTACTGGCTAGTACTAATATTGTTCTAAATAGATTTAATAAAACCTAAATCTGTGTCACAAGGTGGCTGTCCAATCTCTGAGCCTTGTTTTAGTGCTAAAACAGACTTGTACCCTGCCGACAGTGCAGATATGTGATGAAAAAACGCTTCCTTTTCTACTTGAATAGACAGATCATTCACTCCATATTCTTTTAGTAGAGAGTTGACCTGGGGATGAATTAATGGACAGTCATACACACAGTACAACCTCTGATCATAGTCACCACTGTGCAGGCCTTCCTTTAAGGGGACTCTATCAAAATAAAAGGCCAGCTTGTGGTACAGTGGAACTTCGATTAAAAGAACCCCTATATAACAAAGTTCCTGGTATAACAAATCTGAGGATATTTCACCCTGACTACCCTGCGAGCAGAGGTTTCCTTTTTACCTTTCCCCTAGAGAGAAAAGGAAGGAAGCCTCTGCTAACGGCCTTGACTTTCTTTGATGTACCGATCATCTAGAGTTTTGGATGAATAAAACCAGTTTTACCGGTTTTCTGCTTTAAAAAAATGTGAGCGTTCCAAATGTAAACATAAACATGGCTTCTTCTTCGCGATTGTGTGAAGTTACTAAGACTGATTTTGAGGCAGCCGTTGAAGAAAATATCAAGCCTCACAAAACAACAATCAAGATCTTTGTTTAGTTTTGTGAGAGGAAAAGACACATTCGTCTCTCTCAAATTTGTTGTTTTGTGGTGAGAGAGCTTGCCTCACTTGGATATGAGGACCAGAAACGAGGCTCGGTTACAAATGAATTGACTCATGCTCAACAGGAAAAGTCAAGGCCATTGGTAGAGGTTTCCTTCGTAGAGGAAATTAAGGTAAAAAGGAAACCTCTGTTCACAGGGTACACCCCGACCTAAGTTAATAATAATAATTTATTAATTTATATTGCGCACTTTTCATAAAATGATCAAGTGCGCATTACAATAACTATATAACTAATTACAAAAATAAAATTACAGTTACAGTAAAACAATGTATGGAACAGAACTCCAATATAACAAACCAATTTCCCTGGCCTTTAGCACTTTGTTAAATCAAGGTTCCACTATTTCAATAAATGTTTATAATAACTTTGCAAGATTTTACTCGATTGATCTGCCATTTTTGCAAAGAATACACAATTTATCAAGGAGAATTGTGAGTTTAATAATTTTCATGTTATTTAACACCACTATTTCGACAAAATGATCCACAGAAAAATAATTATTGTTCGTCAGGATTTTTATCAATCCTCTGGAATGAGCCTATAACCCTGCAGCAACACTTAGAAAAGTTTCAGTTGAAGCAAGAAACCTGGGACTCCCATGTGAAAGGGATGGGGATGATCATCGTCTCTTTTAGGGGTGTAAATTTAATTACAGTTTTTGGCATCACTTAAGGTGTTCACGACAGAATGGCAATATTTTTAGCCATCAAGGTATCATTTAGGGTTGCACGCGAAGAAATGAAAAAGGCCATATTATACTGTGTTGGTGGCGACAGCTCTTATTTGTCTGTCTGTTTTTGTATGGTATCTTTTAGGGATCAAATTTAAGCCACAACCAGATTGGTCTCCTTTAGGGGTTTGATTCCAATTTACCAGCGATCATCTCAGCCCCTTTTACATGGGTGTCTCCCTCCCCCTGGGAGTGATGTCCACATGGTATACAATGTACCTGTTGTATAATCTTCTGTTCACTAGCCGATGGTGCTACTTGTACATGTATTGTTCCCACGGTTGTCTTCTCTGAATGCTGCCAAAAGTGATGATCTCTGTACGACAGTACACCATCTAGTGACAGAACCTACAAACACAAAAACTCTTCACACATCAGGCAATTCTTCTATGACTGATTGCAGGATACACAGCAATATTAAACATATTGCAGCCCTATTGAGGTCAGTGGCAATAGCCCACTTTCAATATAATATGTTCTATTTGTCATGCACAAAGGTTTCAGTGCGAGGCTCTGGGAATAATTAAATTTATTTATTTTATCTTTTTGAAATGAATCAGTGAGCATTATTCCCTAGAGCCTCACTCTGAAACTATTGTACACAACTAGTGAAGCATATATCAAAAGTCAGCTACATGTAATAGATAAAACTGTATTGCTGCCCGCCTCTGAGCAACTATTTTTATACATACAGTCAACGTCATTAACATTGTCCAACTAAAAAGAGATTAACACTACAATAAATGTCACATGTTTATTCGTTTTGCACGCGTGGAATTCTAAATTCAAAAGCACATGTATCGACACCTCAGTGTGAAAAGAGAATGTTAACAATGTCCGTTTTCACAGGCAGAGGTGATTTATGCTTTTGAAATTAAAATTCCATGTGCGCAAAATGAATATAGAATGAGACACGTGGCATTTACTGTAGTGTTAATCTCTTTTTAGTTGGACAATGTTAATAACATTGACTGTATGAGAAGACAGTAATAGTATACCTTATTTAAAACATGGCTTAGAGACTTGTCAATCTCCAGAGGCGTTGTCTGTAGCAGAACTAGAGATGATTCCCTAAGAAGTGGTAACACGCTGAGAAAGATCATGGTGGCTATGAATAACGAACATACAGGATCTGCTATGAACAGACCAAAGTGCTCTATGAGAAGAGATGACACTATGACGCCAACACTACCCAGAGTATCAGCCACGACATGAAGGAATACGCCTGTAGACCAAAAGAAGCAAACAGTTAACTACTACCTAATGTAAATGGGAACAAGCGAGTACACTAGACTAAGTATGGACTGTGTTTATACAGTATAATCTTATGATAAATTCAAAGGTTAAAGGAAATCTATAACTCCATGAAAAAGAGTACTAACTTACATGGAAACTAGTGAGTACACTAGTATGGGCTGTGTCTGTGTATAATAATAAATTTAATGGTTAAAGGAAATAATCTGTAACACAGTGAAAAAGAGTACTTATCTTTACTGACGTTTCGAGCCTTAGCCCTTTCTCGGAGGGCTTGAATAGCTTGAATACACCCCTTGGGGCCCCACCCCTTATTTTAAATAACTACACTTAAAAGTGTCCCATAAATACATTTTAACAAGTTGAAATATGTACCTTCCATGTTGACACTTCTATCAGGATGTGATGATTGATGTTCATGACCATGATGACCATGATCGTGACTATGTCCATGACCATGGGAACCACCCCCACCATGACTATGTGCATGAGCATGAGCATGACGAAATGCAAATATCCCCACTAAGTTAACAAGTAGACCTAGAACAGACACTACCTGCAAAAGTGACGGCAAAGCTGAATTAGTATTGTACCCAGGCAACCGGCATATTTCACTGCACTGACAAGTACTATAAACACTGTGCCTTGCAGGGATAGGTTATAGAATAACATGGACAAATTTGTAAGTAGCAGTAATGTCTCGATGTGCTTTACAACCAATGGAGGAATTGTTCAGGCTGCATATGAAGGCACCCATGGCAGCCAAGCAGCTTATAATGTAATGTAATAGACCTTTTCACCGATACGGCGGCCATTTTGGATTCTATTGTTTTGGCTAAAACATTATGGGATGCCCAGGGTGCAAATGACCCAAAAACTGTAGAGAGTGGAGTCGCGTCAATATATTATTTTTCTATGTCACGCTAGCCATAGTGTTGTATGACTTAATATCTACATGTTTTGTGTATTGTTGTATAATTTTGTACAAATTCATTGCTTTAAATTAGGTTTTCGTAGTTTTTCATGGCCAAATGGTTACTACATGTTACTAGCTTGCACCCTGGGCATCCCATAATTTCTCCATAATTCAAGATGGCCGCCGTATCGGTAAAAAGGTCTATTGAATTGAATTATAATCATGAGGAGTTAAAGTAGTATGTTATGCCTCCAATACTACATACAGTATAGTTCATAGTTGCATGTACAGGGTTTTGAGTAAAAGGATCCAGCTAAAACTGAGGGAGCTCAGCTAGGGGTGTCGAATGGTCCCCGCAAAAAGTCAGAGTCTCACAAAATTTCGGTCAAATTTCTCAGGTCTCTTTCTTGCAAAAAGCCATCTCAGAGTCTTGAATTTTGAAAACAGAGGAAATCAGTGAAAAATATCCATGGTCTCGGACTCTCGCAAAGTCTCGCCTTGACCATTCGATACCTCTTCAGCTACTGGCAACGTAGCATCATTAAAGGCATGGTTTTTGTTCGAGTCAAGCGATGGAAATATGACGTGTAACACTTACCAAGAGACGCTCTGTACTGACTTTTGGAGGATCAAATAACCTTTGTAGAGCAGTCACGAACACAAAGAATGCAATGACTACAAGGAACAAACCATTGATAAAACCAGAAAGTATCTCAACTCTACCAAACCTGAAACAAGAAAAACAGGTCAATCAGCACCAATTGCTTCAATGGTTGCATGTGACGTCATGGCGGCCATGTTGGTGCCCGATAACAAAGCTAAGCATTTCTCATTAGCTTCTCTTGCTTGTACCACCAACGCAGTCATATTTACCCGTATGAGAAAGTTCTTGTTCTCTTCCATCTTGACATGAGTGCAGCACACAGACCGAGTACAAGAGCAGTGCAGTCAAACATCATGTGAAAGCCATCAGATATTAACCCCAGGCTGTTGGTCCATGCACCATACAGCAACTCCACTCCAGTGAACATCTAAACATAACAGTTGAATCCCTGTTAAGTGGCAACCCTCTGGAAAATGGCAAGTAGCTGCTCAAGGGCTTCATGTCAGAAATTTGCATACCGGTAAAGGTTCGGTAATACGGGCAACAAAATCATGCAACTTGTCTCGCAACATCGTTGCAATTGCAAGTTGAAGAGAAAATGTTGTTTGTAATTACCACTACATGTAGCTCCACGCGCACACATTTTCTTTGTTGCAAAGAGTAGAAAGGGCTTCTACTTCGTGCAACAAAGAAAATGTGTTGCGTGCGGAGTGGTAATACGAGCAACATTTTCTCTGCAACTTGCAATGCAACAATGTTGATGACAAGTTGCACGATTTTGTTGCCCAAGTAGATTGTTCCTTGGCTTTGTGACAATAGAATCATGTCAAGATAATAATACATGTGTTTGAATGTTTTATCAGTTGTTGCCGAATTCTGTCATCACCTTTTTTTTAAACAATTAAAGCCAAACTACACATATACCCCTCATTTGGGGCAGCCAATAGGTGTCGGCTGCTTAATACACAAATGTAGGTGTTTATTAAAGCATCATACAGTATCATACTCATACTTATCATATATACATGTACATATTATACAGTCATTTTCAAAAAGGTTGTCCAGAAGAAAAGACTACAATACTACAATAAAGTCACGTGATTCATTATGTATTCAATTTCCTCATATGGAATTTCAATTTGAGATGCCAAAGTACACTGCATTGTGAGAACTGAATGTAATGGCACTGGTATCAACTCACAGTTCCGCGTGCAGAAATTGAAAACATAATGAATCACGTGACTTTATTGTAGTATTGTAGTCTTTTCATCTGGACAACCTTTTTGAGAATGACTGTATACTGACAATAGTTTCAGAACTTCGATAACTGGTGGCTTAAATAGGGCATGGCCTCTAAATGGGGTAATAGGGGGTGGCTGCTTAATAGAGGATGGCTGCTTAATAGGGATCCAACACAAGCAGCAATAATAATAATGAAAATAACGACAGGGTACAGCACATATTATTATACTACTATTATGTAATTTTCCCTTATAAGGTCAAGAGAACTCGAAAAATATGGAGCCGTATTACCATAGTTCTAAAAGCCGTATTACCATACAATGTAGTTCTAAAACGCGCGCGCAGACCTCAAAAGGTTTTGAAATAATTTATTAGATAAATTTACTCAAACACGTACAAAAAATTTTTCGTTCAAAGTAGTATAATAAATAACTTATTTGGGATTTTTCCCGTAATACGGGCTGATATTTTACTCGTTACTCACATTTTTCCTCGTCCCTTCATTTGCAACTCGTAAAATATCAGCCCGTATTACGGGAAAAACCCCAAATAAGATATAAATACTCAGTGTATATAATTCACCATGACAACTACAGTGAAACCTAGGGTGCTTACCATTTACTCGGAAAAACCGGAAAATCCGGTTTGAAAAAAAAGGTATGTGTCATTTTGTTCGGAAAGTTCCGGAAAACTCGGACTAATGGTACAATATACACGCGTCTACGGAAAAACCGAAAAGAGCGGGAAAAGTGGATTATCTAAATTGCTAGACCGAGTTCTCCGAAACTTTCCGATCGGAATGACACATACCATTTGTTTTTCCAACCGGAATTTCCGGTTTTTCCGAGTAAATGGTAAGCACCCCTGATGTCAGACTGGTACTTACTAAATTTAAACAAAGAAAGTAAAAGATCTGCCGTGATTCTGACTCCTCAAGAGTCTGTCGTAGAAACGTTCTAAAAGTCGACAACATGGATTGTGGAGTGTGGAAGTTATATATCGGTAATCCACCCGTAGTGTAGCCAATCAGGTTGCCTTTAGCTGGACGAGGTGAAGGGCGGCATAGCAGTCTAGTGGCTAACAAAAACAGAAGGAATGATGTGAATGTGTCCCTTTAAAGTGCATATATGATGCCAACAAATTCTTTTCAAAATCGATTACAAATAAAGTGAATAGTGGGATGTTTCAGTATTTCACATTTGCGAGTTATATAGGTTTGAAATTATTTTGTCTGTTGTGTCCTTTTTTTTTTTTTTTGCAGTTGGCGAAAGATAACACTTTTAGGGAAAAATTAATAAGTTGGTTACCAGCCTTGGTCGGTCCGGATAGGGAAAAACTGTGTCCTCGGCCTTTTAGCTTGAAAACGGACCTTGGCAGTATGCTCAAGACCTCTGGCACAGTTTTTCCCTATCCAGACCTCCCGACCGGAATAACCTCTATACATTGTATCTTACCTAGAATAAACAATATTGCACTAAAAACTGTGCCACCTGACAATAAATGCTTAACACCAGCAGTATTTCCGTGATGCCATTCATGCATAGACCATGCCCATGGCTGATCCCATAGCAGTGCAAAGAACAGTGCAGATATGAAAGAAGCCATCGACCCAACCTTGCTCGTCATAGCACCTTCTAGTTTGGATAAACAGAATGACTCCACATAGAAATCCAGTATGAAGACGACCAAGACCACCAGGGACATTGGGAGGATTGAACTTATCCAATCAATGGTCGCTTCCTGCCAAAGTAAAGCAAGAATGACAAATAAGTTGTTGTGAAATGCAATGCAGTGTACACAGGAGCCCATAAGTAGGAGCCTCCATCTACCGTACTGGGTTTGTGAGACGACCTGTGACCGGATCAGGCTATTTTTAGAACTCCTTTTCCCGCGAACTAATCAGCAATCAATAGGAATCCCCCATGGGAATTAAACAGAGCCAATCAGCATCAATGAGGTAGATGATTTGTGTTTATTTGTGATATACATTGTATGAACAAAGCACTTGGCGGACGAAAAAATTGGCGAAATTGAAGAAACTGAAAAGTGAAGAGAGCGAAAATGATAGTTACAGTGACTCTTTTGCAGAGTTTATCGGAAAGTGACCAAGAGTCTTCAAGTTCGTGTTCTGTTTCTCAAGGAACTAAAAAATCATCAAATAGTAAACCTACCAAGCCAAAAGCTAGAAACACCGTAACAAAGCCGAAATTAAAAATCTTTGGTGTTAAAATTTTGCGGCAAAACTGGTGTTCTAAAAATAGCCTGATCCGGTCACAGGTCGTCTCACGAATACATCCCAGATGGAGGCTCCTACTTATGGGCTCCTGGTGTACATCATTAACCTGTACTACCTGATTATAGTAGGATATAATAGCCATTGGAATGAGTAGTATACAGTGTATATCATAGCAACCTGTACTACCTGATTATAGTAGGATATAATAGCCATTGGAATGAGTAGTATACAGTGTACATCATAGCAACCTAGACTACCTGATTATAGTAGGATATAATAGCCATTGGAATGAGTAGTATACAGTGTACATCATAGCAACCTAGACTACCTGATTATAGTAGGATATAATAGCCATTGGAATGAGTAGTATACAGTGTACATCATAGCAACCTAGACTACCTGATTATAGTAGGATATAATAGCCATTGGAATGAGTAGTATACAGTGTACATCATCAACCTGTACTACCTGATTATAGTAGGATATAATAGCCATTGGAATGAGTAGTATACAGTGTACATCATCAACCTGTACTACCTGATTATAGTAGGATATAATAGCCATTGGAATGAGTAGTATACAGTGTACATCATAGCAACCTAGACTACCTGATTATAGTAGGATATAATAGCCATTGGAATGAGTAGTATACAGTGTACATCATAGCAACCTAGACTACCTGATTATAGTAGGATATAATAGCCATTGGAATGAGTAGCATACAGTGTACATCATAGCAACCTAGACTACCTGATTATAGTAGGATATAATAGCCATTGGAATGAGTAGTATACAGTGTACATCATAGCAACCTAGACTACCTGATTATAGTAGGATATAATAGCCATTGGAATGAGTAGTATACAGTGTACATCATCAACCTGTACTACCTGATTATAGTAGGATATAATAGCCATTGGAATGAGTAGTATACAGTGTACATCATCAACCTGTACTACCTGATTATAGTAGGATATAATAGCCATTGGAATGAGTAGTATACAGTGTACATCATCAACCTGTACTACCTGATTATAGTAGGATATAATAGCCATTGGAATGAGTAGTATACAGTGTACATCATAGCAACCTAGACTACCTGATTATAGTAGGATATAATAGCCATTGGAATGAGTAGTATACAGTGTACATCATAGCAACCTAGACTACCTGATTATAGTAGGATATAATAGCCATTGGAATGAGTAGTATACAGTGTACATCATAGCAACCTAGACTACCTGATTATAGTAGGATATAATAGCCATTGGAATGAGTAGTATACAGTGTACATCATAGCAACCTAGACTACCTGATTATAGTAGGATATAATAGCCATTGGAATGAGTAGTATACAGTGTACATCATAGCAACCTAGACTACCTGATTATAGTAGGATATAATAGCCATTGGAATGAGTAGTATACAGTGTACATCATAGCAACCTAGACTACCTGATTATAGTAGGATATAATAGCCATTGGAATGAGTAGTATACAGTGTACATCATAGCAACCTAGACTACCTGATTATAGTTAGGATATAATAGCCATTGGAATGAGTAGTATACAGTGTATATCATAGCAACCTAGACTACCTGATGATAGTAGGATATAATAGCCATTGGAATGAGCAGTATGCAGGAGACATTAGTTGATAGTGCCGTTAGACGCTTTGAACCTGAACAATAATCAGAGAACAATTTTGTTTTTAATAATCAAATGCTGTGAGTGGAAAATGATAATGGGCGTCAGTTATGAACATGCCATATTTCAAGCCCATCCCACCATTAGATTGTGGATTATCAAACTCACAAACAGTGCCAAGCAATCTATTCAAGGCCACATTAGTCATCTACCAGGTTCGGAGTGGTCAGACGTGACATTAGCTGAGTTAAATTAATGCAGGGTAGCAACTTAGGGGTTTATACACGTGATACATGATTTGGCCCAAAAATGGTGCATGAATCATGAAAAACACTTCATAAACAAAAGATAAATCCGTGATCTGTGAATTTGCAAGAAAGACGTGTGTGAAATGACTTAAATGATTCTTTTGAGTTGTAAATTTACGAAAAAATGGCACGTGAAGCGTGATCACAACAACCCCCCCCCCCCCCCCCCCCTTGCTACCCTGTGAATGATCAGTGAGTGTGTCTTTGTAATATATGATATACAATACCACAATAATTATATAAAGGACTTGAATCATGTGCTCATGGAGTTAGGACATGTGTGTATTTAGTCTATATAGTCAATAATACAATATTCCAAGACACATAGTCGTGTACCTCCAATCTCTACAGCTAACTTTCTTGAAAAGTTTCCATGTGCCACATTTAATAGTAAACCCAACAAAAGAAGAATAAGGCCACCCTGAGAAACAACATACACTTTGTGAGGCACAATGTTTAGGTACAACAAGGGGCAATGTTTAGGTACAACAAGGGGCAATGTTTAGGTACAACAAGGGGCAATGTTTAGGTACAACAAGGGGCAATGTTTAGGTACAACAAGGGGCAATGTTTAGGTACAACAAGGGGCAATGTTTAGGTACAACAAGGGGCAATGTTTAGGTACAACAAGGGGCAATGTTTAGGTACAACAAGGGGCAATGTTTAGGTACAACAAGGCACAATGTTTAGGTACAACAAGGGGCAATGGTTGGGTACAACAAGGGGCAATGTTTAGGTACAACAAGGGGCAATGGTTGGGTACAACAAGGGGCAATGTTTAGGTACAACAAGGGGCAATGTTTAGGTACAACAAGGGGCAATGTTTAGGTACAACAAGGGGCAATGTTTAGGTACAACAAGGGGCAATGTTTAGGTACAACAAGGGGCAATGGTTGGGTACAACAAGGGGCAATGTTTAGGTACAACAAGGGGCAATGGTTGGGTACAACAAGGGGCAATGTTTAGGTACAACAAGGGGCAATGTTTAGGTACAACAAGGGGCAATGTTTAGGTACAACAAGGGGCAATGTTTAGGTACAACAAGGGGCAATGTTTAGGTACAACAAGGGGCAATGTTTAGGTACAACAAGGCACAATGTTTAGGTACAACAAGGGGCAATGTTTAGGTACAAGGGGCAAGGGGCAATGTTTAGGTACAACAAGGGGCAATGTTTAGGTACAACAAGGGGCAATGGTTGGGTACAACAAGGGGCAATGTTTAGGTACAACAAGGGGCAATGTTTAGGTACAACAAGGGGCAATGTTTAGGTACAACAAGGGGCAATGTTTAGGTACAACAAGGGGCAATGTTTAGGTACAACAAGGGGCAATGTTTAGGTACAACAAGGGGCAATGTTTAGGTACAACAAGGGGCAATGTTTAGGTACAACAAGGGGCAATGGTTGGGTACAACAAGGGGCAATGTTTAGGTACAACAAGGGGCAATGTTTAGGTACAACAAGGGCGCAATGTTTAGGTACAACAAGGGGCAATGTTTAGGTACAACAAGGGGCAATGTTTAGGTACAACAAGGGGCAATGTTTAGGTACAACAAGGGGCAATGTTTAGGTACAACAAGGGGCAATGTTTAGGTACAACAAGGGGCAATGTTTAGGTACAACAAGGGGCAATGTTTAGGTACAACAAGGGGCAATGTTTAGGTACAACAAGGGGCAATGTTTAGGTACAACAAGGCACAATGTTTAGGTACAACAAGGGGCAATGTTTAGGTACAACAAGGGGCAATGTTTAGGTACAACAAGGGGCAATGTTTAGGTACAACAAGGGGCAATGTTTAGGTACAACAAGGGGCAATGTTTAGGTACAACAAGGGGCAATGGTTGGGTACCGAAGTACGTCCATTAGGTGTTAGGAACATTTTGCACATTTTGCAAGCAATAAAAATATTAATTCTTCAGCGAGTTTGCCAAAACTCTAACTTTTACAGTAATGTTGTCGTACATTTTGTGAACACCAAAAAAATTCCAGTTAATTTAGCAATATATAAAGAATTTGTTTTGTTTTGTATGTTTAGATTTTAGCTCATTTAGCTTTCTTCCATTTGAAGTACATGTACACACATACATTATCACTAAAGCATAAGATACAAATAAGCTTCATATTTTTCTGTAAAACCATATTCATATATGGTTTGTTAGGTACAGTACCTGATGGTCAGGCAGTCCCAGCATAGACAGTATATGGTAATACCAATGCATCCATCTACTTTGGCCACTTCCTTCATCTAATTGACGTGTTAAGGATTAATTGTTCTACAATTTACCATGGCCTTACCCAATTGGCCATTACAAAAAAGAGCAGGGGACTGGGACCAAGTCCGTAAAACTACCGTAATTCAATAAGAATCTAGCAAAAATGGGCATCATTTTCTGACATAGCAGATCAAACTTGGCTAATCTGGAAAGTTTGGTGAACTTTGGCTTAATATTGACGATGCTAGAGGGCATCAAAGATGTACATTTTCCCATACAAACTCTGTATTTTTTTGCGTTGTCTACCCAAACCATACATTCACTGTAAAATTTCAAAATTTCAAAAGTTTATAATTCCGACAGAATTCACTCAAATCACATCAAACTTTGCACATATGATAATTTCAACATGTTGTTTCATGTCATAAACTTAATTTCGTAATTACATTAATTCTACTAAACCCGTTCCCAGTTCCCTGCTCTTTTTTGTAGTGGGCAATACGTGTGCACAGTGCAGTACATAAACCCCAACAAACAAACAATCATCCTACATGTACCTTTATCTCCTGTGAAAGTTGTTGCATAATCATGCAATTAAACTCATCAGCGAAGATGAGGTTGGACTTATATAATGTACATGTAGGTGCTCTAATGCCACCAAGAGGGACGCTCCAAAGGAGGTAACCATGGTAACATAATAATAATAATAATAACATTTATTTATATAGCGCAAATATATACATGTACATGTAGATATATGTAGCTATATATATAACCATCCACGGTCCACCACCTGGCACCAGCTGGCATACTATAGACTGACATAAAGAAAACCAATGCATGTTGACAGCAGTCAGTGGAATTTTATACTTACCTATAACACTTACCACCCACTCTAGAAGTAATGGATTGCATCGATCCACAATGAAGCCATGAGCCGGCACTGCAGCAAGAGGGAGGGTACCCTGCAGCATCAGGCTGAATGACTGACCAGCAAGCCTCGATTTTAACTTTGCCTAAATTATATTTAGCCACATTTATCATCACACACTTACAGTGTAAAAACATTGCATCGCCCTCGGCCAACAAGATATTGTCCATGCAGCTGTGGATCTACTGTAGGATAGCAGACACACTTGTACATTTAGACATTATTGTATCTAATGATAAGGATACTATGGGCAGCATGGTCATGAGGTGTGTCGTTATCAAACAGCAAAAGAGCTATGAAACCCAGAAAGAAAAGAACAGTTCCTCTGACCTAGTACAACATGAATAATGTCAGTACCCCACAGGTGGGCTGTATCACACGAAAAGAGCCGGGACAACAAACATCTTCAATTTTCACTGTGTAGTCATTGATCTAGACAAAACAATCCACTGTTGATGTGTCATTCTTGTAAACACAACTCAGACCTCCCTGCAAGGGTACATGTCAGCATACACTGTGTAACTCATCTGCTGTAAACAGGGTTGAAGGATCTAATAAGTACCTTGGAAGGACCTGCTACACCAGTATGACAGAGTACACCAAGAGCACCCAGTACAGTCAGCTCACCGTGTTCAAACAGAAGCACTGTCCTGTCAACAACAACAAACACTGTCAGTGTACAGACTGATTATATGTAATACATCTATCTATTATTAATCTTTGAGGTAATGCCTCCTATAAAGTCATGCAGTCTTCACTCATGGCCCCAGTTGCACAAAAGATGGTTGGCGCTATCCACCCGGATAAAATAATATTGATTGGATAACTGCATCATTAATTCTGGATAGGACTTTAAACCACCTTTTGTGCTTGTAAAATGTACATGTACTTGTGATCAGCATACATGGTGTACATACATGTAGATGTGCTCTGCCTGTGCTTATGAGGAAGCACACACAAAAGCTCCATATTTTGAAGTTAGATTTACTGTACATACATGTACATGTATCCAACATGACTGTGTTATACACGTCTAGTGTTCAACAGTTTTCAGCTGTACAGGTAGCTACCGGGTACATTCTTGGTATTCAAGAGTGTTACCTTAATGCTCCACACAGCGTTAGTCCTTGCAACCATATCAATGCAATAATAGTAGAGAATACAGCATGTCTACAGATTCTGTACCACTGTTCAAAATACAAAAACATATCAAGTTAAATAAATAATTCCATAAATGAATCGTGTACAAACAGTTGGTACCTGATTAGCTGTTATTTTCTTTCCAGATGAGATTGGTTTTTGCAGTAACACAAGAATAATTGACGAACTGAAATAAAAGTACATCAATCATGTACACTATTATTAATTTAAAATAACATGCTAATGAGTGGTGCGTGTGGTTACTGCAAGCTTCAATGGCTCTGATAAATACTCACATCATTCAAGACGATACTAAATCTACACCTAGAAATATTTAATATTTTATTCTCCGCTCCCGTTTTCTGTCTGCATGCATTTTTACCTAGGATTTTCTCCCAGTTGAGCATTTAGCATGTAGCACACATTGTATTAGCATTTTATTTTACTCACCCACTCATTAGCATGTTAAAAGCGAATTACATTTGAAGGGCTCCCTACAAGAACAGAGTACTGTAAGTGACTTGTAATCAAAATCTAAATTCTCCTTGAGATTCTTTGAATTTCAAAGGAGAATTTGGGTTTTGATCACAAGTCACTTTATATCATGTTCTTGCAGGGACCCCTTCATTTGTCCATCTCTGAAATATTAAATATTGTTTTGAGCCAACTTATTGAACTGTACATTGTGATCTATTCCTGCCATATTGCGGCCAACAAATTGCAGAGGAAGACACGCTGAAATGGTATTATTAATAGCAATATTGCATGGAATGTTCTTCACATATTTGTACAGCTTTAATGCCAACCTGCTTTATAATATTGAATTAATACTAGTAGTTACTCAGCTAGATTAGCTTACAAGTTATTCTGAATAACTTTGACCTATTATCAGTTCTTCTTTTCTAAGTTTGTCATTTTTTTGTCATTTTAAGGTAATAAAGTTGTTGTTGTTGCTCACTAGTACATCTCTAATACACAGCAAAATATACACTGTACAATATATCCATTTACAAAAACAGAATATCTACAATGTACTTACAATAATCTGACTATAAATAAGAACTGGGTAATGCGGAATATCTTTAGCTGTTCATAGGCAACAAATATCCCAAAGGAATGCAGAAACTTGGCAATAAATAAGGCAACAACATAAGGAGTAATCCTGCAAACAAATCAATGTTCAATAATTAGATTTACCACAAAACAACACTATTGACAATAATAGTCATTTTCGTATGAGTGGGAAACCTACAAATGTATGACACAGAGTTATGGGTCATACATGGTACAGAATCGAAGGCATATATTCAACCAATCACAGCGTTGGAGCAAAATCATTGCTCAACGAGTCAGAATGCTTGGACACAGCACGGTTACCGCAGGTCGGCACGGTCACCGCACAAACTGTACCATATGTACATGTAACTACTTCCCACTCAAACTCTAAATAGAGTCTTGACGTAAGGTAATGTGCCAACCAGAGATCGATTGGCTGATTAAATAAAGCAACTTGTGAAGAGCTATTGTATTGGTTGGCAAATTAATATTACAAAGTCAATGTGATACATCAATGTTTACAAACAGTGAACATCGCTATTGGCAAGAAAAAATATTAACACCATTTCAATGCTACTGTTAGTGATAACGAGAACTATTCAACACCAATGTGCCTTTTGCTTTTGATAGTTTTATACGATGTTGACGTCCATATTTGTCTAGTTTAGAAGTTAAACTTACATGTACATTTTACTGTAAGTACATTATTTTGTAAAGACTGGAATCCTCTGTTTTCCTTGGGCTACTTCAACAACAGTTGCTTGAGTGTCGAGAATCAACAACGTCAATACTAAGTACTTATTAACTTACTACATGTACGAGTGATTGTACGAGTATATATTATATTATATTAAAATTATAACCCAACATACACAAATGTAGCGTACAGCTGCATATTTTAACCATTGATTATATGTGTATAAATGAGCACCATATCCAAAAACAACGATTTTGAACGATGCAGTAACAATAACCACACAAGCCTGCGTATTGTACTCACGTTGTTGAACCAATCGGCCCGAGTTGTCGTTTATTAAAGAGATTATCGCTGTACGATAACTCGTCCATCTTGTTTGAATGATGAGCTGGCCCACGGTCATCGTACTGGCACTAATGGTACGCACCGCTGTACACCTTCTAAACACAGGTAGCCCAATTGCGATTATTGTTTCATATGTTTACGCTTACGCCAAATGTTTCTGCTTTGAACACGTATCTATATATCACACTTGTAACCCTGTATTCCTTGTATTTCACTGTAATCAAGTGTATTTGCTGTAATCACTGTCCTGAAAATAAACCAATAATGTTGGGATTCCTGTGGTGTATTAAAATGACCATGATCCTTTGCGGCAGTTGTTGCACGTGCAAAAGGTGAGAGGTGAAAAGGTGACAGAAGAGAAGTTGAGAAAGGTTCTTCGGAAGCCGGGAGTTTAATATGTTTGACCTCCGTTTTGCAAGGTAAAAAAGACTCAAAATACTGCCAAAATGACAGAACTAAAGGACATATGTTCGCTCTATACTACTGTAAAAACAATATTTCCTTTATTCATTTGATAATGTTAATTTTCAGGTCAATTGTTGAGAAGAAACTGGCCGACATGGCGTCGAGTTCTTCAAAGCTGTGCGTGGTTGTGTTTGACCTCGTTTTGCAAGGTAAAAAGACTCAAAATACTGCCAAAATGACAGAACTGAAGGACTTATGTTCACTCTATACTACTGTAAAAACAATTTTTCTCTTTATTCATTTTTTAGGTCAATTGTGAAACCTTCTTGACGTGATAACGTGTTGGGCGTGTAATACGTGTAGGCTGACCGACAGACGATCAGATATCCAAAAAAAACTGTACAAAACTACAATCGACAATTCGATGTCTGTAAAGACTTAAGTTGATGGTAAATAATGTCTCTGGTATCAGGTATAGAATTTTTAGGATCATATTGTTAACTTATTTGAACTTGAACTTACTTGAGTATCGCGGTTTTGGTTCAAAAACGAGGGGGAGGGGTACGGTAATTTCTAAGGGAAAATAATAACACCATGTACTAGAAAAATGGGTTGAACTCTGATGGAGTGATCGAGAATATTACTGAGCCAGAAATAAAAAACACATTATTGACGAACAAATGTAGTTAGTTGTACGTTCTATTAAACCACAAGACACAGTAGTTACATATTATCTACATATTATCTGCTTAGAGTTCAGTAAACTACAATGTAGCTAAGTTCTTGCTATTATTATTATTATTTTTTTTTGCTATTATTTAATTATAGATACAATTACATCACATCATTGTCTGTCCCAGGGACAAAAGTATGCAACCAATAATATAATTAAATACTGAAAGTAGAAAACTCAATCGATAGGCATGCATAAGACAAGTTGTGATGAATACTGTCCATACTATTTGAATAAGTATTATAACCTTTATACATGATATGCATTAGAGAAGTTGTGATGAATACTGCCCATGCCATTGACCTTTGTCATGATCACCACTCAGGCTAACCTCCAAGACCATAGTCAATTAGTATGATCACCGACTACTACAACAGACATAATGACTATGATGACATTAGACCTGACAACAACCTGAGGACACACACTGTTACACACGAGAACCAGAAACAATATTTACAATTTACAGGTATTTTCCAGTAGTGTTAGGCCCCATTTGGATTAATATATAATATTTACAATGACACAGTAGAGACATAGTGAATTAGAATGATTACTGACTTCAACTACAGGGGATATCACAATACCGCAAGCCCCCATGTCCCCCTCCTAAAGTACGAGCAGTTGACCAAGAACACTGATCCTACCGACACATACTTGATTGAACTCTTAGAATACTGACAATCACCAACTCAACAATAACAATAATAACAACAACAGAGTGCTTACATTTATACTTTACACTACAGGTACAAACATAATTTTATGTGTAAAGAACTGTATTATTGAAGCCGTATGCTTACTTACAATAAACATATGTCCATAGCCTATAATTCTAATCAAAATAAGACATTGACTTTGTTAAATCTCACAGAAAATTATTGAGGGGATGTTTTTGAGAAGTTCTAACATGGTATAACATCTAAGTAAATATTTTGATTCTTTAAACATGATTAAATTAAAGCTTATTGCAAAATTGTAAATAAAGCAATTGGCATAGAAGACAATGTTCAGCACTCAGCTTTTGGCTTGAAACGCTAGCTATTTAATATTTCTTTGTAACAAGTAATCATCTTAAACCAATGTTGTTCATACAGCTATTTCAAAAAAACGTTGTCTTGTGAGTACTGAATACCGAATTGTGCATTCCAAGACCGAAATACATTGTATATCAGTATATTTAGTATATCAGCTCCAATATAGCAAGGAAACAACTGCTGATAAAATTTGATATATTTTAAGTATATCAGTATTTCCTCGCTATGTTGGAGCTGATATACTAAATATACTGATATGCAATGCATTTTGGTGTTGGAATGCACTATTTGGTATTCAGTATTCACAAGACAACGTTTTTTGAAATAGCTGTATATTGTTGTTTATGAAATGAAAAATGTTATGCAATGCAAAAAATATGAAATGTATTTGAAATGTTGATGAGGGCTAGCTATCCCTACATGAAACATCACAAGTTCTACACAACCACAGATGAAGTACCGTATCTACCAACGATACTAACGATTCCACCAATGATGATGCTGTAGAAATTGTTGCAGGAGCAGATATGGGACACTACACAAGTACCACGCTTGAAGTATCTACGAATAGTGCTAAACATTCCACCAATGGTGATTTTGCAGAAAATGTTGCAGGAGTACCATGGACAGTACACAACAACCACAGATAAAGTATCTACCAATAGTACTAACGATTCCACTAATGATGATGTCACAGAGCGTGTTGCAGGAGTGACATGGACACTACATAATTACTGCAGATAATGCATCTACCAATAGTTCTCACTATTTTTTCACTTGCTGAAAGACCGGATTATAAGACTGTCACACAGCTGCTGTGGGAAACAACCTGTGAGTTTAATAAGAAGCTTCAAAAGACATAATCAAGTGATCAGAATTTCTTTGGATGGTCCATATGGTTTCAAACTGACCAATCAAATGCACCAAGATGCCAGTGTTTAATATTTTGATGACAGTCTGGACTACTACAATACACATTTCTGGATTGAACACAATGAAATCTTTTGCCTTTAAAAAAATATATGGTCACTCTTCAACAACGAACCAAGCGATCTTCACGTGCTTCCTGTGGCCGGGAAAAAGCCCATTTTAAGATTCTACGTCTGTCCACTCCAATTAATAAAAGGTTTCAACTTCTTGTAACAGGGCCTGGTCAATAATATACACTGATGAAAGTGAGGTTCCTTTCTTAATTTGTGAACAATTATTTTCTTGGATGTCAACACAGATTCTTTCAATCATTCTAAATTCTGACCCAATATTTTCTTGGCTGATCTTTCTTGGGTGAAAGGAAAAAATAGGGCAAAGAGTCTCATTCTTTGTAGCCCATTAGAAAACGTTCAGTTTTGCTTTTTGAGAAAATCCGCTATATTTTAAACTTTAAAGCACAAGCGAAAAAGCAACCACTTGAGTCAAAAAAATGTATCTATGGGCATAACATGTGTATCTATGGGCATAGCATGTGTATCTATGGGCAATTTAAAGTGGTTTGGATCACTTTGTTGTTCTCTCATTCGTATCGTTTTCACTTCAGCTGAAAGTAATTTTTGGAATTGACATTTCAAAGTACTGTTTTCCTGTGGAAGTATTTTTACTGTATTATTTTCAAACTACAGTATTAGAATATACTGGGTACTATATCATTCAAGTCATCAATATACATGTATATGTTCAATAAGTTTCATTTCTAAGAATGACTACAACAACAATATATACCCAAATTTTGAACCTGACAATGGCACAGCACAGTATCGATGATGAACCTTGTAAGAAATAGAAACAGCTAAAGTACAAGCAGGAGACTTGACCAAGAACACTGATGCTACCAACACCTATCTACCAATGGTGCTAAATATTCTACCAATGATGAATGTTACAGAGCTTGTTGCAGGAGCGAAATGGACAGTACACAAGGACTACAGATAGTGTATCTACCAACAGTGCTCATTATTTGTTCACTTGCTGAAAGACCGGGTTATAAGACTGTCACACAGCTGCTGTGGGAAGCAACCTGTGAGTTTAATAAGAAGCTTCAAAAGGCATATTTCAAATGATCAGAATTTCTTTTGATGGTCCATATGGTTTCAAACTGACCAATGAAAATGCACAAGGATACTAGTGTTGAATATTTTGATGACAGTCTGGACTACTACAATACACATTTCTGGATTGAACACAATGAAATATTTTGCCTTTAAAAAAGATATGGTCACTCAAAAACTCCTTGATCATTTCACCTTTCGCACCTCTACAGATAATCTATCTCTTTAGAATCAGGAATGTCCTTCACTGTGGTTGCTCAAGAGTTTGGCTTGTTCTGAAGTGTTTGGTGGGTTTTGTTGGAGTATGTAATTTTGTCTCTGTGTAGAAGCTTTGTGTGTTTGTTGTGGTTTGTCTTAACTTCTGCAGACTGCCATGGCTGTTTGATTGTCCATCTGGTAAAACGCTTAACTGACACCATGATCTTCATAAATAATGTAAATGTATTTTCTTATCATACCATATTCTTTGGGATTACACAATGAAAAATGCAGTCACATTCCAGTTTCAAGAGAAAAGGTTTCAACATCTTGTAACAAGGCCTGATCAATAATGTACATTGATGGAAGAGAGTTTCCTTTCTTTGTAAACAAGTATTTTTCCTTGGAAGTCAACACAAGTTTCTTTCAAGCAATCTAAATTCTCACCAATATTTTCTTGGCTGATCATTCTTGGGTGAAAGGAAAAAATAGGGCAATGAGTCTCATTCATCCTTTCTTTGTAACCCATTAGAAAATGTTCAGTTTTGCTTTTTGAGAAAATCAGCTATATTTTAAACTTTAAAGCACAAGCGAAAAAGCAACCACTTGAGTCAAAAATGTATATTTGGGCATAACATGTTTATCTATGGGAATAGCATGTGTATCTATGGGCAATTTAAAGTGGTTTGGATCATTTTGTTGTTCTCTCACTCGTATCGTTTTCACTTCAGCTGAAAGTAATTTTTGGAATTGACATTTCAGACTACTGTATTCCTGTGGAAGTATTTTTACTCTTGTAGTCTTACATATTGGATGCATTCTTTTCAAATTACAGTATTAGAATATACTGGGTACTATATCATTCAAGTCATCAATATACATATGTACCTGTTCAATAAGTTCCATTTCTAAGAATGAATACAACAACAATAAATTCCCAAATTTTGAACCTGACAATGACACAGCACAGTATCGATGATGAACATTGTAAGAAATAGAAACAGCTAAAGTACAAGCAGGAGACTTGACCAAGAACACTAATGCTACCGACACCTATCTACCAATGGTGCTAAATATTCCACCAATTAATGATGATGATACAGAGCTTATTGCAGGAGCAGCATGGGTACTAGGTAAGGATCACAGATGAAGTATCCACAATACAATACAATAGTTTATTTTGACACGTGTCATCCAGGAGCGTGAAGCTCGTTCAAAATATGAACGTCCACTAATGATCTAAATATTCCACAATGACGATATTACAGAGAGTGTTGCAGGAGCTGCATGGACACTACACAAGGACTACAGATAGTGTATCTACCAATAGTGCTGATTATTTGCTCACTTGCTGAAAGACCGGGTTATAAGACTGTCACACAGCTGCTGTGGGCAACAACCTGTGAGTTTAATAAGAAGCTTCAAAAGGCATATTTCAAGTGATCAGAATTTCTTTTGATGGTCCATATGGTTTCAAATTGACCAATCAAAATGCACCAAGATGCCAGTGTTGAATATTTTGATGACAGTGACTGGACTACTACAATACACATTTCTGGATTGAACACAATGAAATATTTTGCCTTTAAAAAAGATATGGTCACTCAAAAAGTCCTTGATCATTTCACCTTTCGCACCTCTACAGATAATCTATCTCTTTAGAATCAGGAATGTCCTTCACTGTGGTTGCTCAAGAGTTTGACTTGTCCTGAAGTGTGTGGTGGGTTTTGTTGGAGTATGTAATTTTGTCTCTGTGTAGAAGCTTTGTGTGTTTGTTGTGGTTTGTCTTAACTTCTGCAGACTGCAATGGCTGTTTGATTGTCCATCTGGTAAAATGCTTAACTGACACCATGATCTTCATAAATAATGTAAATGTATTTTCTTATCATACCATATTCTTTGGGATTACACAATGAAAAATGCAGTCACATTCCAGTTTCAAGAGAAAAGGTTTCAACATCTTGTAACAAGGCCTGATCAATAATATACATTGATGGAAGAGAGTTTCCTTTCTTTGTAAACAAGTATTTTTCCTTGGAAGTCAACACAAGTTTCTTTCAATCAATCTAAATTCTCACCAATATTTTCTTGGCTGATCATTCTTGGGTGAAAGGAAAAAATAGGGCAATGAGTCTCATTCATCCTTTCTTTGTAACCCATTAGAAAATGTTCAGTTTTGCTTTTTGAGAAAATCAGCTATATTTTAAACTTTAAAGCACAAGCGAAAAAGCAACCACTTGAGTCAAAAATGTATATTTGGGCATAACATGTTTATCTATGGGAATAGCATGTGTATCTATGGGCAATTTAAAGTGGTTTGGATCATTTTGTTGTTCTCTCACTCGTATCGTTTTCACTTCAGCTGAAAGTAATTTTTGGAATTGACATTTCAGACTACTGTATTCCTGTGGAAGTATTTTTACTCTTGTAGTCTTACATATTGGATGCATTCTTTTCAAATTACAGTATTAGAATATACTGGGTACTATATCATTCAAGTCATCAATATACATATGTACCTGTTCAATAAGTTCCATTTCTAAGAATGAATACAACAACAATAAATTCCCAAATTTTGAACCTGACAATGACACAGCACAGTATCGATGATGAACATTGTAAGAAATAGTCCAGTCATCCTATGAAATTTTGGGGGTCAAGTTGGAACAAATTGCAACAGAAAGTTTCTCATCGCCATTCAACCAAGATGAGTTACCTAAACAACATACTAAAAGTCCGCCAAAATCCCTTCGGTGGAACATGCCGAAAATTAGGATTAAAGATTTCGTGGTTTCACCACAGGGATCCCGCGTCGAGCAAAATTTTATTTTTTGATAAATAAGTTATTTATTTATTTTTCATTCGAGAAATGTAGTTGTGTGGAAGATTCAGAAAATAAATCCGTCTTATCACCCTTATAACAAACTAAAAAAAAACATAATATGAAATTAAACTTTACATCTTATATGTCCAGGCTGCTACCGGATTTCGCTAGTGACGCCTGGTAGTTTTATACACGGCGCTGTGTTGTATGGAAGTAATTCGATGAAAAGCAATATCATAGTTGGAGTTTTCTGTCTTGTTTTCTCTTTATTTGGTCTTATATCTCATACTAGGTGAGTAAGGCAAAGTTTTTAGTGATTATCTTGAAGACTTTATGATTTACTTTTTGCATTTTCGAATGTAATCGACGTTTATTCAACTGGCCACGTGCGAAATTCACTTCACAATCTTTTGATTTATTCAGAGTGATTCAGCAAAGTACCAGCAAGAAATGTAATTTCATGGATAAGTGTCTCTTCTGTAAAGAAGAGTTAAACAATGGTGAACCAACTGTTGTTTTAGGTGAAAAGGGGGCCGATAGTATCAACAAAATTAGCGCTGACAGTGAAACTACACATACCGAACCAGGAAACATTGTTCATACGAAATGTCGTCGAGACTACTGCAGACCAAGCAAATTAAAAGAACCAGTAAAAGGAAACAATGTGCCGAATGTGTCGATAAGTCGACGCTCTATAAAGCCCAGATTCATTTTTAAAGAACACTGTTTTTTTCTGTGAACAGCCAGCTAAATATCATGGTAGAAAAAGAGGTTTCGAAGTAATACCTGTAAGAACATTTGAATTCCTAGACTCTGTCCTTCTTACATGCCGAGAACGAAAGGATGAATGGGCCGATGTTGTCCTAGGCAGGACATAGAATTTGCTAGAGATCTCCATGCTTCGGATGCAGTGTATCATCAACAATGCAGTATCAATTTTCGGACAAGCAAGCAAATTCCCAAACAATATTCAAATGATTGTAGTAATAGAAGCTTCACACGGCCTCGTCAGGGACGGCCCGCTGACCAAGATAAAATCGCAGCATTTCTAAAAGTTACAAGCTTCTTAGAGGATAACGATGAAGAGCAGGTAACTGTAGTTGATCTCTGTGCAAAATTGCAGGAATATCTTCAAGGATCCGAGGAAGAGTCATATAGTGCTAAATATATGAAAGCTAAGCATAAAGAGCATTTTGGAGATAAAGTTGTTATTACTACTATCAAGAACATAGCTAACGTGGTAACATTTCAACGAACAGCATCCTCAATAATTAATGACTTTTATTGCCAACCGAAAAAGGATGATCATGAAGCAGAAAAGGTGCGAATAGTTGAAACGGCTGCAAAACTGATCAAGAGCGACATCAAGAATCTAGAAGTTGCAAGTAAAGAATATCCATCCAGTGACGCGATGAAGCCCCTCGTAACAGGTGTAGATGTTGACTTGAAGCTTGCTTCAATTGGCCAAGCAATCATGCAGGCCGTAAGGCCAAAAGCAATATTAGCGCCTCTACAACTGGGTCTTGGAGTCCAAATGCACCATCAATTTGCTTCAAAGTTTTTGATTGAATCAGTGCACTCACACGGATTCTGCTCGTCGTATGCTACAGTTCAGAATTACGAGAGAAGTGCGGCGGCCACGCAAGGAATTGACATCCCAGGCTGGACACCAGGTAGTTTCATACAATACGTGGCTGATAATGTCGATCACAATACAAGGACTTTAGATGGCACAGGGACCTTTCATGGTATGGGGATCATTGCTGCCATCACACCTGGTACCACAACTACGAGATGTGTTCCAAGAAAGGCTGTTAGCAAAGAAGAGATATCATCAGCTGGAAGGATAAATATTCACCATTACAAAGGGCCAAGTGAGTGTACAACACAGCTGTTGTATAAAGAATTGAAAGATCTTAAAGTACAGGATTCAACGTCAAACATTGATCTACTGTTTAAGTTATCTGCCGCTTTACTATGGAGCCCACGGCCTGCATGGTCTGGTACCATGCAAATGGTTTGTAAGGGAACGTACCCAGGTCAGTCTTCTGTTTCTTTTCTACCAATGATCGATATGGACCCAAGTAACTTGACATGTATCTACTCTACGCTTGCATTTATAACCGAACAGGCAAAACGCTACAGTGTCACACCCATTGTTACATTTGACCAGCCTCAAATGGTGGAAAGCATTGATGATTGTGTTGGGTGAGCCTAACGGAAGTGAAATGAAATCCATTGTCTTACGTTTAGGAGGATTGCACATTGAGATGAGTTTTCTTGGCTGTATAGGTCATTTGATGGCGGGCTCTGGTCTCGAGGAAGTCCTTGAACTGGCATATGCAAAGAACGCAGTGGTGCATATGCTTACTGGTAAAGCTATCGCTAGAGCTATTCGAGGCCATTTTCTTGTCGATGCAGCTTTGAACGTATTGCCGGCTAGTGTGTGATACATTCAACATCCCATGTGAAATAACGGGAAGTCCTGGACAGTCTACAGAAATGGAAAATCGAGAAGTCTCTTCCACAGAGGAGTTGGAACCATGTGAACCAATGGCAGAAAGTCCAGCGGTAGAGTCTACAGAAATAGAAAATCAAGAAGTATCTTCCGCAGAGGATCCAGGAACAGTTGATAAAGACGTAGAGCTAGCACGAGTGTTATATGAGCAGATGTTGGATGATACAAGCATCGCTGAGCAGGTGTGCTCTGCAGACGTTCTTCGTCAAATGTCTGAGAAACTTGAAAGCAAGAGATGTTCCATGAAGAATAAACGGACAGCTGTCCTTTGGATACAATATATGAGGATGGTAGATATCCTTCGCAGATTTATTAAAGCTGAACGCACAGGCAACTGGGATTTGCACCTACAATCTGTTTATGATATGCTGCCTTTCTTTGCAGCTGCGGGTCATAACCACTATGCCAAATCTGCATACATTTACTTACAGATGATGGCTGAACTGAACGAAAAGCATCCAGAAGTATACAACTTTTTTCAAGATGGTTTTCATGTCGTGCGTAGAAGTGATCGCTATTGGGCTGGACTCTCGACAGACTTGACTATCGAGCAGGTACTCATGCGCAGTGTCAAGACCAGTGGTGGACTAACTCGAGGGCGAGGTATGACCGAGACTCAGCGTCTTGTTTGGCTTATGTCTATACCTATATGTGCGGAAGTTAACAACGCCATGCAAGGTCTTACCGGTGTAAATTACCAAACCAGCGAGCAACACAAAGATGCATCTTCTACCAGACAAGAGCGGGACTTCAAGGATACCAATGACATGATTGGATACCTTTTCTCAAGAAGCCCTTTCAGTACAGATCCATCGTTACGGTGCATTTCAACTGGCGTCATGGCGGAGGACAACGTCAATGCTGACAAAGCCAAAGACGTTGGAGAAAATATACTTACATCGATGAAGAGCAAGCATGTGCATGAGCACACTTTTAGAAGAAAGGACCAAGCTGTGACACTTGCAACGAAGACATCAGTAAAGATCAATGGCGATAGTGTTCAAGTAGATCCGCAGCTCCTCTTCCAGAGACTTAGTGTGGTGGCAACTGGAGGGAGGTTTGAGAATACGAAAGAGATGTTCAAATTTGAGATGTGTAGTTACCCTCCTGCTCTTTTTGACTCATCTCTTCTGCCAAGACAGGCAAACAAGCCAGCATTAGCAGATGCAATCTGGTTGAAATCAAAGGACAGTCAAACAAACGGTCCGCCTACAGAGGGAGCGCAACTCGTCCTTGATGGTGGTGCTCTTATATACCGTGTACCATGGCAACGTGGCCTTACTTATGACGCAATCTGCACTCTGTATGTACAGTATGTGAAACGTAGATATGACAATGTTACAATAGTTTTTGACGGATATTTAGACAGCGCCACTACAAAGGACTGTACACACCAAAGACGGGCCAATGTCTATGGACCAACTGTCCATTTTGATAACAATATGGTCCTAAAGTCCAAGAAAGAGGAATTCCTTGCGAACAAGGAAAATAAGCAGAGGTTCATCAATCTCCTAAGTGATAGACTGAAAGAAGCTGGATATACAACAATCCATGCTTCGGGTGATGCAGATGTGTGCATTGTTCAGACTGCTGTACGCTTAGCCAGATTTAACGAAACAGTGCTAGTTGGAGACGATACCGACCTGTTAGTCTTACTGTGTTATCATGTTGAAGTGGATTCGCACGACCTATTCTTCAAGCCAGAGCCCAAGCCAAGGTCACAGATCAGGAGAGTATGGAACCTAAAGAGGACAAAGTCTGCCCTAGGTGCCAGTGTGTGCAAAAACATTGTTTCTGCATGCAATCCTAGGGTGCGACACAACATCACGGCTCCATGGGATTGGCAAAGCAGCAGCTTTAAAAAAGATTGAAACAGATTCCAGATTCCTTCAACAAGCAGAAATATTTGATCGACCAGCGGGAAGAGCTACAAAGGAAGACATCATCGTGGCAGGAGAGAAAGCACTTCTCTCTTTGTACAATGATGGTTCAGAGGAGAAGCTAGACTCTCTACGATACACCCGTTTCTGCCAAAAGATAGCCACTGGGTCGTCATTTGTTCAACCTGAAAGCCTTCCACCCACATCAGCTGCTGCTGCATTCCACAGTCTACGTGTGTATTACCAGATCCAGGAATGGAAAGGATGCAAACAGCTACAGCCTGTTGACTGGGGATGGCACTTAGCCGATGGGAAGCTACTTCCTATCCGAACTGAATTACCACCAGCCCATAGCGCACTACTTGAGATGGTCAGATGTAACTGCAAGTCAGATTGTAGCACTTGCAGGTGTACATGCAAGAAATACGACCTGGATTGCTCGGCTGCATGTGGTACTTGCAAAGGACAAAGTTGTTCTAACTCCAGCACGCCAGACCTTGGCTTGGATGAGTCTGACTAACAATATGTTTTGGTTCTGTTATCTTAGTTCAATCTGTTTAGTATAATATGTTATCTTATGGTCATTATCATAATTATTATCATTATTATATTTCAATAGTTGATTATTAATAATTATTATTAGTCATTAGTGTTAAGCAGTCTTAGCATAGACTAATTTGGCTATACAACGCAACAAATAACCACGAAACAAACAAACACAAAACAGGAAATCGATTTTTTGATTGAAAATTCAATTTTCTACGTATTGGGATCCCTGTGGTAAGGGTCATGGCCTAGGGACATTTTCCCTGCAATCTCAAGCACTTTTGTGTTAACAAAGGAACTTCAACCACAACATAAATACTATTGAAGATCTTGGAAATTAAAAATCAAAGAAGAAAGTCGGATAAAGGTATTTTAAAAATAATTTATTTTTCTCGACGTGGGATCCCTGTGGTGAAACCACGAAATTTGTAATCCTAATTTTCGGCATGTTCCACCGAAGGGATTTTGGCGGACTTTTAGTATGTTGTTTAAGTAACCCATCTTGGTTGAATGGCGATGAGAAACTTTCTGTTGCAATTTGTTCCAACCTAAACCGTAGGATGACTGGACTAAAATAGAAACAGCTAAAGTACGAGCAGGAGACTTGACCAAGAACACTAATGCTACCGACACCTATCTACCAATGGTGCTAAATATTCCACCAATTAATGATGATGATACAGAGCTTATTGCAGGAGCAGCATGGGTACTATGCAAGGATCACAGATGAAGTATCCACAATACAATACAATAGTTTATTTTGACACGTGTCATCCAGGAGCGTGAAGCTCGTTCAAAATATGAACGTCCACTAATGATCTAAATATTCCACAATGACGATATTACAGAGAGTGTTGCAGGAGCTGCATGGACACTACGCAAGGACTACAGATAGTGTATCTACCAATAGTGCTGATTATTTGCTCACTTGCTGAAAGACCGGGTTATAAGAGTCACACAGCTGCTGTGGGCAACAACCTGTGAGTTTAATAAGAAGCTTCAAAAGGCATATTTCAAGTGATCAGAATTTCTTTTGATGGTCCATATGGTTTCAAATTGACCAATGAAAATGCACAAGGATACTAGTGTTGAATATTTTGATGACAGTCTGGACTACTACAATACACATTTCTGGATTGAACACAATGAAATATTTTGCCTTTAAAAAAGATATGGTCACTCAAAAACTCCTTGATCATTTCACCTTTCGCACCTCTACAGATAATCTATCTCTTTAGAATCAGGAATGTCCTTCACTGTGGTTGCTCAAGAATTTGGCTTGTTCTGAAGTGTTTGGTGGGTTTTGTTGGAGTATGTAATTTTGTCTCTGTGTAGAAGCTTTGTGTGTTTGTTGTGGTTTGTCTTAACTTCTGCAGACTGCCATGGCTGTTTGATTGTCCATCTGGTAAAATGCTTAACTGACACCATGATCTTCATAAATAATGTAAATGTATTTTCTTATCATACCATATTCTTTGGGATTACACAATGAAAAATGCAGTCACATTCCAGTTTCAAGAGAAAAGGTTTCAACATCTTGTAACAAGGCCTGATCAATAATATACATTGATGGAAGAGAGTTTCTTTCTTTGTAAACAAGTATTTTTCCTTGGAAGTCAACACAAGTTTCTTTCAAGCAATCTAAATTCTGACCAATATTTTCTTGGCTGATCATTCTTGGGTGAAAGGAAAAAATAGGGCAATGAGTCTCATTCATCCTTTCTTTGTAACCCATTAGAAAATGTTCAGTTTTGCTTTGTGAGAAAATCAGCTATATTTTAAACTTTAAAGCACAAGCGAAAAAGCAACCACTTGAGTCAAAACATGTATCTATGGGCATAACATGTTTATCTATGGGCATAGCATGTGTATCTATGGGCAATTTAAAGTGGTTTGGATCATTTGTTGTTCTCTCACTCATCTTTTTCACTTCATGCAGCTGAAATTAATCTTTGGAATTGATATTTCAGACTACTGTTTTCCTGTGAAAGTATTTTAACTAGTCTTACATATTGGATGCATTCTTTTCAAACTACTAGAATAATACTGGGTACTAACTATATCATCCAGTCATCAATATACATATGTACATATATGTACCTGTTCAATAAGTTCCATTTTTAAAAATGAATACAACAACAATATTAATCACAAATGTTGAACCTACATTTCGAGCAATGCCAATGCCACTGTGGAACTTATTCTATGTCATTTTGCAAGTCAAACCATTTGGCTACTAGTAGTCTAAAGTGTTTCAACATCTAGACGTGATCTTTTCATGATTTTGTATGAAGTATTCTTCTTCTTCAAGCAACTATTATTTCATTTCTCAGGCTATGAATACTATTATATGGTCTGGACAATCTGCATGTATAACCTACAAAATAAAGTACCCATACAAACTGTTTTGCAAACTCATCACTTCAGAGGAGTCTATCTTTTTCTTATTCGAAAGAATCCTGGGAAATCTGCAGCCAGCTTTAATTTCTCACAAACTTATCCAGAGAATTTGTAATGTTTGACTGTTTCAATACTTAAATCATTGTGAAAGGGAACTGACTTTCTAAAGCAGATATTGCATCCAGAGACCTTATGGACACTTGACATCCATGTAATTTGATGATCACAGTAAACTTTAAAAGTAAAAAACTCATAAAGAAATAACAGTTCAACAAACATTCATGGGAACATTGATTTAATATCAAGTATTTATAATCAGGGAATGACAGTAATATAAATTATTAATTAATATAATATTAAATCGCTCTTTACACTGATTGCAAGAATACCATAAATATAATACTAAAAGTGTAAGCATCATTGCAGACAATAACACACTGGCTCAATACTTTGATATTGTCTTCGATATTATCTTATGCAGTTGATCCTCTGGTTGCGACCACTCTCCTAAGCGACCAACTCTCCAAAGTGATCACTTTTCCAAGATAGCAAAAGTTCAGTTCCAAGTCTATATACATAAATACAGTTTTAACATAATTAAGACATACATAAATACAGTTATTTAACTTAATTAAGACAGTTGTGATGCTATATGTAGTTGTGATATGCATGTGGTGCACATTGTAACATCATATTAGCATCTATGTGTCATTGTAACATACACCTGTTTTCATAAACGTTGTCCAAATATAAAATAGTTGTTTGTTTGTTTGTTGTTTAGGAATTAATTATCATATCATTACGGCATATAACAATAGCAGAGTATTCGAGCATGACAAGTTTTCAATCAGTGAGTTCTATAGGTAAACGAAGCTCTCTGCACAATGGCCCGGCTGAGAATTCAAGGTTCAAGTTGTATATTTAATATATGATAATTAATTCCTAAACAACAAACAAACAAACAACTATTTTCTATTTGGACAACGTTTATGAAAACAGGTGTATTGTATTTCAGGTTCTCATGTATGTATAACTGTCTCTGTCGTGGTTGTTGTCTGCTCTAATGTCATAATAGTCATAGTTGTCTCTGTTGTAGTAGTCGGTAATCATTCTAATGCACTATGTCTATACTGTGTCATTGTAACATTGTGTTTCTGGTTCTCATGTCTGTAACTGTCTCTGTTATGGTTGTTGTCTGGTCTAATGTCATCATAGTCATTGTCTCTGTTGTGGTAGTCAGTAATCATTTTAGTTCACCATGGTCTTGGAGGTTAGCCTGAGTGGTGATCATGACAAAGGTCAATGGCATGGACAATATTCATTACAACTTCTCTAATGCATATCATGTATAAATGTGATAGTACTTATTCAATTAGTATGGACAGTATTCATCACAACATGTCTAACATATACCTATCATAAAAAAAGGAAATAGCATTCCAAATAGCATGGACAATATTCACCAAAACTTCTCTTACTTATGCCTATCATGTATAAAGGTAATAGTATTCCAATTGGACGGTAATTATCACAACTTCTCTTATGTACAGTGTATGCCTATCATGTATCTATCATGTATAAAGGTGATACTATTTGACTTGACATTTGGACTGGAAGGGGAGGGGACTTGACATTTGGACCGGGAGAGGAGGGGACTGGACATTTGGACTGGCAGGGAAGGGGACTTCACATTTGGACGGGGAGGGGAAAGGAGGGGACTTGAAATATGTACGGGGATGGGAGGGGACTTGACATTTGGACTGGGAGAGGAGTGGATTTGACATGGACTGGGAGGGGAGGGGACTTGACATTTGGACGGGGAGAGGAGGGGACTGGACATTGGGACTAGGAGGGGATGGTAGGGGACTTGACATTTGGACTGGGAGAGGAGGGGACTTGACATTTGAACGGGGATGGGAGGGAAATTGACATTTGGACGGTGAGGAGGGGACTTGACATTTGTACGGGGATGGGAGGGCACTTGACATTTGGACGGGGAGAGGAGGGGACTGGACATATGGACTGGGAGGGGAGGGGACTTGACATTTGGACGGGGAGAAGAGGGGACTGGACATATGGACTGGGAAGGGAGGGGACTGGACATATGGACGGGGATGGGAGGGGAATTGACATTTGGACGGGGGAGGAGGGGACTGGACATTTGGACTGGGAGACGAGGGTACGTGACATGGGAGAGGAAGGGGACTAGGAAGAGGGGACTTGACATTTGTACGGGGATGGGAGGGGACTTGACATTTGGACGGGGAGAGGAGGGGACTTGACATTTGGACGGGGAGAGGAGGGGACTTTGACATTTGGACTGGGAGGGGAGGGGACTTGACATTTGGACGAGGATGGGAGGGGACTGGACATTTGTACTGGGAGGGGAGGGGACTGGACATTTGGACGGGGAGAGGAGGGGACTGGACATATGGACTGGGAGGGGAAGGGGACTTGACATTTGGATGGGGAGAGGAGGGGACTGGACATATGGACTGGGAGGGGAGGGGACTGGACATATGGACGGGGATGGGAGGGGAATTGACATTTGGACGGGGAGGAGGGGGACTGGACATTTGAACTGGAAGACGAGGGTACATGACATTTGCACTGGGAGAGGAGGGGACTTGACATTTGGACGGGGAGAGGAGGGGACTTGACATTTGGACGGGGAGAGGAGGGGACTTGACATTTGTACGGGGATGGGAGGGGACTTGACATTTGGACGGGGAGAGGAGGGGACTGGACATATGGACTGGGAGGGGAGGGGACTTGACATTTGGACGAGGAGGGGACTGGACATATGGACTGGGAGGGGAGGGGACTTGACATTTGGACGGGGAGAGGAGGGGACTGGACATATGGACGGGGATGGGAGGGGATTTGACATGAACTGGGAGGGGAGGGGACTTGACATTTGGACGGGGAGAGGAGGGTACTGGACATTGGGACTAGGAGGGGATGGTAGGGGACTTGACATTTGGACTGGGAGAGAAGGGGACATGACATTTGTACGGGGATGGGAGGGGACTTGACATTTGTACGGGGAGAGGAGGGGACTGGACATATGGACTGGGAGGGGAGGGGACTTGACATTTGGACGGGGAGAGGAGGGGACTGGACATATGGACGGGGATGGGAGGGGATTTGACATGAACTGGGAGGGGAGGGGACTTGACATTTGGACGGGGAGAGGAGGGTACTGGACATTGGGACTAGGAGGGGATGGTAGGGGACTTGACATTTGGACTGGGAGAGGATGGGAAATGACATTTGTACGGGGATGGGAGGGGACTTGACATTTGGACGGGGAGAGGAGGGGACTGGACATGTGGATGGGAGAGGAATTGACATTTGGACGGGGGGGAGGAGGGGACTGGACATTTGGACTGGGAGAGGAGGGGACGTAATATTTGCACGGGGAGAGGAGGGGATTTGACATGGACTGGGAGGGGAGGGGACTTGACATTTGGACGGGGAGAGGAGGGGACTGGACATTGGGACTAGGAGGGGATGGTAGGGGACTTGACATTTGGACTGGGAGAGGAGGGGACATGACATTTGTACGGGGATGGGAGGGGACTTGACATTTGGACTGGGAGAGGGGGGGACATGACATTTTAACGGGGATGGTAGGGGACTTGACATTTGGACGGGGAGAGGAGGGGACTTGACATTTGGACGAGGAGGGGAGGGGACTGGACATATGGACTGGGAGGGGAGGGAACTTGACATTTGGATGGGGAGAGGAGGGGACTGGACATATGGACGGGGATGGGAGGGGATTTGACATGGACTGGGAGGGGAGGGGACTTGACATTTGGACGGGGAGAGGAGAGGACTGGACATATGGACGGGGATGGGAGGGGAATTGACATTTGGACGGGGAGGAGGGGACTGGACATTTGGACTGGGAGAGGAATGTACATGACATTTGGACTGGGAAGAGGGGACTTGACATTTGCACGGGGATGTGAGGGGACTTGACATTTGTACGGGGAGAGGAGGGGACTGGACATATGGACTGGGAGACGAGGGTACGTGACATTTGGACTAGGAAGAGGGGACTTGACATTTGTACGGGGATGGGAGGGGACTTGACATTTGGACGGGGAGAGGAGGGGACTTGACATTTGGACGGGGAGAGGAGGGGACTTGACATTTGGACTGGGAGAGGAGGGGACTTGACATTTGGACGGGGATGGGAGGGGATTTGACATGAACTGGGAGGGGAGGGGACTTGACATTTGGACGGGGAGAGGAGGGGACTTGACATTTGGACTGGGAGGGGAGGGGACTTGACATTTGGATGGGGAGAGGAGGGGACTGGACATATGGACTGGGAGGGGAGGGGACTGGACATTTGTACGGGGATGGGAGGGGAATTGACATTTGGACGGGGAGGAGGGGACTGGACATTTGGACTGGGAGACGAGGGTACGTGACATTTGGACTGGGAAGAGGGGACTTGACATTTGGACGGGGAGAGGAGGGGACTTGACATTTGGACTGGGAGAGGAGGGGACGTGACATTTGTACGGGGATGGGAGGGGACTTGACATTTGGACGGGGAGAGGAGGGGACTGGACATATGGACTGGGAGGGGAGGGGACTTGACATTTGGACGAGGAGGGGACTGGACATATGGACTGGGAGGGGAGGGGACTTGACATTTGGACGGGGAGAGGAGGGGACTGGACATATGGACGGGGATGGGAGGGGATTTGACATGAACTGGGAGGGGAGGGGACTTGACATTTGGACGGGGAGAGGAGGGTACTGGACATTGGGACTAGGAGGGGATGGTAGGGGACTTGACATTTGGACTGGGAGAGAAGGGGACATGACATTTGTACGGGGATGGGAGGGGACTTGACATTTGTACGGGGAGAGGAGGGGACTGGACATTTGGACTGGGAGGGGAGGGGACTTGACATTTGGACGGGGAGAGGAGGGGACTGGACATATGGACGGGGACGGGGATGGGAGGGATTTGACATGAACTGGGAGGGGAGGGGACTTGACATTTGGACGGGGAGAGGAGGGGACTTGACATTTGGACTGGAGGGGAAGGGACTTGACATTTGGATGGGGAGAGGAGGGGACTGGACATATGGACTGGGAGGGGAGGGGACTGGACATATGGACGGGGATGGGAGGGGAATTGACATTTGGACGGGGAGGAGGGGACTTGGACATTTGGACTGGGAGACGAGGGGACGTGACATTTGCACTGGGGAGGGGACTTGACATTTGGACGGGGAGAGGAGGGGACGTGACATTTGGGATTGGGAGAGGAGGGGACTTGACATTTGGACGGGGATGGGAGGGGACTTGACATTTGGACGGGGAGAGGAGGGGACTGGACATATGGACTGGGAGGGGAGGGGACTTGACATTTGGACGAGGAGGGGACTGGACATATGGACTGGGAGGGGAGGGGACTTGACATTTGGACGGGGAGAGGAGGGGACTGGACATATGGACGGGGATGGGAGGGGATTTGACATGAACTGGGAGGGGAGGGGACTTGACATTTGGACGGGGAGAGGAGGGTACTGGACATTGGGACTAGGAGGGGATGGTAGGGGACTTGACATTTGGACTGGGAGAGAAGGGGACATGACATTTGTACGGGGATGGGAGGGGACTTGACATTTGACGGGGAGAGGAGGGGACTGGACATATGGACTGGGAGGGGAGGGGACTTGACATTTGGACGGGGAGAGGAGGGGACTGGACATATGGACGGGGATGGGAGGGGATTTGACATGAACTGGGAGGGGAGGGGACTTGACATTTGGACGGGGAGAGGAGGGTACTGGACATTGGGACTAGGAGGGGATGGTAGGGGACTTGACATTTGGACTGGGAGAGGAGGGGAAATGACATTTGTACGGGGATGGGAGGGGACTTGACATTTGGACGGGGAGAGGAGGGGACTGGACATGTGGATGGGAGAGGAATTGACATTTGGACGGGGAGGAGGGGACTGGACATTTGGATTGGGAGAGGAGGGGACGTAACATTTGGACGGGCAGGAGGGGATTTGACATGGACTGGGAGGGGAGGGGACTTGACATTTGGACGGGGAGAGGAGGGGACTGGACATTGGGACTAGGAGGGGATGGTAGGGGACTTGACATTTGGACTGGGAGAGGAGGGGACATGACATTTGTACGGGGATGGGAGGGGACTTGACATTTGGACTGGGAGAGGGGGGGACATGACATTTTAACGGGGATGGTAGGGGACTTGACATTTGGACGGGGAGAGGAGGGGACTTGACATTTGGATGGGGGAGGGGAGGGGACTGGACATATGGACTGGGAGGGGAGGGGACTGGACATATGGACGGGGATGGGAGGGGAACTTGACATTTGGACGGGGAGGAGGGGACTGGAGGGGATTTGGATTTGGACGGGGAGACGAGGGTACGTGACATTTGCACTGGGAAGAGGGGACTTGACATTTGGACGGGGAGAGGAGGGGACGTGACATTTGGACGTGACATTTGGACGGGGAGAGGAGGGGACTTGACATTTGTACGGGGATGGGAGGGGACTTGACATTTGGACGGGGAGAGGAGGGGACTGGACATATGGACTGGGAGGGGAGGGGACTTGACATTTGGACGAGGAGGGGACTGGACATATGGACTGGGAGGGGAGGGGACTTGACATTTGGACGGGGAGAGGAGGGGGACTGGACATATGGACGGGGATGGGAGGGGATTTGACATGAACTGGGAGGGGAGGGGACTTGACATTTGGACGGGGAGAGGAGGGTACTGGACATTGGGACTAGGAGGGGATGGTAGGGGACTTGACATTTGGACTGGGAGAGAAGGGGACATGACATTTGTACGGGGATGGGAGGGGACTTGACATTTGTACGGGGAGAGGAGGGGACTGGACATATGGACTGGGAGGGGAGAGGACTTGACATTTGGACGGGGAGAGGAGGGGACTGGACATATGGACGGGGATGGGAGGGGATTTGACATGAACTGGGAGGGGAGGGGACTTGACATTTGGACGGGGAGAGGAGGGGGACTTGACATTTGGACGGGGAGGGGAGGGGACTTGACATTTGGATGGGGAGAGGAGGGGACTGGACATATGGACTGGGAGGGGAGGGGACTGGACATATGGACGGGGATGGGAGGGGAATTGACATTTGGACGGGGAGGAGGGGACTGGACATTTGGACTGGGAGACGAGGGTACGTGACATTTGCACGGGGAAGAGGGGACTTGACATTTGGACGGGGAGAGGAGGGGACGTGACATTTGGACGGGGAGAGGAGGGGACTTGACATTTGGACGGGGATGGGAGGGGACTTGACATTTGGACGGGGAGAGGAGGGGACTGGACATATGGACTGGGAGGGGAGGGGACTTGACATTTGGACGAGGACGGGACTGGACATATGGACTGGGAGGGGAGGGGACTTGACATTTGGACGGGGAGAGGAGGGGACTGGACATATGGACGGGGATGGGAGGGGATTTGACATGAACTGGGAGGGGAGGGGACTTGACATTTGGACGGGGAGAGGAGGGTACTGGACATTGGGACTAGGAGGGGATGGTAGGGGACTTGACATTTGGACTGGGAGAGAAGGGGACATGACATTTGTACGGGGATGGGAGGGGACTTGACATTTGTACGGGGAGAGGAGGGGACTGGACATATGGACTGGGAGGGGAGGGGACTTGACATTTGGACGGGGAGAGGAGGGGACTGGACATATGGACGGGGATGGGAGGGGATTTGACATGAACTGGGAGGGGAGGGGACTTGACATTTGGACGGGGAGAGGAGGGTACTGGACATTGGGACTAGGAGGGGATGGTAGGGGACTTGACATTTGGACTGGGAGAGGATGGGAAATGACATTTGTACGGGGATGGGAGGGGACTTGACATTTGGACGGGGAGAGGAGGGGACTGGACATGTGGATGGGAGAGGAATTGACATTTGGACGGGGAGGAGGGGACTGGACATTTGGATTGGGAGAGGAGGGGACGTAACATTTGGACGGGCAGAGGAGGGGATTTGACATGGACTGGGAGGGGAGGGGACTTGACATTTGGACGGGGAGAGGAGGGGACTGGACATTGGGACTAGGAGGGGATGGTAGGGGACTTGACATTTGGACTGGGAGAGGAGGGGACATGACATTTGTACGGGGATGGGAGGGGACTTGACATTTGGACTGGGAGAGGGGGGGACATGACATTTTAACGGGGATGGTAGGGGACTTGACATTTGGACGGGGAGAGGAGGGGACTGGACATTTGGACGAGGAGGGGAGGGGACTGGACATATGGACTGGGAGGGGAGGGAACTTGACATTTGGATGGGGAGAGGAGGGGACTGGACATATGGACGGGGATGGGAGGGGATTTGACATGGACTGGGAGGGGAGGGGACTTGACATTTGGACGGGGAGAGGAGAGGACTGGACATATGGACGGGGATGGGAGGGGAATTGACATTTGGACGGGGAGGAGGAGGGGACTGGACATTTGGACTGGGAGAGGAGGAATTACATGACATTTGGACTGGGAAGAGGGGACTTGACATTTGCACGGGGATGTGAGGGGACTTGACATTTGTACGGGGAGAGGAGGGGACTGGACATATGGACTGGGAGACGAGGGTACGTGACATTTGGACTAGGAAGAGGGGACTTGACATTTGTACGGGGATGGGAGGGGACTTGACATTTGGACGGGGAGAGGAGGGGACTTGACATTTGGACGGGGAGAGGAGGGGACTTAACATTTGGACTGGGAGGGGAGGGGACTTGACATTTGGACGAGGATGGGAGGGGACTGGACATTTGTACTGGGAGGGGAGGGGACTGGACATTTGGACGGGGAGAGGAGGGGACTGGACATATGGACTGGGAGGGGAAGGGACTTGACATTTGGATGGGGAGAGGAGGGGACTGGACATATGGACTGGGAGGGGAGGGGACTGGACATATGGACGGGGATGGGAGGGGAATTGACATTTGGACGGGGAGGAGGGGACTGGACATTTGGACTGGGAGACGAGGGTACGTGACATTTGCACTGGGAAGAGGGGACTTGACATTTGGACGGGGAGAGGAGGGGACGTGACATTTGGACGGGGAGAGGAGGGGACTTGACATTTGTACGGGGATGGGAGGGGAATTGACATTTGGACGGGGAGAGGAGGGGACTGGACATATGGACTGGGAGGGGAGGGGACTTGACATTTGGACGAGGAGGGGACTGGACATATGGACTGGGAGGGGAGGGGACTTGACATTTGGACGGGGAGAGGAGGGGACTGGACATATGGACGGGGATGGGAGGGGATTTGACATGAACTGGGAGGGGAGGGGACTTGACATTTGGACGGGGAGAGGAGGGTACTGGACATTGGGACTAGGAGGGGATGGTAGGGGACTTGACATTTGGACTGGGAGAGAAGGGGACATGACATTTGTACGGGGATGGGAGGGGACTTGACATTTGTACGGGGAGAGGAGGGGACTGGACATATGGACTGGGATAGGGGAGAGGACTTGACATTTGGACGGGGAGAGGAGGGGACTGGACATATGGACGGGGATGGGAGGGGATTTGACATGAACTGGGAGGGGAGGGGACTTGACATTTGGACGGGGAGAGGAGGGGACTTGACATTTGGACTAGGAGGGGAAGGGACTTGACATTTGGATGGGGAGAGGAGGGGACTGGACATATGGACTGGGAGGGGAGGGGACTGGACATATGGACGGGGATGGGAGGGGAATTGACATTTGGACGGGGAGGAGGGGACTGGACATTTGGACTGGGAGACGAGGGTACGTGACATTTGCACTGGGAAGAGGGGACTTGACATTTGGACGGGGAGAGGAGGGGACGTGACATTTGGACGGGGAGAGGAGGGGACTTGACATTTGGACGGGGATGGGAGGGGACTTGACATTTGGACGGGGAGAGGAGGGGACTGGACATATGGACTGGGAGGGGAGGGGACTTGACATTTGGACGAGGAGGGGACTGGACATATGGACTGGGAGGGGAGGGGACTTGACATTTGGACGGGGAGAGGAGGGGACTGGACATATGGACGGGGATGGGAGGGGATTTGACATGAACTGGGAGGGGAGGGGACTTGACATTTGGACGGGGAGAGGAGGGTACTGGACATTGGGACTAGGAGGGGATGGTAGGGGACTTGACATTTGGACTGGGAGAGAAGGGGACATGACATTTGTACGGGGATGGGAGGGGACTTGACATTTGTACGGGGAGAGGAGGGGACTGGACATATGGACTGGGAGGGGAGGGGACTTGACATTTGGACGGGGAGAGGAGGGGACTGGACATATGGACGGGGATGGGAGGGGATTTGACATGAACTGGGAGGGGAGGGGACTTGACATTTGGACGGGGAGAGGAGGGTACTGGACATTGGGACTAGGAGGGGATGGTAGGGGACTTGACATTTGGACTGGGAGAGGATGGGAAATGACATTTGTACGGGGATGGGAGGGGACTTGACATTTGGACGGGGAGAGGAGGGGACTGGACATGTGGATGGGAGAGGAATTGACATTTGGACGGGGAGGAGGGGACTGGACATTTGGATTGGGAGAGGAGG
>JAUJYZ010001050.1:0-12500 GCA_033675265.1 Actinostola sp. cb2023
TGCAGAGCGTGGTACGAGCAGGAGGAGGTCTTCTAGAAAGCGTAACCGTGAGGCCTGGGATGGAATGAAGGAGGTAAAACCAGGATGTAATGCATTCAGGAGCACATGAATAGGATCCTCCGATCCTATATTTGTTCTGTCAGCCATCCTGCTCTCAGATCAGGCTATTTAGAGAAATATTTTCCATTGTTCTAGAACCAATTAAATTGCATCAAGTAAAAATAAAGGGAATTATGTCGTAAATAAATCTTACATAGATCCCTGGTTTAACAGTCAGTTTCCAACTTTTACTGACATTCATTGGAAACCGTTTTCGCGTCAATAAGATACTAAACCTAGCCTGATCGAGCAACAGGATAATTCATTACATATAAAGAGGTTTCTTCTACGTTATTTAGAGTTTTGTGTATTTTTCTCCAAGCTTTCGGGTCTTTGACCCATTGTCAGGGAATGATGGTAACAATGTATCAAACAATCATTTCCCTGACAATAGGTCAAAGACCCGAAAGCTTGGAGAAAAATACACAAAACTCTAAATAACGTAGAAGAAACCTCTTAATATGTCATGAATCCTACGTACAACCAATCTTTGAAAGGATAATACACTTTTATATCAATCAATCAATCGTTCGTTTATTTATACACGTCAATTAACGTCAAAGAACAAAAGCTCGTTCAAAATACGAACGTGTAATGGTATAACAGATGGAGCCGGGCTCCTATTCACGAACTTCTGGTGCATTTTACTGTTTAGCATGGTTATGATATATGCAAAAAATATTTTTTGTTTGTGCACGGTTGCAAAAAAAAAAAAAACATAAAGCTACAACAATTCCTCGATTAACCTTAAAGCGGTTGTTGTGATCTTTCAGCCTGCAACAAAGGCCAAGGACTTCATAAAGACGGTGGAAAGGATGTCGTCAGTCGTTGCTAAGATACAAGAAGGAATCATGAAAGCCAACGTCATCAACGACCCTGACCGGTTTTCTAGTCTGAGCCTAAGGACTGCTACAGAAAATATATGTAAGTCAATTGCTGGTTTTCTCGTGACGTCGTCTTGGCGGCCATGTTTGTGCCCGATAACAAAGCATTCCTCATTAGCTTCTCTTGTTTGTACCTCCAACATGGCCGCTGCGTCTTTGTACTTTAAATCTCCAGGGATTGCTTGCAAACCTGCAATTGTTGAGATCGGTAAAGTGGCTTGGCATTTTTCTCTACTGACGATTCTCTACTCGACGTACTTTTCATGGCAATTCTCAGCTGTATTTCTAATACATCAAGAAAGAACGCGCCTTTTTCAAGCCTTTCTCTTGTCAATGCTTATAGAAAGGATCTAAATTGTCTAACATATAATTTCATTTAGATATTCACCTAATGATGGTTGAGATGAACACATTCCAAGGGCACTGTTACCAAACCTAACGTCTATAAACACATCGCAGATTGTCGAAGACACCATCTATTATCCTGACACCCTTTTTACTGGCGGCACTGAAGGAGAAAACTAAACATGGTAAAGTATGAAGGAATGAGGGAATGAACAATGTGAGTGGGTGTGGTATAGGGTCATGAAGAGAACAGTGTTTAAAAAAAAATAAATGTACGGGTCATGGTCTCTTGTAAATGAAATATATCATTAATTTTGGCGAAAGAAAGATAGAAAGAACCGAGAAAAAGACGAGAGAGAGAGAGAATGAGACAGAGAGAGAGAGGAAGCGAAAGAATGAACCATTGGTAGTACTCTCTCTACTGAAGCCAAACCATCAATTCCAAGAGAAGTATTATAATAAAACAGTGTGCAGCGTGGATGAGACAAAGGTATCTTTTAAAGGGGTTTGTAACTATTATATATATAAAAGAGAATTGACTAAAAATACTGCCCGTCGACCTTCTAAACATAAGTACATGATATGTAAACTTTTCTTCGTCTAAGCCAGTGAGGCCTTACTCTTAAACTCCTATGACGCTTTTTTTTTTATTTTAAAAATCGATGCCATATGAAGTGAATAGTGGGATGGTTCAGTATTTTGTGATTGGAGCTTCGCATTTGCTCATTTATAAAGGTTTGAAATCGTGATATGCTAATTTGGTGACGTCAACGTAGGCATTTGCCGTAAGTTATTTATATTTTTTTCAAGTAGCACTCTTTCTGAAATGGAATTTTTTTTTTAGCATCATGTATATAAGTTGTAGAAAACTTTTTGCCGTAAAGATTAAAAATGTCAGTAACGTGCACAAGGGCACTTTTGTATAATAATAATGATGCCTACGTTGACGTCATTGATATAGCGCATATCACGATTTCAAACCTTTATCACTCGCAAATGCGAAGCTCAAATCACAAAATACTGAACCATCCCACTATTCAGCTTCATATGTAATCGATTTTTAAAATAAAAAATAAGCGAGACATAGACACTTTAACTCATTTAAGGTTTCTACATCAGTCTCGGTTGCTATGCCGACAATGAAAAAGACCGCTCCATTGTCACGATGGAAGGAACTCATACAATCCTCGTTGATAACTTTCTTCGTGGTAAAAACGCCGTTGATAAATGCATGGCACAATGACCAAGGACAGAGGGTGGAAGGTAGAAAGATTGCTATCCAAGATGGCGGTTTGTGCCTCGAGTGCAAACGCCCAGTTTACCTATAATAAATACGGTCCGGCGGAAAACTGTGTTCGGATGATTTAAAGGCGGTATGTTTGCTAACGACGTGTACATTATCGACGGTAAGTAATAATAATAATAATAATAATAATAATAATAATTCATGTTGCTTATAGCGCTTAACCATTGCTGTCCTCAGCGCTTTGCAATCACGTATTTACATCAAGCTTGTTGTAGTTTCATCATGGAGCAATCTTTCCTGACAACTGTTTATGTCATAGTTTTGTTGCTATTGCAGGGTATTACGCGACCATCGAAACTGTGCTTTATAAACTTGGGAGACTTGCTTACTTACGATCCATTGGCTGACATCAAGTAAGTGATGAGGTTGAATGGAAAGGATAAATGAATAAATGGGTGCATGCATGAATGAATGATCGATTATATGAAATGAATGGATAGAGGAATGGATGGATGGTGGATGGGTGGATGAATGACATGGACGAATGAATGTATAACAGTTGAAAAGATACTCCGTTGTTAGATAGATGTGGTTTTGACCAGACCCGAGGAAAACACGATCCTGGCGAGTTTACTGAACAGCTTCAAAACGATCTTTAACATAATAACATTTCTCGGATGGTTTTCAGTAAAAACACAAGCATAAGCGAAAACACAAATATAGCAGTATGGTGTTAAATGGAATAAATAAATCTAAATCTTAAAAAATATACAAGTTTCTTCTAACGCCTCACACAAGCCCATGAATCACAAGAGATCCCGTATTTAAACGTTCCGACAAGTTTCACCAAGGACGCAATCTTTCCTGACAAATTTATGCTTACATTTTAGTGCCCATTACCAAGGTATTATGTACGTGTACGTGATGCATATGGATTTCGTCCTTCTGATTGGACGAATTGCTCATAAGCTTACGCATAAGTTTTTGAAGTTAAATTAATAAATGCATGCATGCCCATGACTTTGTTGATTTTTTATAGTAAAATATTACTAGTTTCTCCATCTCAGATTTCGTCAAAAGACTGGTTGTTAAAGTGTGTACAACAGTTCATGGATAACTCCGTCGTTTATTCTGGACGTAAGTTATGACCAGAAAGAGGAATACTTCCGTCCTTGGAGACCCCTGTTGAACTGGTCTTCAAACATTTAGTAAGTTCAATTTCTCAAGCCCTGGTTTTCACTAGCGACGCAAGCATAAGCGCAAACACGAGCATCTTATATGTATGTCACTTTCCCTCTGCTTGCGCGGCTTATGCTTACGTAAGCCCATGACACAAGTTTCTTATGCTTACGTAAGCCCATGACACAAGTTTCTTATGCTTACGTAAGCCCATGACACAAGTTTCTTATGCTTACATAGCCCATGACACAAGTTTCTTATGCTTACGTAAGCCCATGACACAAGTTTCTTATGCTTACATAAGCCCATGACACAAGTTTCTTATGCTTACGTAAGCCCATGACACAAGTTTCTTATGCTTACGTAAGCCCATGACACAAGTGTTTTATGCTTACGTAAGCCCATGACACAAGTTTTTTATGCTTACGTAAGCCCATGACACAAGTTTCTTATGCTTACGTAAGCCCATGACACAAGTTTCTTATGCTTACGTAAGCCCATGACACAAATTTCTTATGCTTACGTAAGCCCATGACACAAGTTTTTTATGCTTACGTAAGCCCATGACACAAGTTTTCTTATGCTTACGTAAGCCCATGACACAAGTTTCTTATGCTTACGTAAGCCCATGACACAAGTTTCTTATGCTTACGTAAGCCCATGACACAAGTTTCTTATGCTTACGTAAGCCCATGACACAAATTGCTTATGCTTACGTTAGCCCATGACACAAGTGTTTTATGCTTACGTAAGCCATGACACAAGTTTCTTGTGCTTACGTAAGCCCATGACACAAGACAGAGACTTGCTAGACCAGGCAGTAGGTATTGGTCTTAGCAGGGTCTCGATAGAGAGTCAGGTAGTAGCTGTAATTGTGGGAAACTATATGTTGCATGTTGTCGTTAAGTGTGCTCGTTCGTTTAATTGACAGGATATGAATGACACTGCTCGAAGAGACACACGACTACAATGTTCCTTCTTGAATATGGAATCCAAGTGAGTTACTGCTAAACTGTAGATAAGTTTCTTGCGCCGTGTCGTTCCTCATCGGAGAAAGCTAAGGCGATGGGAAGAACCCTTTCTCAGATTTATGTTGTAGGACATGTCGTATTTTAAGCTGGGTTTAAGAGAACGGCGTTTTTTGTCTCAACATCGACCTCAATACCATACCGCGGTCAAACGTCTGCGCATGCGCGAGCTTTCTCCTGCATCAACAATAAGGAAGAATGTAAAAACAGTCGACCATTTTGGCTCGCTAAGCGTAACTACAAACTCCAATAACTTTTTCGATAAATAAAAAGTTTGAAAAGGTAAACTCGTAGTTTATAGAAAATAAGATAATCTTTAACCTGTAGAATTTTAGAGCTTAACTTTGAAGTAATTTGCTTAACTTTCGGTGTTTTCAGACATTTTGACCTCGGTGTGCCTTAATACTAGACATAAGTTTGCTGTTCTCTCTCGAAAACGCGATGAAACTGGCCTTTATGATAGAGCATATTTGAAGACAGTTTATTTATCAGCGAGAGGAAAGTAAAAGCGCTAACATCTCTCTATTGATAAGTATAGCGGGCGTCACGTGAAACACTCACTGTGTTGATTGATGTATAGTTTTATTTCGGTACAGTCGTCTTCACATCGCCATGCGTTCGTTGACACTGTATTTCATTTATATTTATATTAGGCTTCCTGAAGATCGTTGGCTGTACACTGGTTGTTCTCAGTATTTGACTAATTGGTCTCACACTATCTGTCAATGCAATCACCAGCTTTCACCTCGTGGAAGACTATGAACCAAGGTAAAAAAATTTTGAAAACTCAAACTCGTGGTTATAAGACTAATGATGGGGCATAAAAAGGTAGAAAATTGCACCGGTATTAATTTCGAAAATATTTTTTCAATTTTCCTATCGTTGGATTATTATATACACCTATTTCAAAAATCGTTGTCGCAGTCGAAGAAGCAACAGTCACGACTTCTCATAATCATTAATTATTACATGCAATGGCCTAAAGGCAATAAATAAATTTTTTGCAAGATTTTAGCCCGGAAAAGTAAGAATTCCAGTCTGCATATTCTCTGCTTTGCGCAGACTGTTTCGAGTAATCGTTATATAAATCCCACATGTGTTGACTTGATAGCATGAAGTAGAGCCTTATTTCAGATTGAATCTCATTAAAGATTCCCGATGTTTAGTACCAGAACTGAAAGGGTGGTTCCCGCATAGAATGACGGCTTTTGTATTTTTTTCGCTCGCTCCACGTCATATTGCTTGGTTTAATTGTGCTTAACACAAATACTAATTCAAATTCTGCTTTTGACAATGCCTCAAAAGCATTGTAACGCGTTTGTGAATGCCAGCTGATATTCAAACGACACATATTTTCACTAAAACTGCTGCCAAGCGTTATTTTCGTACGAAACACCAAAACTTCGTGAACGGCCTTTTAAGGTCCCTAGTAATGTTCTGACGAGAGTAAGAAAAAAATTGTTCGAGCCGAAATCACGTAACAACCGACAGGTTTTTTGACAACAAAAATTATGAATTGGTGACTCGTAAATCAATTTCCTTCTTACTTCGTACCATTTTCAAGGAAGGCTGTTCACGAAGTTTAAAAAAAATGTACGAGGAATAACGCTTGGCAGCAGTTTTAGTTGAAAATAGTAATAGCTCGCATTCACAAACGCGGCTTACAAATTTTAAATTGCATTAGTATTTGTGTTAAGCACAATAAAATCCAAGCATATTAACGCGGAGCGAGCTTAAAAAATACGGCAAATGTCATTCATTATCTTAACACCTGAATACATTTCAGCTTCCCATAATCATATGTGAAAAATTACCGAATCCTTTGATCTGAATCTTGGAAATTGACTGTTTGCTTCGGCTGCGAAAACCTTTTTTGGAGTGTTGACTGTTGCTTCGGCTGCGACAACGATTTTTGAAATAGGTGTATATTACTACATCGCTGCTGACGGACATTCACCTATTTATATCGTTCATTAGTTTACCAAATCAGTGGATAGCAATTTTGGCGCGTCTTTATTGGCTCCCGTAACTCGGAATAACCTTGGCTATTCACTGTATTGGGACGAGATTCAAAATGGCGTCTCGTTTTCGCTACAGCTACAGCTACATTTACAGCTACAGCTACATTTTTTATCCAACTGATTTGGTAAATACTAAAACAATTATACCCCTCAGTGTCGGTGAGTATTGGTGAATATTTACCTTGCTGCTCGAGGACTCGCGGCTCAGTAAATATCCACCACTACTCACCTCCACTTCGGGGAATAATTGTTCATTATTCCTAAAAACCCGTATTGTTTACCGGTAGTAGTTTTATGTACTAAAATATCCTATACTCTCTTCTACTCATTCTAGGTAATAGTGGACGACTATCATCAAAGGCTACTCAAACTGCTATCGTACATTAGCTGTGGAGTCTCAGTGTCTGGATGTGCTGCAACGTGTATAACATATACAGTATTACAGTAAGTCTATTCATGATAGTCTCGCATCTACTTTTTAAATTGGTCGTTCAAATTGTTGATAGTGTCATAGCAATAGGTATTAAAAATTGTACAAAATAGAATAAATAGTCTATATCAATAAAACTAATTCTATATTTAATTGTCCAATGTCCACACTTTTTCGCATTCTCGTTGGTATTTGTGCAAGTTTACACTGAATGCGTCTTTTGCCTAGCAGTGAGTACAAAGGTGTCTAAGCAACTCGAAACTGGAGTATTGGACGCCATCCTTTTGAACGTTTTCAACATATTTAGAATATTTTATAAGTGTGCAATTTTTCACGTAATTTCCAGAACTCTTTCCTGAAATTCTAAACGCACAAAGAGTTCCTCTTCCTTCTACGCCTTCCTTTTTCTGTGATTGCAAATGTCGATAATTTAGCAGTTCCACAAAAGATGATGATATTTTGGCTTCCATCAATATATCTTAACCATGCCTGTCAATCGATCCAAGCAGTCTTGAACACATAAAGTCCTTTTTTTTCAGATTGATGTCTGATAGAGCGCACGTGATTAAGAACCTTGCTTTCAACATGGGCGTGGCCCAGCTCATATTTCAACTCGGTGCACATCAGACACAAAGCAAGGTAGGTGTTGGCTGAAGTTACACTCCAATGACTCTGAACAATGGTTTTCAAGTCGAGGCTATCGGGTCAGTACAAAAACTTGACACTTACATTGGAGTGTAACTTCAATATCAGCTATTCTCTTTGAATAACACGCTGTCCAAAAGATAAGATGTTTTGTACTCTGGACTGGGCAACAGTGAATGGAGAATATAATGTACTTTGTTATGGAAGCCACAGGTTTTTTGGCTACCGCTGTCTGTGTTCCCCTCTTAAAATAAAGGATTTATGTTTAGTGGGAGAAAAGAAGTTGGTGCTTTGATGGCCACTTACCACCACTTCGTTGTCCTTCGATCACCCAATTCCTTACGTGCCTTTTTAGTAAAGCAACGAGTTAGGGATCACATTGTGTTGTTTTTCCAGATATTGTGCAAGGCGATGGGCATTTTGATGCATTTTTTCCTGACTGCTTTGTTTTCGTGGGCCCTGGTGGAAGGCTGGCATCTCTATGCTCTCTTGCTTCAAGCATTTACCGAAGACAAGAAGAACTTTCGCAAGAGATATTATATTCTTGGCTATGGTAAGTAAAACAAGCATCATTATCATCATCATCATCATCATCAACAGCGTTACAGTTATCATCATTTCCATTTTTACAATAATTATCGGCATCATCGTCATTATCAGAATCACGATCAACATTATCATTGATGAAGTCATGTCATCAACGCTTTCATCATTATCATTATCAGCAGCAGCAGCAGAACACACAAAGTCTCAGGCAAATGCCCACATTTGATTATATTTTCTAATTGGCGGTTTTAGGCAACAGTTAATCAATAAACATTTCTTATTACAACCTTCTCTAATACTATACGTGTAAAAATATTAAACATTTTTACATTGTATCTATAGGTCTTCCCACAGCTATAACTGCGCTTTCCATGGCTGTTTTCTGGAATAACTACGGAGGAGACACCATGTGAGTAGTACAACAACACGCACATGTGAATAATTCGTGATAGTCTAATGACATTGCAATCTCTTTCAGTTGTTGGGTCAGCCATATTGTCTTGATATCGCTGTTTGTGCCTCCAATCGCGGCCATTGTGTTGGTAAGTGGCATTTGACTTCTTACAAGAAAATGTAGATTTGCAAACAACTAATATCCAGCCACAGTAGAATAGTTTTTGGATTGGGGAACGGTTTTTAATAGTCCCCTTCACAGTTCCCTGCGCCATCTTGAAAAGTAGCCGTGCCTTTGCATCGAAGCGAGACCAACGGTGACCTTGCAATGACACAGATCTTTTTTAACACCTTGGACAATTATTCACATGTCTCTATCATTGCAAGGTCACCGTTTTTTGCTTCGATGCAAAGGCACGAAGGGGACTATTGAGGAAACTTCAGACAACGGTCAAACCAAATCAATAATGCATAATGCAGTTCGGTCTTGGAATGACCTATAATCCTCGACAACAATTTTTTAAATAGGTGTACATGTATTTTATTTTTTTATATATTTTTTATTTTCAAGATTCGCCCATAAGGCAGGTGCTGTACAATAGGACACGAAGTCCCCTTTAAAATACATTACACCACTTCCCACCCAATAAGAAGGTTACCCAGTATACCCGACCCCTGATGTATTCCCAATATAAAAATATATATAGTATATAGTATTACTTACTTATCCTCTTCGCTATACAGCTATTTCAAAAAAGCTTGGTGAAGGTTTTGTTGCATCTTGCATCTTGCATACCAAGCCCGAAATGTATTGTGGATCATATATAAATAATGTCAGCATGCACATACAGAAGAAAATATGCCTGCTCCATATTGCGAAGACTAGCTAAGCTGACAAAGTTTGGGAAAATTCCCAGAGTCCATATCGTGTGACCTTTCGCTGACTCCATTCACATCGCCCATAGTGCATTTCGGGCTTGGTATGCAACATGCAACATGCAAGATGCAACAAAACCTTCACCAACCTTTTTTGAAATAGCTGTATACTATAGGAAAGCACAAGGCTGCAATTTTACTCCGCCATAGGACAATATATAGTATACCCTATATATAGTATACCATGGCCATGGCTTTCAAAGACCACTAATTAAAATTTCAGAATCACTTGATAGGGTAAAAGGTCTACCGCACTTTTGCATCCACAGATAGAAATAGTGCAAAGCGTGATGTGCGCCAAACGTGTGCACCACATTTCGATTGATCTTCCGCTAAGCCAGGCACGCTCAACTGTAATTATTGATTTACAGTAACATGTAACTTTGATAAAACGTTGACTATGTTTGTGTGTGCAGACCAACATAATCATACTTGGGATGGTGGCAGGAGTTATTTTGTCACCTGATGCTATGGACCGCGGCAATAAAGCTGACTCCGGTGCAGCGTTGCAGATAATCAGGTGAGCTCTATAGACCGAATGAAATCATGGCGTCCAATTTCAATAGGCCCTATGCACGCGTCCTGATTTTCGAGATCAGAATACTAGAATCTGTCACATAAAAATAACCACTGCCATCTGAAAAATCAATTATTCATCAATATTTTTGGAAAAGTTCAAAAGTATTGGATACGATCCCGCGAAGATATCGTAAATGACATTTATAGAGTTTAGTATGGGATTTTGCCATCATGCGTACACAGCCTCGTTCTGGTGTATTTTCAGATTTAAAAACACTCATAACTCCGCAAGGACATGTCATTTCGCCCTAAAACTTTTACACTTATCTTATATAAATATGTTCTTTTAGTCAAATTAAGCAATTTGGAAAATTGATGTACATCAGAACGAGGCTGTGTACGCATTCCCATACTAAACTCTATAAATGTATTTACGATATCTTCGCGGTATCGTATCCAATACTTTTGAACTTTTCCAAAAATATTGATGAATAATTGCTTTTTCAGATGGCAGTGGTTATTTTTATGTCAAAAGATTCTAGTATTCTGATCTCGAAAATCAGCACTTGTGCATAGGGCGTATTGCCATTGTTCTGGACTGACTAGCCTCTCATACAGGTGAACAAGCTTTTCTGTTTCCACATGAACACGAGGTTAGTCAGTCCAGAACAATGGTAGTAGAAATTGGACGCCATTATTGTATTTGGTCTATTGTCGGTATGCAAGCAATCCCTAAGACGCAGCGGCCATGTTGGAGGTACAAACAAGCGAAAAAATCAAGGAACATCCAACATGGCCGCCATGACGTAACGTGCAAGACAGCAATTTCAAAGTATAGGTATTTGTTAGGCTCTTCCTTAGGTGAAAAATGCCATTATAAAAAATTAGGTTCTATTATTTTGTAATTTTATTTTCCTGGTGGGCCATATGGTTTCCACTATCTTGTAAGTACGGGGGGAAAAAAAAAGAATAGTGAAAGTCAGCGAGATTCGGGCAAGTCAGTCCCATTTTTGTAGGCTTCGGATTTCCTTGGATTTCGACTGACTGAGCGACTGAGAACCATGTGTAATCGATCTTCTGTGAGGCTTTGAAAAATTAACTCAAACTGATTTTCACATAGAATCCTTGTTTTGTTATTATTTTCACACACTTACAAGATAGTAGAGACGAGGGTTGTTCGCTGTAACCTCTTCAATTCCCTTCAACCAAGCTTGTAATATAGCTCCACGTGAATCAAATACACTTGTATAAGCGCAATAATTAAAGCAAAATTTTTTTGAAATAGATATAAAATAAAATAAAATCACATTTCAAATAACTCAAGTACAAGCGAACGGATTTTAAAAAAAGTTTTGGGTTTTCTTATACTGGCCAGGTTACTAAGACATCACCATGACAAACTAACCAGATTTTATTTAGTTACGTCATAATTTCATAAAATCCACTGATTGGATTGTGTTTTTATAGCTTTAATCTCAAGACCTCACTTGTGCTACTTCCCCTTGTTGCTATCACGTGGGTGATCGGCTTCCTTCAAGTCACCGCAGACTCAGTGGCTTTGTCTTATGTCTTCCTTGTGCTTAACGCAAGTCATGTAAGTGATGATACGAACAGATGTTGACCGACCCTCTCCCTTCTCCTTCCCTGGAAGAAACACGACTTTACGTATATAGGAGTGGGAAAAAAGTAGCATGGAAAAGACAAAAAAAGGAATACATTGGGTCACTTTTGTTCCTTTTGAGTTTTGTAGAAACTGGCGACGAGCATGAATCGAAAAATATAGCTGCATACCAAACATAGTAATTGTTTGGTAACATTGAAGAATAAGTCGAACTTTGATATGAAATGAAAAATATGTACTAAGAACAGCAAGTAATGTTGGAAGAGAGAAAGAAAGGAAAGCAAGAAGGAAGGAAGGAAGGAAGGGAGGGAGGGAAGAAGGGAGGAAGAACGGATGAGAGGAAGGAAGGAAGGAAGAAGGAAGGAAGGAAGAAGGAAGGAAGGAAGAAGGAAGGAAGGTACGAAGGAAATAAAGAAAGAAGGGAGGAAGGAAAAGGCAAGAAGTGAAACTAGTGCAAGATATAATTTTCTAATACAAGTCTGACTAATTTCCTAGGGTATCTTCTTCTTTGTCAACCACTGCCTTCTAAGCTTCGAAGTGAACTTCACTTTCAAGAAAAAGTTCTTAAAGCAATTCTCCAAACCAGAGCACTCGTACGGAGTGAAGAC
>JAUJYZ010001050.1:17500-125000 GCA_033675265.1 Actinostola sp. cb2023
CAACAGGAACTTTGTCTGTAATTTTAACCGGCTCTGGTGTGGCCACAAGTTTAACAGGGCCTGGGATCATTGTTGGTGTTCCTTTATCAGCTGTTGGCGGCCTGTTAGGTTTAATATCAGCTAGTTGCACAGTTTTCACGAAAAAACTTACTAAAAAGGTAACAAAACATGAAAATACTATTCAGCTTGCAAAATCAAAAGAAGATAGTATAAGTGATCTTGTATCAAAAGCCTTGAGTGATAACAAGATTGATGAAAAAGAATTTGAACACATTATGACTGAGTTACATAAATATGAAAAACTAAAGAGTAGCATCAGAGTAAAGCGGAATAAGGAGTTGTTAAAAAACAATGTTCCAGATGTTCAAAAGTTGAGAGAGGAACTGAGAAAGGAGATTGTAGATCAACTCGTAAATCCAAAGAAATAACTTTATCCTTTGATAGAACACCTTATGGTTATATCTACAAGTGGAGATATGAAAAACAATAATATATATGGTGACAAAAGAAGATATTGAATTAAAAAAAATATTATCCACGCTCTATAGGTTTTCATGCTTATAGAGGTGGTATTAATTTCGATTGGGGTGGTGTGGCATATGATGTTTTCAAAAAAGATATTGGCGGTCCTGTACATCACTATGACGATCCCATTGTTGAACATGCATTAACTAAAGCTTTAGGCGAGCGCGCAATTCATCGGAAAAGATTTGCCTACAAATTGGAACATTTGGTCTTTTCGGTCCTAGCCCCTGCGAATCCCTTCGAATTCTTATTCTTCTTTTTTTCCTGTCAGTTTCTGATTGTTTTTCACTTCGGTATATTAATATTATATATATAATTTACAATATGTACTTCAGTTTAATTTATATTTTCGCTTGACCCCCTCCCCTCCCCCTCCACGAAATCCCCAAATCAGTCATAGATTATTGCTTTTATAATTTCATGCCGTGATTAGATCTGATTAATACATCGACATATATAACACTTACTTGTTACATTAATTGTGCATGGAAAAAGGGTTCACCACTGTTTTGCATTGAATATTTTCACCCGCTATAAGTTCCCTCAGATTCATCAGTTTTGTTTGTGCAACGGCGAAGGCACAAGCTGTTATCAATAGTCATACTAACAACACCAGAGAAGCCTGACACATCATATTTTTGAATGCCCAGGAGTTTACATCGAGTCAAACTAATACAATGATCAATAGATATAAATACTAGGAAGAGCTTCGAGGCTGTTGTGTATATACTCTGTATGGGACTCTATAAAAACTGGCCGAAATACGGTGCGAAAATTTTACGAACTAACATGTATTTGGTATCAAAATGTCCATAAAAGCGCGGGCTATGCTAATCCGTAGTTAATTTCGTGACTAGGCCTGTGTAGTTTCAATAAAGCTATTTATGTGGGCTGACAGGCCAGTTTGAGGTCATGTCACGCCAATTCTCTTGTAAGGTAGACCCATTCAACTAAAAAAATACGGTACTTTTTTGCATCGAATTTCAATTATAGCCAAATAATATGGTCCACGAAAGATCAAAAAAACTAAATCCGTCGTTAACTTTTTAGTTATATGCATTTATACGAAGAAAATTGCAAAAAACCTTGAATTTGAGCCCATGTTTGTATGTACTAGAATGTGGGGGCGTGCCAGAGAAATTCTAGCTGACTACTTGTGACAAATCTTTCCCGATGGATACGGAAGTTCACAGCAATTTCCCAAAAGAATACATGTTAACAAATAAAAAATATCCAATCCCTGCTGCAGATGTTGGTGCAGATGTAAATGATGTGGCGGCAATCTTATCAACACTGAAAATATTTATTACACCTGGTAAAAGTTTTGATATCCGTCCTAATGATATTTTTCAACTAACTCCGCCATCAATTTCTAATATATCTGAATATAGCGCTTGGCTTGAAGAACCAAATATGCGATTTTGGTCTCAAACTAAACTTTGCTGTAAATATTGCATTTTTTTGGTACCAAATTTTGAAAAATCATATCTTCTGATTGCATAACTTTGTCAATTAAACGGTTTTGCATGTCAATGGTTCTTTCAAACGCGCGTATTAAAATTCACAAGTTACTTATTTTCGATTTCCCACTAAATTGGTGACGTCATTTTCCCGCCAAAAATCGTGTGATAAAACTAAAACGAACAAAAGTTTTCTTTTCACCCTTTATGACATGTTCGGACTAACCAGTTATAACCAAATCACGCTGGATTTGTACTTTTAAGATTCCATGTTCATGTTCAAACCAGATACAATTGGATGTATTTTATTATGTTCTAAGTCAGCTCAGCTAGAAGTGCCACTGCCATGGAATAACACACCTTTGTTTGGAATGGCACTCGATACAACTCTTCTGCTTTGAATAGACTTTGTAATGAGTTTGGTGTCACTGCTGTCGATTTCCGTTTTAAAGGTGAATCAACAAATGCTGACAAGTTCAGTTTTCATTACACGAGTCCAAAGGATAGCTCCCTTACAGCATACTATCTTTCCACTCATAAAGATAGAAGCCAGTATAATTGGTTTGTTCCCCAGTCGTCAAAAGGTTTGACAAAAGCTGGAGCTGCTAGATTAAATAAAAGTATCGAATCCTTTGTTTATTGTATTTTAGGTAGTCAAGTAAATACAAGATCTACAATACTAGGAGAATTAGGTTCAGCTGTAGAGACTCAAAGGGTATTTCTACAATTATTTGAAAGTTCTATTATTGAGAGAGATATTTCCAAAAGTATCCAAAGATATCAACTAGCAATTCAAGAAGCGAAACTGAAACTTGATTTAGCTATTTCACCTGGCTGTTGGTTATTGCCGTCGAATCTTGTAATAAACACAAATTCAATCGTTGGATACAACAATAAATTATTAAAAGCAACCGTGAATATGAAGTTTGGCGTGAATGATATTAATGCTGAAACAAAATCTATTGGTATAAAACACATGAGTCATTCAAAGATACAATTACCTCATCAACTGGAGACAAAATCAGAATCCACAAGTAAAAAAAAATACTGTGAATAATTCACCAGATGTAAAACCTACTAAATCATCTAATACTCACGATACTAATCTAGCAACTATAACAATTGGTGCTGCTGGCCTAGCTTGGTATATGTTTCGGTAGTGCAGAATACTTGTATTTCAAGTCTATGAATAATAATGAGGGACTATTTCTTTCTTGTGACAACACCTGGTGAAGTCTTCTGTCTCATTTCCACTGATGGATTATGTTATAAGCTCCCGGCAGCTGTTTTCTTGGTGAATTATACCATAATTCGAGACCCGTATGCTGTATTTCCCGGTTGTTGTCTGATATGCAAATTAAAGCCGGTCTAGCTTGGTATATGTTTCGGTAATTGATTTTCATCTGAAATCCTCTGTCTCCTCATTGACCCCCGTTATTATAAGTAGTAGGGAAAAAGCTAGCTCCAAAATGGTCAAGGGGGGTGGCCGGGATTTTCATGGATTGCGTTAGAACTCTCCTTTCCCTACTACTTAAGCTCCAGGTACTTAGGATCCCTGATGAATGTTAAAATCTATGTCAATCCATGTAAAATATAACTTGCCTTCCGAAGGTAAGTTTAATTGATGATCTGCGCATACATCCGATCATTCTTTCCCGCAATATTTTATTTCAATTCCCGATCGGCCTTGATCGTGACACAGTCACAGGGATTGCACTGTAACTTAGCGCTAACTTCATATTAGAATAAAATGCAACTCTACTGAGCTGGGCCGGGAATCAGTTTATACTGATAAATCAGCCCGTAACAATCATGTAACACCAAACTGCATCTCTACTGAGCTGGGAATCAGTTTATACTGATAAATCAGCCTATAAACAATCATATAACACCAAACTGCATCTCTACTGAGCTGGGAATCAGTTTATACTGATAAATCAGCCTATAAACAATCATATAACACCAAACTGCATCTCTACTGAGCTGGGAATCAGTTTATACTGATAAATCAGCCTATAAACGATCATGTCACGGCAGTATCACTGCATGTCAAGCTGCATCTCTACTGAGTATATCAATATGTCGATGCTTGTACATATGTACACAATGTTATAATACGTCCAAAATCTACAATTTTCCTTTTATTATGTTTTTATGGCCGAATCAAAATGACTTTAGAGTCATTGTTGGTATATATCACATTCAATAAACAATCAATCACTTTGTCGCCTTTGTTTAACCTTCATGTACTTTAGGGAAGGTATCATATTAGTTGTGGTCATCTATGGTGTCAAAAGGAATCTAAAAAATGCGAGAAAATTTCCTGAATTTTTCTGGTAACTAAGTCGTTGTGGCTCGTTATGCTCCAATCGACAGTCGATCGGTGCAAAAATACATGTCTTAAATTTCATTTTTTCGCCCAAGAAAACACAGAAACGTAGCTTATATGTGTATACTTTAATAGCTAATGGTAGGTTTTGGGAATTCGTTTCAATAAAGAAGAAATTCAAGAAAAACCTCCGAAATTGTGCCTGTTTGTGTGTTTTTGAAACACGATTCGCTCTGTCACGACGCCTGACCTTTTGTCACCATAAGTTTGATATGTTCTTGGCATTAGTGTCAGTTGAGTTCTCGATTCTATTGATTCACCACAGGAAATTTAAACCCATCAAAAAAGACGTGCTGATAATATCCTAAAATTGTTATTATTATTTATTTATTGGTAGCCTCAGAAGAAATGATTGGGTTTGTACCAGTGACTTCTCTTCTAGAGCTTCCGCAATTTTGAAAATAGGATAGCCTTGGAAACGAGGTTGTTTTCCACGCTCTTCAAATTTATACATAAACTGATTTAATTACATTTTTTGAAAAGTGAAGGGAAGTCAGCATGCAGAGCATCAGATGTATGTTTTTGGCATTACTTGCAGCTATGTTCTTGGTTCTCTTGATTTACTCTTTGAAAGACGAAATAACATCAATAAAGCATGTTATCCAGACCAGTTACTGCTTCAGTGCCGCTAAAGTGGTTCAGAACAAACAACATAGCAAACTAGTTTTATTCTACACGCCTTGGTTCGGTAGAACAACATGGCCGCATGCATGATGGAATCTCATCTTGGAATCTCACTAAAGAAGATGGAAAACCGTGTTCTCACAACTGTCTTATAACTTACAACAAATGCGACTTGGCTCGTAGTGATGCGGTAGTGTTTCATGGAGTTGATATTCCGAGCGCTCAGGCTTTGAGATGGATAGCATACTTGCAACGTAATCATCGCCAAAGATGGGTTTACTTCACTCACGAAAATCCATACAATGTTGGACACGATACTGCACCTTATAATGGCATCTTCAACTGGACGGTGTCATACAGAAGAGACTCTGATGTTTTCTACCCAGACGGTTACTTTCGAGAGATTGAGACAGCCAAAGACATTCCCAAGGATCACTCCTCCACTAACTATGCTAATGGTAAAGACAAACTTATTGCTTGGGCAGTGAGTCACTGTGGACGACTAAGGGACAAAGTTGTACACAAACTCTTAAAGTTCGTGCCGGTCACAGTGTTTGGTGGCGGTGTGACAAGGTATTCAATCAAAATAATTACAACAAGTGCAAAAGAGATACTGAACAGTGCTCGTCTCTCCTCAAAACCTTCAAATTTTACTTGGCCTTTGAAAATGAAATGTGCTTTGATTACATCACAGAGAAGTATTGGGATACTCCATTTCTTCACAATATGATTCCCATAGTCATGGGATCTAACTACGATGCTCAAGTCGCCATACCCGGATCTTTTATAAATATTCTACATTTCCCGTCTATATAGAAGCTTTGGCCAACTATATTAAATACTTAGACAAAAACGATACTGCATATAACGAGTACTTTCAGTGGAAGACAAAGTATAAACGATGGATGGGCAACTCATGGACCTGCCAACTGTGCGCGAATCTTCATAATGATTCACTGCCGAAGAAAGTTTACCAAAATTTGGGAACATTCTGGGGAATCCAGAGCAGTTGCAATAGACACGAGACACAAATAAGACGACTGATAGACTGATTGGTTTTGCATAGTTTGCTAAAAACCTATCAAAATTCTTCCAAATCTGACGCTCTCATTTTCGTAAAGTGTATAGTAAACAATAACAGATAGATAGATAGATAGATAGATAGATAGATAGATAGATAGATAGATAGATAGATAGATAGATAGATAGATAGATAGATAGATAGATAGATAGATAGATAGATAGATAGATAGATAGATAGATAGATAGATAGATAGATAGATAGATAGATAGATAGATAGATAGATAGATAGATAGATAGATAGATAGATAGATAGATACAAACCTACAATGGCCCTGTCAACCCAAAATGGTCTTTGCCATATCCAAAATGACCCCATACAAAATCCAAAATGGTCTTTGCCATATCCAAAATGACCCCATACAAAACCCAAAATGGTCTTTGCCATATCCAAAATGACCCCATGCAAAACCCAATGGTCTTTGCCATATCCAAAATGACCCCATACAAAACCCAAAATGGTCTTTGCCATATCCAAAATGACCCCATATACAAAACCCAAAATGGTCATTGCCATATCCAACATGGCCCAATACAAAACCCAAAATGGTCTTTGCCATATCCAAAATGACCCCATGCAAAACCCAAAATGGTCTTTGCCATTGACCATATCCAAAATGACCCCATATACAAAACCCAAAATGGTCATTGCCATATCCAACATGACCCAATACAAAACCCAAAATGGTCTTTGCCATATCCAAAATGACCCAATACAAAACCAAAATGGTCTTTGCCATTGCCATATCCAAAATGACCCCATATACAAAACCCAAAATGGTCATTTTGACCCAATACAAAACCCAAAATGGTCATTGCCATATCCCAAAATACAAAACCCAAAATGGTCCCCATGACCCACTACAAAACCCAAAATGGTCATTGCCATATCCAACATGACCCCATACAAAACCCAAAATGGTCATTGCCATATCCAACATGACCCAATACAAAACCCAAAATGGTCTTTGCCATATCCAACATGACCCACTACAAAACCCAAAATGGTCATTGCCATATCCAAAATGACCCCATGCAAAAAACCCAAAATGGTCTTTGCCATATCCAACATGACCCAATACAAAACCCAAAATGGTCTTTGCCATATCCAACATGACCCACTACAAAACCCAAAATGGTCATTGCCATATCCAAAATGACCCCATGCAAAACCCAAAATGGTCTTTGCCATATCCAACATGACCCAATACAAAACCCAAAATGGTCTTTGCCATATCCAACATGACCCAATACAAAACCCAAAATGGTCTTTGCCATATCCAACATGACCCAATACAAAACCCAAAATGGTCTTTGCCATATCCAAAATGACCATATAAAAACAATACAACCAAACAGTCCAATTCAAATCCAAAATAGAACCGAGCATGCTGGCTAAAACAGCACCAATGACATGAATTACATATTGACGCTTGTGTTTGTCTATAATCTTGATAAATACAACAAACAGCAATTTAATATACCATCCGGGGGGTGATACTCCCAATAATGACATGATATATATGTGACGCGGTCCAGCTAAGGGTCCAGGTTTTGCCATTTTATTGTTTAATCCGTGTTAAATGAAAATCATTAATTACTCGGTGTGGACTGCCTGTGGCAGACGCCGAGTCTTAAAATGGGCTTTTTTTCCGGTTAGAACGTGCAGTCCATCCCGGTCACAGGAAGCCCAAGAAGAGCGAGAGAATCATGTCATTCGAAAAAAATCGCTTTTCTGGTCCGTTTACAGTCATTGGTCTGGAGTAAACGACCTGAAAGCAGGTCAGGACACTGATAGATTGCCATTCCATTCCATATCAAAAGCTCTTGATCGAGCGTATCGAGAAAGTATTTTATTTTCGGCGGGACTTGTTGCTTTGCCCACAGGTAGCCCAAACGTAGAATCAGTGGACCGTGACGTCATTGAATATTCGTTTGACCGTTGGATTTTCGAATGGTCTCAGGAATAAGCTCTTAGAAAGACTTCAAAGAATATGAGATTCTCAAAAATGTCTTCACAACAGTAGTCTGATAATTAAAGAACACTTTGGTGTAGAAATCTGAGCAAGAAATATAATGTATGCTAGAAACGGGTGAAATTTTCGAATCGCTCAAAACCACTCAAAAATACAATTTCTTGCTCAGATTTCTACACCAAAGTGTTCTTTAATTATCAGACTACTGTTGTGAAGACATTTTTGAGAATCTCATATTCTTTGAAGTCTTTCTAAGAGCTCATTCCTGAGACCATTCGAAAATCCAACGGTCAAACGAATATTCAATGACGTCATGGTCCACTGATTCTACGTTTGGGCTACCTGTGCTTTGCCTACGGAGTGAGCACTCAAAATATATCGATCCCAAAACACACTAAATAGACCTCTTATCCTAAATTAAACACCTCACAGCACTCAAACAACTACTAATCTTTATTTCTCAGATTTCTACACCAAAGGGTTCTTTAGTATAATTAGGAGTTCGATATTCTTAAAACCCATTCCTGAAGCGAAAATCGAACTACATATACTGACAAAATACGGTTCCAAGAGCGTACCACAGGAAGCCCAACGCTTACAAAATAACATGACCACAGGAAGCCCAAAATATAGTTTAGACAAAATTAGAGGATGGAAAGCCTGCATGTGGGGCTGGAGATTGCCCGGAGTTCCAGCTGATCATCCCACACGCCGAGTAAACGCTCAATGAGCGTCTAGTTCAGATTAGTCTAGCCGTTGGAGGCCAAAAAAACATTTATTATTTTAGATATCTTGTATAAAAATTATCATCAATACAGACAAATAACAATAGCGTCAGCCAGACGTAAATGTGTTGGAGTGTTTTTTGGGGGGGAGGGGGGGGGGGATCCGCTGCACATACCTAACATTTCTTAACCAAGTAACCCCCCCTAAAACAACCTTTAATTCAAACATTCATAAAAATCCAAAGAAAGATAGAAAGAAAGCCAGCATGAGCTTTTTTGCGCGCTAATTTCTGTATACCGAAAGAGAGGGGACCTGGGTTACAAATAAAATCCCAGAATTCCTTGAAACCTCCCATTACCCATCATGCTCAGTGATGTACGTACAGTCCGCCATTTTCAACTTTAAGTTAAAGGGGCACTGTCACGACGCGCGCATGCGTCAATTTTAATGATATTCAGAGATTTTAATGATATGCAGAAGTCAACGAACTCGTCTGTTTACGAAGAGAATCGCGCTAGTAAATTTCAATGTTGTGTTTTGAAAGTGTTTTACGATCAAGTTTTCGCAGAGTGCTTCCAAGTTATTCAGAATATACAACCTTTACAGCGTGTGACCTAAATATTTCATGAAATAAGTACTTATTATGGCGACTTCTGATGAAGGAACGTCGATAAATAGCAGACAATCCGAGGTGACAACTCAGGTCTCAGATGAAGTTATTCACATTTCACATCGCTAAAAACCAAGTCCGTATTACTTCTTTGCTTCAAAAAAGACTAACGAAGATGTACATGTCACTACTGTATAAGGTACTCGTGTTTTCTTAAATTGTAAGAGTACAAAAGAGTGCAAAAAGAAATGCACAATATAATTCCCGTGTGAAAAGTATGAAGGTCAATCTCAACTGAGTTCTCTTTGTCGTTGTGTCACTACTTCTAAACCTCACGCAGAAATAAAAACTCATACAATATGACAGTTGTTTGCAATAGCTTCAGTTCATATGAACTCGAAGGAATACATTATGATGTATACAACTGAGTTCTTTTTGAGAACATAATAATTCTAGTGAATATAAGTCAATGAACTCGTTGTCAAACATTGTTGTTGTCATTCGGAATATTTTCCTACCTCCTTTGGTACTCCAGAGCTGTTAAAGAGAAGTATAGCGAACTCAGAATCTGTAGTATAACCGTATTCTATCTTTCCAGTAAACCAAAACTTATAAATCTGTCGCCTTAATACATTCGTTGTCAACCACTACTTCCCGGCGGCCGCCATGAGAAGCCATCGCCATCGCTCTCGCCGATTAAATAAAAAGCGTATAAAATTGGACTTCAAACCAAAAATAACTACCTCCAAATACGAAACAACAATCAGTCTAAGTACTGAATAAGTATAATCTTCTAGAGTGCAAGGATTACAATGATATCATTCGATATCATTCGATATATTAACACACTGAATTTGAATTTTCCTCGGGTCTCTTGAAAGCGTTGGTCAATGATTTCAAGATTGAAGCCAAGATTCGCGCATGCGCGTGTCGTGACAGTGCCCCTTTAATAACGACTTTCATGGAGGATTCGCATCGATATCAGTCTTTTGGAGTTTTAAAGGGGGACTCTGATCAAAATCGACCCTTCTTGGAGTGACTTTTCTCCAGCGTCTACTAAAAGTATATAGTTAAACTAATAAAAATACGAAACATTTTTGTTTTTGGTCCAGAGAGTGTCGAGAAATCCTCATGAGAAGAGGCCGAAATCACCCGTACGCCATGTTGGTTTTGAATAAACGAGCCCGTGATAAACAGACAGCGGTTGGTCTCTGTGACGTCATGCAATCAACCCATTGAACACGTCCGTACATTCACCAGTCCAGGAGAACCGCAGATTTCATTGTTGCTGCTGCAAAGAATCCGATTTCATAACAAGCAATCACGTGATAAAACAACCCAAAAATAAATCAAAATGGCGGCTTAAAGATCGTGTGTTCACGAAAATGCAAGCCTGTGCTTTTGTAGCGGGATATTCAGCAATTTAACAAGCTCCAAAACTTGACACATATTGCTGGGATAAGATCGATGTAAAGCATCAGAACTGATTTATCTTGTAACAATAACGATTCCACTTCGTAATCACGTCTACGGCGGTGAATGTTGAAGTAGCCTTGCTGGAGTACCAGAAACTATAGCCGAGTTGGTCGCTATCCTTCTGATTTGGTATACATTGATCACCGTATATTTTGAAATAGAATGAAGCTAACAAAGAACAATAGGTTTGCGGTACGTGCAGAATGACCCTCGATTTTATAGTAGTCGATTAATTGCTAGAACTAGTTCAGCACGTACATGCTTACAGTATGGGCTTTACAATGTAATACTTGATATATAGCTAAAGCATAATCGTTGTCGGGTTGAAAATCATGAAAGCTATGACCAAAAGGAATTTTGGGACTCCCAAATAACACCGTCAAATCATCGACCTTTTTATCCAGACTTGTAGGATCTTAGTTAAGGTTGGTGCCTACTAATGTCCGCGCGCACATAGTTCTGCGCACATCGTGACGTAAAATAGCACAGGAAGCCCATTTTGTGTTTTCTGGAAAACTTCAAAAAGTGCAGTAAAATCGAGTCAAATTCACCGAAGAAAGAGTGAATACATGTCAATTTTCTATAAATAATCAAACGAAAAGTATAGATTCCCTAAACAGTCTTGCTAAGTTTCAGAGCACAATGTTGTCAATGTTGCCCGACGGATCAATCGCCGGATAGTTCAAGGCATCCTAAAAGCGACTTACTTTTGTATAAACTATTCCATTTTCGGCACTACATATCGAAAATTAATCCACCTGATATGCAGATCGTTTCATATAATAATAATCAAGTTAAGGAAAGCCATGAATGTCTTTAAAGTTTGATCAATCACTTGCAAAAGGTAATGACCGAGTCGATAAACAACATAATATTCAATAAAACAAGACAAAACTGACCAGCTAATAAATATATTTTATTTGTATTCATTACTTACCAGAACAGTTCACAAATGTGCAATGAATATGTCAGGAATAACGAAAGTTCTTTTCCACTGAATTTTGCATTTTGAAGTCCCGTGAAACTAAGCTTACTTGCACGTTGTTCGGGATCATTTCGACGAATAATTTCATGTTTTCCCACAGGCAGCCCAACCATTGCTTTTGAGGCTACTAAATAATTCAAAAAATGATAATTGCGTCTTTTTTTGATGGGTTCCCTGTGGTAAAGCGCGCGCGCGCAATACATATGTTGGGTTCCCTGTGCTGAGTAATGTCCTATATTGGGCTTCCTGTGTGCGTCCTGCGGGATGCGCCCGCAGCAAATGTGTATATTTAAACAAGGTATGAAACTAGGTCACGTGACAAATACGTTTTTGACCCTAATTTTGTCAATGTGATGTGAAAATTCAATTTTTCTTCGAATAACTAAACTTTACCGTATTCTCGAAACACTTTGTAAGTGTCAGTCGTCTAACTTCAACGTACGCTGAGAAACTAATTTTTGAAATTTTGAGCGTCGTGGCCCGATGTGCGCCGCATGTTGCACTTGGTGCACTTTTCCGTGAGGCAGTCGGATTTTACCTTCGAGAGGACATCGGCAAGCGCTCGGCAAATCTGAATTGTGCTCTTTTTTGCAAGTTTTAATATTTATATTTTCACTAAACATAAGTCAAAACATCTACAATATACTTTATTTGTTTTCTGTTTTGACTGGGTACCCCCCACGAACCTGTAGCGTACGACGACTTCGGCTCTTCGGTTCACGGAAAGTGCACCAACAAAATGCGGCGCACATCAGGCCATCACGTGACTGGAGTTTCATACCTTGTGTAAATATACACATACACTGCGGGACGCGCGGGATATGCACACAGGAAGCCCAACATAGGATATTACTCAACACAGGGAACCCAACATATGTATTGCGCGCGCGCGCGCTTTACCACAGGGAACCCATCAAAAAAAGACGCAAATATCATTTTTTGAAATATTTAGTAGCCTCAAAAGCAATGGTTGGGCTGCCTGTGGTTTTCCTTTCGTATTATCGACTAATGATTGACGTGAAGTGAAGATAAACATTCTATAAAGCACTCTAACCGAGGAAAATTCATATTTCCTCTCATATTAGCCAATATTTCTTGAAGAAGTTTGCCAAAAACACGCTTTGCGAACCACAAGATCAACGACGATAATAGTGACTCAGTACTAGGGAGGGCTGGGGGAAATTTGTCTATCGCGGCTTTCAAATTGATAGAATATATAACTTTTGACGACAATAACTTTTTTAAATGCATGGATACCCCATTTTTTCTTCTTCTTAATATTTTCAATGAAGTTTAAGGAATTTGCATTCAAAAAATATCCGAAAAATAATTGACACAGAATATAGATTTTTACGAAAATGTACTTCCTGTCAGTATTCCATAGAAGCGGTAAAGGAGGAAAACATAGCTATAAATAAAATGATTCATGGGAAAACCTTCTATTTTTCCTTTTCTCTTTAAAGAACTTTCTAATTGTAAGTTGAAAAACTGTGTTTATGGAAATTTTTTGTGAATTTGGAGTACTAAAGAAATATTTTAAATTGAAAATTGCTGGTCAGCGGTTATTTACGATGTTCGTCATTAATTATCTCAGTTACATGCATGGATACCCCCATTTTTTTTTCCCACAAATCAATAGCCTTAATGATGATCAACAAGTTTTATATGGAAATTTCAAAACAAAATTGGGTTGCCATTAGTAGGCACCATCCTTAAATAGCTCATATACCTTCAAAACTACGAGAACATTGAATATATCTGCCTGTAATGTGGCTCATGAACTGATTTCCCATCCATCCTTGCGGTCTCAGCTTTTATGATTTATGATTTTCAACCCGACAACGATGATGCAATTAGCTATATACTTTTCACAAATACTCAAGACGTTCATCATTTTCTGTTTGATGTACGCTTAGGCATTTCAATCAGGGACCAAAGAGGGCAGTGGGTGAATTTTCACTACATACACTAATTTTCTTCCCACAAATTTTATTGTAAAATATATAAAACTGGAAGTAAAATATATCTAAAGACAATACTCCAAAGAATCACAGTCCTTTTTTATATGCACTTTTAAGTTAAAAAAAACCTGTTTTTGATGGCAATAATAATAAAGATCTTACAAACTTGTCTGTCCTAAATGTCACCACATTATGTACTTGTTAGTGTTTTGAATGACATTCCTAAAATTAATACTTATAGAGTACAAACACTACATTGAAAATAGACTAGGTCTGCTACATAGCACTATAATGTTTATGCACAGGTAGCCCAAGCTCACTGTTTGTGGCTATTTACTAGAGATATATGTGACTAAACGAAACATGGAATAAAATCGTTGAATCTTGTTAAAATCCAATAAGACTTACATGGTGTCTTCTTTATATACTTGGTTATCCTCCTGCTGAGTTACAGCGAATTTCGTTAAGGTTTAGCTGCTTTTCCCTTGCCACTCATAAGAGGAGGAAAGGTAGGAAGCGAACGCCGCCAAGACGCCATCGGAGTGCTCAAGTCAATGTCAAATATCTCGTCGAAAAATGCTTCCAGCCCAAATATTCCTTCGCAGAGGTTTGAAGGGATAAATTCGCCACGCTTTCATGCCAACAGAATAAAACCGGCCGCTTTTTAAAAGCCACAAGCCCCCAACGCGTTCCAGAAATCGGCTCCTCAAAATCCCAAATTGTTCGCGACGCCGAAAACTATGGACAGCAAAAGCCGTTAAAAAGAAGAGAGAGCCTGGACCGAGGACAAATCATAACTCTTACGGGTGGTGGCTGTTGCCCAAAACTATACACTCCCCTACCCCCAAATTGCAAAGCAGATTGATCTGATAGGTCAGTCGGGTCATCCTAAAGTACATTTCGTGACTACTACATTTACTGGTAGTATTTATAGGAGACTATTAAATTGTGAAGTATTTACATACATCAGATTCGTGGATATATTCAACTTCTTTTAGTTTTATGCCGAAAAATTATTATTGAGCAGATCAGTCATCATGCAACATGATAAACCGTATAGGTACTCATAATAAATTACCGGTCACGCTCCTGCCCTTGAAGATACTTCAGATTATGAATTCGTGACATAAATATGTCGAAATTAATCTTACCAGAAGTCCCAACGTACACTTTAGATCCTCTTATATATTAGGATATGGAAGAGTATAAATTTGGGAGTTTATATTCTGCTCGTACGCCGAAAGCGGCGGACTTGAGAATACGTGAGAGTACGTACATTTATATAAACATTGCTATATATAAATCATAATGGAATCGTCGAATTCTGCAATGAAATATCTTCTTTTGGATGTATTTGTCGCTTGAACACAGCAACTTGATTGTATATTTTGCTATTTGGCAATCAAATTAATATTAGAATGGATAAAGCGTGATTTTCTGTGGATATTTTCTGAGACCTCCATACTTTGCCCTCGGAGCGCGGACAAAAAGCGCTGGATCCTCGAGCTTGCGATGACGTCACTACCGTCCGTTCCAGTCTCCCTCCATGTTTTCGATTTATTCACTGGTCTCGAAAAAGAAAGAGTAAAAAATAGCACTTGCCGTTGAAATTTCGAAAAAACGTATGGTAGAGTTATTATTGATAGCTTCAAGATTGTAATTATGGAGTTTCAGCTGGTTTAAAAGTTTGAGGTATTTTGATCAGAGTCCCCCTAAGGCTTTTGTAGACGCTAGCTTGGATCTGTACAAACAATTCCATTATGAGAGAATACTATTCAAAGTACTTTAGAACATCCGTGGAGAGCAATTTTCACAGTTTGGCTTGCAAATCAGCCGGTGAGTACGAATAATTTGTAACATTTCTCTGCTGTTGTTTGTGTTAATTTTATTCACTACAGAGAATTGTTTATTTGATAGCTCTAGGCATATTAATCGACATGTTTACTAAATAAATATTACTAACAGTAACAGTCAGTAGATATAACCAATGCTACACATTTTCATTTAAATTTAAGTCTAGTTTCCATTTGCAAGCACTTTGATTTTGTTTTGGCTATTTTAAAATCTGATCATTAGCTGTGACGAGTCTGTGACCAAATTGTCTTTTATGGTGAGACCTCGAGTCTTGGTAACTCACGTCTGGTGCATATTGCTTGATTGCATTTTAGACGGTAGTATTGTTAAATGTTTTGTGGAGTTTGCTGCTCCTGTTGCACAACCGTTGACAAAGTAGCATCGAGGGATACTGACTTGGGTTAAAAGTTCTTCTTTCCATTTCTCAAGAGCTTCTAACAAGTCTTCAGGAAGTTGATCATCTCAGCCGGTTTAGCTTCAACTGCTACGGCATTACCAGACAACTTGCATGAGCTACTATTGAAGTATTCGTCTTGGTCAGTACTTCAAAGGAGGATAGCATGACTGTTATAGTTCAAAGAGTACTTGCAGAATCAAAAGAATAAAGGTTCTACTGACATTGGTGTTGCTAAGTACCTCTCGCCAGCAGACATTGAAAGAGCAACGTTATCCATAGTAAGGCTAGTTCAGAGAGAAACCTATACTAAGGAGATCGAGACGCTCAATTAGGAAAGGATAGTGTCAAGTCTTCACGTACGCTCAGCAAACAGACCAAATCTGAATGATGACATCTTACGAGTAAGAGGGCGCATCACAGAAGCTTATATCACATTTGATGCAAGGTTTCCAATGATCCTGCCACCGTCGAAGCATCATGTGATGCGACTGCTGATTACCCACTTTCACGAAAGGTTAGCGGCACATGCAGGACAGAATCACATACTGGCACACCTTAGAGAGCACTTCTGGATACCCCATGGACGTTCAGCTGTACGTAATATTGTGCGTTCGTGTCTAAAATGCAAGAGGCATGCAAAGAGCGACTACTATGCAACAACTAATGGCACCCCTTCCAGTCATCCGTAAGTAGTAGGGAAATGACAGTTCTGGAACACGGGCGGCCCGGGTCAGCCCGGGCTACACGGGCGGCCCGGCCAACCCGTAGACATGGTTACATGGTTATATGGTTATTGACCACTTAGTTAATAAATGAATAATTGATAAATAAAGGCAGAGATTCTAGTGTAGAATCTAGTGTAGATTCTAGTGGGGAATGAGGAGGAGGAGGAGTGAATGAGGAGGAGGAGTGAATGAGGAGGAGGAGTGGATGAAAGGAGGAGTGAATGAGGAGGAGGAGTGAAGAGGAGGAGGAGGAGGAGGAGGAGTGAATGAGGAGGAGGAGGAGTGAATGAGGAGGAGGAGGAGTGAATGAGGAGGAGGAGTGAATGAGGAGGAGGAGGATATTTACCAAAAACGGTCGTATCATTCGATTGTGGGAAAACTTAGAAAAACAAGTTGCATCATGATGGTACAATATTGTAGGAATAAAACTTTGAGTTGACTGCTAGAAAATATACACGTGTGTGAACAATAGATATATCCAAGAGAACAATAGCCTGTACGGCTGTTTTTCGATTTGATTTTTTAAGCTCTAAATGAAATTAACTGGAATTGAATACTAAAAATAGATGTGATATAATTACACGTCCAAAGATCCTTAGGCTGATCCGGTACAATAAAATTAATTGGATCGCGTTGGACCTTGATTTCGGAATGCTAAATAGTTTCATGTAAGAACAATAGCGATATCCAGGAGAACAATAGCGTGTACGGCTGAGTTAAATCGGGTTAATTTTCAGCGGTGGAAACTTTAAGTTTTAAATAAGATGAGCTGGAATTGAATACTAAAAATAAACGTGATTAGAATTACACGTTCAAAGATCCTTAGGCTGATCCGTTACAATAAAATTAATTGGATTTAGATTTGGATAGTTTGTAAGTGACAATAGGTATCCTAGAGAACAATAGGCTGATCGAACTCGCTGATTGTATATTTTACAATGATTGATCACACAGACGTTTTGCTTAATTTGTTTATTTGATGATTATCTACTCTGTAGACAGGCGTTATCTCAGGGCTTTTTTTCACACCGTGAGGTGACCGGGTAGTTAGAGACATTTTCGAATACAAAGTTCTCAAAATGGATTTTTATTATTTAGTTTATGTTTGTTTGTGCCGACTTCACTTGTTTGTGTCACGAACTGCTGACTCACGGAAAAATGAAAGACTGGGAAAATAAAAACGTCAGCCAAAAACCCAAAGTCCATCTGATCGTTTTATAAATAGTCGTGGAATAACACAGACCGAATAGGATCGTTTTAAAAATAACTCCAGAAGTGGGACCTGTGCGATGGCCCGGATAGGGCCTGACTCCTTCTCCGGGCTGGACCGGGCCGCCCGTGGCCCAGAACTCCCCCTAGCCCGGGTTGGCCGGGCCGCCCGTGTAGCCCGGGCTGACCCGGGCCGCCCGTGTTCCAGAACTGTCATTTCCCTACTACTTCCGTACTACAGCGTACAAGCCATGTTTCATCCATACGGCCGTGGACGATTTTGGCCCTCTAAGTGTCAAAAGATAGAGAGCAGTCGTTAAGCGCTGGGGAGTCATATTTACATGCTTCACATCAAGAGCTGTACATCTGCAATTAGCAACATCTGACTGCTTCATCAGTGTTTTGAGGAGGTATATCAACAGAAGAGGACCTCCAAAGACTATGCATTCCGATAACGGAACGAACTTTGTGGGTGCTGAACGGGAGATTAAACAAGCGATTGAGAACTGGAACATTCACCAAATCAATGATGGGCTGCTACAGAAAGGATGCCAGTGGGTATTCCAGCCACCAAAGCCGGGCATCACATGCTAGCGGTGTTTGGAAAAGACTTATACGGAGTATCAGAACAGCACTCAAGGCCATCCTCGAAGAACGTCTTGCTGACGAAGAGACTCTCATAACGGTCCGTTCACAGAAGTTGAATGTATTATTTATGAACTCTGGCCACTCTGTGCAATCTCTGATAATCCAAGTGTTTATGAACCATTAACGCCAAACCACCTATTGTTAGAGAAACCGGTACAAGATTTGCCTCCAGGATGTTTTACAAAAGAATATATTTATTCAAGGAAAAGGTGGAGACATGTACAGATCTTAGCCACTCACTTTTGGGGGCGCTGGCTAAAGGAATATATATCTGCGGCCGGTTGATCGAAAGGCGGCGTCAATAGTTTTCTTAGGATTCAATCCTGGAAAAGCGCTAGTCGCCTTTCGAACAACCGGGCCTTGCTCTTGAAGAAAGACAAAAGTGGACCACGCCCCGGAGAAACGCTGAGGTTGGTGACCTTGTACTTTTAGTGGATGAGTGCCTACCCCGAGGCAATTGGCACCTAGGTCGAATTATCATTAATGTTTTCCCAAGCTCTGACGGTCTATAGTGCGAAAGGTAGAAGTGAAGACGAAGACATCAACCTTCTTACGACCATTTCATGTTTACATGAAGAAGCCCACAACCTCTCCCAAGAGAAGAACAGATCAAAGAACCAGTAGAACTTTGACTAATTCGTTTCGATTAATTAGTGATTGAACTGCGTAGTTTTGAAGTAGAGGCCTAGTTATTTCATGCTATACACAATGGGAGACATCCGGGGGATGTGCATGGGACGGGGTGCATCGGCCTCGTTACCATGTTTGTTGCAGCACGTTTTAGTAGTCACGTGATTTTGTTTGAGATCGTTGTAGTTTTAAAGTTATATGTTTATCTGCGGGCATATACAGTCATTCCCAAAAAGGTTGTCCAGATGAAAAGACTACAGTACTACAATAAAGTCACGTGATTCATTATGTTTTTAATTTCTGCGCGGACTGCGCGCGGAACTGCGAGTTGATACTAGCGCCATTACATTCAGTTCTCACAATGCCGTATACTTTTGCATCTCAAATTGAATTTCATGAGAGGAAATTGAATATACATAATGAATCACGTGACTTTATTGTAGTATTGTAGTCTTTTCATCTGGACAACCTTTTTGGGAATGACTGTATATATTGATAATAAAGGTAAATACGGGAAGTAATTAACTTCATTTAGTTCCCAATTCACTTGGTTTTCTTTGTTATTCATAGGGAATTATCTATGATATAGACCGGTTGAACAATAGAGTCAAAAAAGAGGGGTTGATGAATTGAATTGAATAGCTCATTATGAATTCATCGGGCTATATGCGTTGACCCGGGTCAAACGCATATAGCCCGGTGAATTCATAATGAGCCGATTCAATTCATAAATATAAATATAATATAAATCAGAAGTGGAAGTGGTATTGGTCTATGTGCGCTCTTCGGCCCATTCAATCCAAGTACGAACACATCAAGATGTACTCCATTTTGTCCCTTCTGGGATTCTAGCTTCATTTCTTTTGGCAAGCTCAATATCAGAAATCGTTTTGATGTTTCTTTTGTTTCCCCTTTTTGAGCAATTGCTCAAAACTACCGTAACTACCGTAGCAGTAGTACTAGGTACCGTAGCAGTAGTACTATACATGTAGGTAACTCCAAATCGAGCAGGATATCGCTAATATCGAAGTCTGGGAAGTCAGTACAAAAATGTCGCCGTCGCTACTCGCCATAGTTGCAAATGAAGTGAAAAATTGAAACTACTCTATTCTGAATATTTATAGTAACTATTCAAATTCAGATTGCATGCTTTCATATGAAAGGTTTTTGAGGGATGAATGTTTTTTCCGCCCACCCGAGAAAAACGCCCCATTACAAAGCCTTCAATTAGACAACACACAACAAAGAAAGAAAGAATTGTACATAATTCTCAGGAGATAGGTATTCTATTGTTCGTCCTCCAACCACTGAATAGACCATCCTTTGGGTCTGTTGGTATTTTGCGAAAACCACGTGAATTGGGAACTAAGTCTGTTAGTTACCTCGCACGTCGGCATTAAGCTATATACAGTGGAACCTCGATATAACGATGTGCCAAGGGACCGACCAAATGAGATCGTTATATCGGGATATCGTTACAACGAATTCCCGATATAACGATATTTCGGGAAAAGACCCAAAAATATCGTTATATCGGGAGATTTGTTAATAATTGATTTTTCATGTAGTGTCCGTTGTGTAATTTATTATTGTATACATTGTTACAGTACTGAACGATTTGTAAAGTGCAACACTTGGTTTCCATAGTTTCCAAGGATAAACTTCAGTATTGTGTGTACACACACATTCTGTAAAACTAAAACTTTAACATTTGAAATAACAACTTGATCATTTAACTTGGTCATTGTCCATATACAGTAATATTACTACAGTATTCCTTTTTGAGTTCACGCATTTGACCATTTGATAAACTTTGATTAGTAATGCTGTATACTTTTACTGTTGTGTGCACGCATAACAAAACTTAAACATTTGAAATAAGCGTTCATGATGTTGAATCATATCTGAGTTCCATTTGTCACTGAAAGTATTCGCCAAGTTTTGCTTGCCTCTGCTCTTTTTCTTGGACTCTAATAAAAGCGTCCTCCATCGAAGAAAGAGAGCGCAGAAATTCTCTCTCCCTTGCACTTGACTCGTCAAAGGTCATCACGTAATTTCTCAAAGCCTTCACCGCTTCATTTGCTTCCAGAGGGGTTAAAGGCGTTGGCTCTATCACAGAGATGCTGTTACCGTCTGAATCTGATTCGTCCCCACCGCTGGCCGTAGTCTGCTTAGACTGGACTGCCTCCAATGCCTGTCTTGTTGCATCTTCCTCAGTTGGTTGGCAATCGGTGATAATATTGCTATCTAGCGATGCGAAATGCGTGAAGGGTACATCCGCCAGTAAGGGGTATTCTTGCACAACCCTTCCCCATAATCCACGCTCTTCTGATGTTCCTTCGTCTTCTTCGTCTGACTCAAATGGGTCATGTGTTGGCTCTAGTACTTCACCTGGAAATCCTGCCTTCTTCCAACAGTTCTTGATGGTTGTCTGACTCACGTTGTCCCAGGCTTTTGCCATCATGAAGACAGCATCTTTTAGATCTATCGCTTTGATGGGCTGATTCTCATCCAAATACTGCAACACTTTCCTGACCATTGTCTTACGGTAATGGACCTTGAGGTTTTGGATGATGCCTTGATCCGCCGGCTGTAGCTTACTTGGTTTGGAAATTCCTGTAACCTATATTTTTCAGCACAAGAAGCCGTCCAAAGTGAAGAAGCTAATAGAACTGATTAAAGACAAAGAGGATAAAGCGGCCTTATAGCTGTACCGGCAATGATCGTAACAAACTGTTGACAGACACGTTACAGTCCTTACGCAATGAGAACAAAGGATTCAATTATTGTCATATCTTTTCAAGTGTTTTATCGTTATATCAGGGTAAATTTTACGTTTGGGCTGCCAGATTGTCATCGTTATACCGGGAATATCGTTATATCGAGTATCGTTACATCGGGAATTTTCTCCATACATTTACCTTAACATTTGCCGGGTAACTAACTCTTACTTTGTTGATTTACTGAATATTTCGGCTACTAACTGTAGCCATCAACTGCTAATGCATCAATAGAATAAATTTACATGTAAAGAAGTACATATAAGTCAATTAACGCTTGGGTATTGTTCTTTTATCATTCATAGGGCTTCTGATAACTACTGAGTTAATAAGGCAAGTTTTCTGCTAAAATTTGGAAGTCGGTTCATTCGAAACAGCAGGATGACCGGTATATTTGTACTGTGTTTGTAGATAGACGATCTTTTGTCTCTTCCACTGTCGTCAGTGGAATACTGGTTTCCAATTTGGCCCACTAGATACTACCCCGGTACTACCCCGGTACTACCGAAATCACTCGACTGTTAGCACCGCTAAAATAACTATCAATCGCGTTTTGAATTTCGGTTAACTCACGTGACCGTTTGGAGAGCTCCAAATGGACATGTGACATTCAAATAGGTTTCCAATGATCGGAAAGGAGTGAGAAACTAATGTCACATGTCCATTTGGTGCTCTCCAAATGGTCACGTGAGTTAACCGAAATTCAAAACGCGATCGATCGTTATTTTGGCGGTGCTAACAGTCGAGTGATTTCAGTAGTACAATAACTACTGATTACAATAATTACAGAACAATACTAGTTACAATTCGTTCTAGCGGCCACACAGATATGTACAAAGGACAAAGGGAATTGAATAAAGGATGTTATAATAATAATATAACTTTATTTATACACGCTTGCCCCGTCAACAATAATTTGAAAAGCTGATTTCCACAAGGGGCGTGTGGTTACAATTGATAAAAAAAATTAATCTAGAACTACTTCAAATATATATATAAAATTACTAATATATCAATAAAATACTTATGCTATAACTACAATATATTCTAAACAAGATCTGAAAAAGTGTGAGCGGCAATTCTGTTTTTGAATAATGATAACGAGTTGCATTCGCGTAAATCTTTAGGAAGCGAATTCCACAATCTCGCCCCATTATAGCTAAAACTTTTTTTAAGATTTTCGGTTTTTGGTAGAGGTAACTGTAGTGAGGTAGATGAACCCCTGAGGTTATAATTAGTAATAGCTTTTTTACTTAAGAAAAGATCTGTAAGGCAATTTGGAGCCAGGCCATTGAGCACTTTGTACATTTGTTTTGCTTTTGTTTTAGCTCGTTGCGTTTCAAGTGTTTCCCACCCCAATGCATTTAACGCATCTAGACTGGGAGTATCGTTACTCATGCCCATGATTATTCGCGCAGACCTATTCTGGAGTTTTTGGAGCCTATTTGAGAGCCCTTGACCAAGGGTATCCCATACCTCACTACAGTAATTAAAGTGGGGTTGGACTAGGCCATTATATATAGAAATTAGAGTCTCTGTTTCTACAAAATCACGAATTCTTCTTATGGCTCCTATTCCTGAAGCGACTTTTTTGGCTACATTCTCAATGTGTTTGGACCAAGATAGATGCTCATCGATTTCGACGCCAAGAACCTTGCTGTGACAGACTTGTTTAAGGCATTTTTGATCGATTTTAATACAAGGCTGAGAAGCAAGGGTTCTAAGCTTATGATGAGAACCAATCACAAGAAATTCTGTTTTCGCCACATTGAGATTTAGTTTGTTAGCCAAGAGCCACTGTTTTACGCACAGAAGGTCACTATTCATGGCCGACTCAACTTCCTCTATAGTTTCACCAGATGTAGTAAGATTGGTATCGTCGGCAAATAGCCGAGGAATGGATTTTTGAAGACATTCTGGTAGATCTGTTACACAACAGAATCACTGATTTAATCCGATACTATTAATTGCTGTATATTCTCAAACACTTCTAGATAAGCTAAGTTAATATCATTAAGACTTTAATTCCATTATCTCTAGAACCAGATGGTATTCCAGATCATGCAATTTCTTATAATCTTATCATTTAGTCTCCTCCTATTTTGGCATAGACCACACATAATTATCTACCACACCCCAAGACACTATACTTCGTCAGAACTTCTTATTCCTATTTTCCATTTACAATATTTAGACACAATCAGATAACTTATAATTATTACTATCCAACAGTGTAACTTTGTTGCAGTGTTGCAGAAGTTAACTATCTAGAATCTTTAGATTACTTGTACAACTTAGCTGCGTATTTGATAATTGTAATCTAGAAGCACATAGGATATAGCCAATCACAACCCTAGATTATACTGACATTGATATAATGATAGACAATTAGTGCGTCCCTATAAAGGTGACCGCACCACAACTTGTAATTAGTCCTAGCCAGCCAGAGCTTGATTAAAACAACGATTCCTACCACCTCTTCCCTTACCATGTATAAGAGGAAGAAGAAGAGTGGCCAAGTATAGAGCCTTGAGGAATACCACATGTAATCTGGCTTTCAGAAGAGACCGCATCATTTAGCTGGCATTTCTGTCTGCGGTTGGTTAAGTATGATTGTATCATAGATAAAGCATTCCCAGTGATACCATATAATAAAATATCGTATAAAATACCGTATCGTATAAAATACCATATAATAAAATATCGTGATTGACGGTATCGAATGCTTTTTTTAAATCCAAAAACACAACCAAATTGAACATTTTGCGTTCCATATTAACATACCAGCTGTTTGTACTGTCTAAGAGAGCCGAGGCAGTAGAGCGAAGTCTACGAAAGCCAAATTGTTGTTCAGACAATATGTTATTTGTTGTGAGGTGTTCATAAAGCTGCTCATACATAATTCTTACCATTATTTTGCTTATTACTGGCAATATAGAAATTGGTCTGTAATTATCAGGTTGCATTTCGTGCCCCTTTTTTATGAAGAGGCAAGAGCCTGGCTACTTTCCAATCGTCTGGAAAGCAGTTTGAAATAATGGCATGATTGAAAATATGTGTAAGTGATGGAGAAATAGCAGGAGCTGCAACTTTCAATATTTTCCCAGATATTTTGTCAATGCCTGTAGCTTTAGAATTAGACAGGCCACTCAAGAGCTTCAGTATTTTGCCATTAGATACCAACTTAAAACGTGACATTTTAGATTGGGAAGGCTTTACAAACTGCCCAAAAGTACTGCTAGAGTCAGCCATTGACTTGGCCAAATCAGGACCAATATTGGAAAAATAGGTGTTGAAGGCTTCAGCTATTTCGTCCGGAGAATTAACATTGTTACCGTTAATCTTTAGTTCATTGACAACGGTACTACTTGAGGAGCGCCCAAGCAAGTCATTTATCGTTTGAAGGTCTCTTTCGGACCGGGGCGTTAGCTATTTTGTTACTAAAATGCTTTGGCCTCGCAAAAATATTAACCTGGTTTCTGGATGCTTTATAATCGATCCCCACATATAGTCCGCTTTTTCTGATCTCTACCATGTTCATTTTTTTAAACTAGTCACCATGGGACAAGATCTTTTCCTTTTGTAGTGCACGGTCTAAAATATATAAAAATAATTATTTGTGCCCACACTCATGTTTTAAATAGTACGAATGTCACGGTAATATATAAAGTTGTTGTCAACTCAGTTTAATAGTACGAATGTCAAAGAATAATTTATTGTCGAACTGACTGTTCAAATCAACTGTCAAATGAACAATACGAGATCGACAGAGCTGAGCGTTGCATGAAATTATGACTGATTCAATATAACTTTCAATAAAGCCGCATCTACACGAACAAGTTTTCCTTGACAGTCTTGACAAGTTTTCCTTGACAAGGAAAAATTGACAATTTTTTTTTTGTCATCTACACGAACAAGTTTTCCTCGACAAGGAAAAATTGGCGTTTTCTCAAGGAAAACTTGTCAAGGAAAACTTGCTCGTGAAGTTATCTCAGTTTGCTTGCTAATTTGCATTTATGAGAGACCTGCTTGACATCCTTCATTCAAACCGACGCTCATGCGTTACCAGGCTCATATTTTGAATATTACGGTTAAACGAGAATTACAGTTGGTATAGCTAGCTCCAGCGCTTAGAACTGACAGATCAGATCCCACGTACTGGCGCCCTTATCTCTTACATCCATAAATATATATATGAAAAAAATACTCGATTCTGATTGGCTTAAAGCAGTGCAGTAATTTTTTCATAAATATTATTAATTGGTAATCATACGATTTCTCGTTCAATTTGGAATAATTTGCACGAGTATGTTTTTCAAAGAGTATCAAAATTGCACGAGCCCCGGTAAATTGGACTCGAAACCGTATGATTACCTCTACAAACAAACCGGATATTTTACGGCTTGATTGTAAAATCCTCATCGTATTAATATTAAATAATAATAAACTTTATGAACGTGTCTTTAAGATCTAGTTTACAATTATAATATTAACATGATTAATAATATTATTAAAATTTAAACCTGAATAGATTAGAAGCGTGTATATATAGCGTATATATAGTGTATTTTTTTCTAGGCAAGTACATAGATAGAGATTTTATGGATTATATATATATTTTTTAAAAGTTTTATAGATATTTGTATTTGTAATTAATTAGCTTAAATGCACGATCCCTGCACCAGCTATGCTGATTAACTTATTGTACATGTGTTTTTAATAAAATTTATATATTTATTTATCTACCTACCTACCTACCTACTTACCTACCTACCTACCTACCTACCTACCTACCTACCTACCTACCTACCTACCTACCTACCTACCTACCTACCTACCTACCTACCTACCTACCTACCTACCTACCTACCTACCTACCTACCTACCTACCTACCTACCTACCTACCTACCTACCTACCTACCTACCTACCTACCTATCTGTCTATTGCAATTGCTGTGCATTCTCTTCTGTATGACATCGTCCAGTTGAAGATGTCATTATAAGGTGCAGTATCGTGTCTAACATTGTATGGATTTTCGTGAGTGAAGTAAACCCATATTTGCCAATAGTTACGATGCAAGTGTGCTATCCATCTCAAAGCCAGAGCGACCGGGGTATCGACTGCATGAAACACTACCGCATCACTACGAGGCAAGTCGCATTTGTTGTAAGTTATAAGACAGTTGTGAGAACACGGTTTTCCATCTTCTTTAGTGAGATTCCAAGATGAGAATCCATTCTGAAAACTGACAAGTTTGGTACGTACGTTGTCTGTTCTGAACCACTTGAGCGGCATTGAAGCAGTAACTCGTCTGGATAGCATGCTTTATTGATGTTATTTCGTCTTTCAAAGTATAAATCAAGAGAATGAAGATCAGTACAACTACTAGTAATGACCGGCAAGAGCACACATCTGTTCCTCTGAATCGATCGATCACGCCGCTGAGCACGATGTTCGTAGCACGTGTTTTTCGTATGGCGGCAACCCTGTGGTCAGTCACGCGCGCGTTTCCACTTCCCGCCGGAAAAAAAAAAAACACGGCTTAAAAATCGCTGCGCATGCGCGAAAATTCGAAAAACAAAATTGCGGGACGAATCCGATCTTCATGTGCTGAAAAGTAGGTTGACGTTGAAAATCCTAGGGATTTACTTGACTTGAGTCAATTGGTCAGATCGATAGCATTGGACGAAGTGAATATATAAAGGAAGTAGACCATATAAAGTCAAATCACTTAACAACGTTACGCACTGTGAACGAAGAAGCAACCTAAGAACGTTTTTGAAGCGCAAAGCACACACATCTATAAAATCGACTGATTCGCGACTGATCTTCAGATACAGAAAAAAGAGATCGAAATAAATGTATTTCTTTGCTCTTTTTCACTGGTAAAAGTACCGCGTATTAACCAATGTGACGTAAGCCTCTTAGTATTACAAGTGAAACGAAGCCCTTCTATTATATGATTTCTAAGCAGTAATGAAGACAAAGGTACTGCGACAAAGTCGTTGAGCTCGAGTCTGAAGCTAGTCTGAGTGTAGAAAAGGTGACTGACAAAACTTACGCTCGGAATAATCGATGAATTTGCATCGTTTGGATAAACATTACATATGCGATAGTAAAACTACTAACAGTAGTAGAAAGTCAATCGTAGACAAACTCATGCTACTCCACAGTGTTATTGTGTACGCCGCTTTATATACGAAAATAACAGTGTCATCTTTGGAGCAATTTTGATATGGGTTTACCAAATTATGCAAAACCAATCAGCCTATAAGTCGTCGTAGTTGAACCTCATTACTATTGCAACTGCTATGGATTCCCCAGAAGGTTCCCAAATTATGGTAAACTTTCTTCGGCAGTGAATCATTATGAAGATTCGCGCACAGTTGGCAGGTCCATGAGTTGCCCTTCCATCGTTTATACTTTGTCTTCCACTGAAAGTACTCGTTATATGCAGTATCGTTTTTGTCTAAGTATTTAATATAGTTGGCCAAAGCTTCTATAGACGGGAAATCTAGAACATTTATGAAAGATCCGGGTATGGCGACTTGAGCATCGTAGTTAGATCCCATGACTATGGGAATCATATTGTGAAGAAATGGAGTATCCCAATACTTCTCTGTGATGTAATCAAAGCACATTTCATTTTCAAAGGCCAAGTAAAATTTGAAGGTTTTGAGGAGAGACGAGCACCGTTCGGTACCTCTTTTGCACTTGTTGTAAATATTTTGATTGAATAACTTGTCACACCGACCAAACACTGTGACCGGCACGAACTTTAAGAGTTTGTGTACAACTTTGTCCCTTAGTCGTCCACAGTGACTCACTGCCCAAGCAATAAGTTTGTCTTTACCATTAGCATAGTTAGTGGAGGAGTGATCCTTGGGAATGTCTTTGGCTGTCTCAATCTCTCTAAAGTAACCGTCTGGGTAGAAAACATCAGAGTCTCTTCTGTATGACACCGTCCAGTTGAAGATGCCATTATAAGGTGCAGTATCGTGTTTAACATTGTATGGGTTTTCGTGAGTGAAGTAAATCCATCTTTGGCGATGATTACGATGCAAGTGTGCTATCCTTTTCAAAGCCAGAGCGACCGGGGTATCGACTGCATGAAACACTACCGCATCACTGCGAGGCAAGTCACATTTGTTGTAAGTTATCAGACAGTTGTGAGAACACGGTTTTCCATCTTCTTTAGTGAGATTCCAAGATGAGATACCATCATGCGGCCATGTTGTTCTACCGAACCAAGGCGTGTAGAATAAAACAAGTTTGTTATGTTGTTTGTTCTGAACCACTTTAGCGGCATTGAAGCAGTAACTCGTCTGGATAACATGCTTTATTGATGTTATTTCGTCTTTCAAAGTATAAATCAAGAGAAACGATAACTCAACTGATACTAACGACAAGAACATACATCTGATGCTCTGCATGGTTGACTTCCCTTCACTTTTCAAAAAATGCAATGAAATCAGTTTATGTATAAATTTGAGGAACTAAACGACCTCGTCCCCAAGGCCCTCGATATTGCTTCTCGCTTTTTCAAAATGGCGGACGCTTCTGAGGCTTCTTGCAATAAATAAACTAGTCGTTTCTAATAGAATCGAAGTGCTGCGAGTTGAATTAGTTGCAAAATGTAACTGTGCACATTTATATTCTACATTTCAGCAAATGACATGAGATATTTTAAAGTTCACTTAGATGTTTGGGCTTCTGTGTTTTAAATTGGCGACACATGTGGCTTTCTGACGAGTGATAAAACATGAATTCATTTCTCTTGATAATACACATCTTTCTTTTCATCATGTTTAATCAAAAGCCAGTCTTAGATATTAGTACATAAAATACTGATATTAGTACTGAAGGATATAAGGGAGAAGATTTATGCACAGTAGTATTTTATTTAGGCCAACCGGCTTGAAACACCTGAGTCGATGTGAGGTAAAATAAAGTATTTGCCGTCATCGTAGAACGAACTTTGACGGCTTCTGCTCCATATATTAAATTACCGTGAACACATACCAGTAGATGAATAAAAATTGAACATCTAGATTATAGATGTGTAGACGACCAGCTCTTTAAAGCCGCATCTACACGAGCAAGTTTTCTTTGACAAGTTTTCCTTGACAAGGAAGACTTGTAGACGACAAAAACATCGCCAATTTTTCCTTGTGAAGGAAAACTTGCTCGTGTAGATGACAAAAAATTGTTAATTTTTCCTTGTCAAGGAACGGCTTGTTCGTGTAGATGCGGCTTAACTCTGATTTCTTTTCTGATCGATCGAGTTGTTCACATTGTGTTTCCCCCAAAGACCAAAGAGAACGTGTTAGTTGGAGCACCTTGTATTGTAAATAACAAGAGCCCAGTGCAAACGCGTCCTGCATGACAAAACATACAAAACGATCCAGTGATATATAGAAACACCCAGTGATAGAAACACCCAGTGATAGAAACACCCAGTGATAGAAACACCCAGTGATAGAAACACCCAGTGATAGAAACACCCAGTGATAGAAACACCCAGTGATAGAAACTGGCAGTGATAGAAACACCCAGTGATAGAAACACCCAGTGATAGAAACACCCAGTGATAGAAACTGGCAGTGATAGAAACACCCAGTGATAGAAACACCCAGTGATAGAAACTGGCAGTGATAGAAACTGGCAGTGATAGAAACACCCAGTGATAGAAACACCCAGTGATAGAAACACCCAGTGATAGAAACACCCAGTGATAGAAACACCCAGTGATAGAAACACCCAGTGATAGAAACACCCAGTGATAGAAACACCCAGTGATAGAAACACCCAGTGATAGAAACACCCAGTGATAGAAACACCCAGTGATAGAAACACCCAATGAAAATATTCGGGCAAATTACCGTATCATGCGAAAACAATACTGGTTTCTAATAGGGGCGTGCTCTATACAGAAGAATATGTTCCGGTCTATAGTATACCGTCGGTATTTCCTCTATATATTAATAACACACCTACAAAAAATACTCGTTTCTGATTGGCTGATGGACTGTGGATTTTTTCTCTCGGCCTTCGGCCTCGCACAGGGATCCCAGAAAAACAAAGGGATCCCAGAAGAGGGGTTGCATGCGGAGGAGGCTAGTTCCTTTATATAGTACCGTATTATTAAAGTTATGTTTCCGAGTTCAAAGCACGTTTTTATATTAAGCGCCCTCCCCCGGCCCTCGATTAAGCGCCCTTCCTCGTTCGAGCGCCCCCCTTGACCATATGAAATCAGTATTTATTTTATTGAATAGCTGAGGAACCTGTCATTCTTTATTGTCTTTTCAAAATTTCACTACACCGTGTACTCGAACGTTTTAACACAAAACTATGCGATGTAACTTGGAGGTGTAGGGGAGAAGAGGGGTGGGGGGGGGGGGGGGTGGAGTAGTAAAATTTTATTGTACATTGGGGGGGGGGGGGGGGGGAGGGATGCAGGGAAATCTACCATTTTTTTTTTTTGGGGGGGGGGGGGGGGGGGGGGGGGTCAGATGTTCTTCCAAAATCCTATGACCCCCCAGGCGATAAATAATGACTGGCCCCATATAACGTGTATAGATAAAGTTGATCTGATCTGATCTCATTATATGAAAGCTGTCGACCCACCTCTACATTTTAGGCTACATGGGTGTTTACAGGGGTCCTTTTCTCGAAAGCCCCGAAAGCTTATCGGGCCCGAAAAGGGTTTCTTTAAAAATCTATATCTTCAAAAAAAAATAGTTTACAGACATGAAACTTTGCATGAAGGGAAAGTTTGTTCATATTAAAAACATGTCAACAGAACAGCTTTGTAGAGTAATTGTCTCAGATTTCTGGGATGTCTTTTCGGGCCCGAAAAGTTTACGGAGCTTTCGAGAAACAGGCCCCTGGGCGGCTGGGCCGGTAGTTTTTTTTATAAATGTCACTTTTCACAGTTATATTTTATAGTAAAAGCATAGGCAGCCCAACCATTGCTTTTGAGGCTACTAAATAATCAAATAAAATGATATTTGCGTCTTTTTTTGATGGGTTTTCCTTGTTTCACTGTGTTTCACTTTCACTACTACACTTGTCTTGCGGGAAGTGCACAGGAAGCCCAACAAGGACGCTTAGTTACTCAGCACAGGGAGCCCGACATATACGTTTTGCGCGGGCACGCGCTCTACCACAGGAAAACCCATAAAAAGACGCAAATATCATTTTATTTGATTATTTAGTAGCCTCAAAAGCAATGGTTGGGCTGCCTATGTAAAAATGGCGCGCGTGAAAGAAAATTTATATAACAAGGGCTTCGAAGATTGTGAAAAGTTTTATGTCCTCGACCCAGATTTCTTTTTCTGTGCGCATTTCAGAGCGGGTCCAGTTCTGGATTAGGTGGGCGTTGCTCCACGTATTGTATATACAAAGTGGTCAGTTTCACATTATAATGAGGCCATATTTATTTGATCAACCGCTGACAACTCTGCGTGAAGAAAGTAAGAAAAACAACTTCCAATATGGCGATCATCGCTACCGATGCGGCTTCCATGTTAGCAGAGGCACTGGAGCAAATGGACGGTCTTATATCAGACGATACGATCATGATGGAAGGAATAAAGAGTTACGGATTGTCTCATTCGCCAAATGAGCGGGTATTAGGTCTCGCAGAGGATTTACAAAATGCGATCATTAACGTCCCTGCGATGAACCGTGCGAACATCAGAATCCCAATCACGATCGCGGAATTCCTACTAGATTGGCTTAGATCGCAACAGGTAATCACGCTAGAGCCGTAGCTCTTGCCCTTGAGGAATCCATGAGTTTGTAGTAGTACTGTTTGATTTGATTTCTTGGCAGTTTTCGAGCGACAACAAGCAGAATTCGTCGATCGTGAGTAACAACAATGGCGGCGAGAGGTATCGTGCACAGATACGTCGATTAGAAGACGAGAAAGACTCTCTGATCCTTCAAGTCAGCGTCCTAACGGACCAAGTTGAAGCCCAAGGTGAAAAGATGCGTGACTTGGAGTTTACGTTGGAGGAACAGAAGATAAAAGAAGAAGAATTAGAGCAAGATCTAGAGGCAGTAAGTGTTCACCTATCGATTGGCCTTTTTATTCCTCTGATCATTTCCGGTTCTTGGCGATATATATAGTGTACTGTTGGTAATCTAATTACAGCTTTTGTCCACATTCTGTCACTATTGATTAAAGTTATACCTATTGTCATGCCCATGATACATTGCTGTTTTTAAGAACATAATAGTTGACATTGTACAAGGAAAGTAGGAATATACTCGATCTCTGATCTGTACCGTGTACGTCTATCGACATCTGTCATTATCGTAATTCAAATCGTCATAATATTTACAGAGTGTGTCATTGCTGTTTTATAACTCGTACATGAGACAGATAACTTCGGGGTTTCTCATGTAACATAACGTGTATAATTATATTATAAACTTATTGTCCAGATTCAATAATATGTAAGCTTACATTGCATTGTACGGTACAATTACAAATGTAAAGCCTTTAATATTACATGTACTATGCTTACAATGTACATTGTACATACACTCATTTCGATAAAGTTAGTCACCCGAAAAGCTTCGAAGGTGAGACCAAGAAGAACCATGGGTACATGTACATACATTTTAACCAACCAAGGATCCTCATCGGTCTCACCTTCGAAGCTTTACGGGTGACTAACTTTATCGAAATGAGTGTATATGAGATTCAACGTATACTAGCTGTCAACACTCAAAAATCTAATAGTGCTGTTTGCTTGTGTGATACTTGACTTCTTTTAGGTCCATTCAAACCAATTTTACACTAAAATAACTTAACAACGTACTGTGCCAATTAAACCAACAACATACTCCAATGTCGAGTTGATTCAGCTGCCTCTGTGTTCCTTGATAGAAAGATGTATATTTACTCAGGCTTACCCTCCAGTCAGAGAAGAGCCTGTGGAATTCTAAAATGTTTCTACATGTGTAATTTGTGAATTATACTTTACCCTGTCATGACGTTGCCCTGTACATGTAGTAAATTTTATATGTGGCAGCATGCAGTATCTGAGAACTAGTTTTACAAGGGTTTTTTTTTATACAGTTTTTTTATTTATTTGTACCATATATATATAGGTTATTTACCAACTGGGAGGTCCGTATAGTGAAAAACTGTGCCCGAGGTCTTGAAAGTGCTGACCGAGGCCGAAGGCCCAAAGTCAGCACTTTCAATACCGAGAGCACATTTTTTCACTATACGGACCGACCTAAAGTTGGGAAATAACTTATTTATTTTTTCCCCTCGACAACATTGACTGAATAAGCACTTACAAAATGGATACCATGGACCTAGGGCAGAGATAGGAAAATACGGCCCGCGCAGCGAACTAATCAAATGTTCCAAAATGTTTCCGGCAGTCATGAATATAATCTCCGTGGATGTCACTCCAACCTGATACTCCCCCAACCGAAAACAAAAATTTTTTTAAACAAAGTTTCTGTTACAGTGGAGCAGTTGCCTGGAATTCTCTGCCACTAAATAAGCGAGAATCCCCTAGCCTTGCTAGTTTAAAAAGTTGTTTATAGAATAATTACTATTCATTATATATTTAATATTACAATGTAACACGGCTCTCAGGAAGAGCATTTATTTTAATGATGTGACACCGTGTAGAAATAAAGTTTATAAATAAATAAATAAAAAAAATAAAAATAAATAAAATAAATAAAAAAAAGGATTCGGATACTGTGCACTTGAAAAATATATATATATATGTACTTGTTACAAAATACATAAATAAATAAATTATACTAGCAACATACTCTGCATCGGTACAGTGGATGCCCGCCTAATGGACACCCCGGTATAACGGACAGTTTTATAGGTCCCGGCGGAAAGGTGATACATTTTCTGCCCGAACAGCAAAATTTGATAACAGACAGTTTGAGTACAATCTTTCGTCACTCCATTGTTCGTGAAGATTTATTCCTGATTAGAGACGAATGGAAATGAATACTTGCAAGAGGATATAAGCATTTTGTTAGAAAAAGAACAAAGTTTCCCTTGTACATGTATTATCAAGGTTTTATGTTTGTTTTCATTTGAGACGTTTCAAATGTTGCGTTATTGAGTGTATGCTATAATAGAGGTTTCTATTAATAAATTCAATAAAGAGTGACGCAATCTGTTAGAAACACCATTATAATGGACACCCCGTTATAACGGACACTTTCTCTGGTCACTTCGGTGTCTGTTATAATGGGGTTCCACTGTACTTATATACCAAGTTATATGAAGGAATAAATAATAATAATAAAATATAGTATACTGTATTGTTAAAGATACTGTACAGTGAACGTTGATTGATTGATTGATAAACTTATTAGTTTTTATTTGGGCAGGGTATATATGCAGCCCATTTAAAAACAAGGCTGGCATCCAGACTAAATTACAATAATAATATTACCTCGTTTTAACAGATTTATTGATGAATATTAACTGACAGTTTTTCTCTAGGAAAAGACCAAATCCTCTATTAACGTATTGAAGGAAGAGCAAACATCAGACAAGGTACAGTACGTTATATATGCATTATATGTGTAATTGTTCAATTTATATGTACAATGCATGTACACCTCAGTGTCTGGATCCGGTTGCATGAAAGGTGAATAGCACTATATGCATGGATAAGTCTTATCCAATGGATAAAATTGATGCAGTTATCCAATAAATTGTATCCGTTGGATAGGCAGGGGTGTCAAATGGTCAAGGCGAGACTTTGCGAGACTCCGAGACAAGGCATATTTTTGCGAGCCCGACGCTTTTTCACCGATTTCCTAAAGTTTTCAAAATTCGAGACTCTGAGATGGCTTTTTTGCAAAAAACGACACTTCGAGACTCACGAAATTTGACCGAAATTTTGCGAGACTTTTTGCTGGGACCATTCGACACCCCCTATAGGACTTATCCAGTGGATAGCGCTATTCACCTTTAGTGCAACTGGGGCCAGTAGTCTACAGTAGCTTATTTTATTTTACACATTGATTCTACAGTAATGTAAATTAATGCATGCTCGATTTTAATACCCAGTTGGTGCCCTTTTTTTTCTTCGAAATCCTTATGCCAGAACACGGGGAAAATGCATTTCCAATAACCTAACTTTCAAAATTTTCTTGGGGGGGGATATATCCCCTTATAATATTCATTAATAATTCATTAGGCAGTTGTCCAATATGTGCTCAGCATTCTGGTCACGTGGCTACCTTGTAACTCCCATACAATTTCCAAGAAACTTAAAGCACGGGGAGGGCTTGAATAGTTGGCAGGGAATAGGTGGGGTTGATTAATTACTGCAATTATTCATAAGTATGATACAGAATAGTAATAAAGCTTATTAGTATTCAGACTGTATCTGATACAGAATACTAATATACCTTATTAGTATTCTGTATCAGATACAGAATACTAATAAGCTCTATTGGTATTCTGTATCATCGATCAATGCATTATATGAGAGCTAGGAACAATACATTATCCTAAAAGCTAATTAAGAAAAATTCTCGTCAGATTTTGTTCCGCAGTTTCTTTAATGTAACTCCCTTTTAGCTTCCTCTATTAGAGCTTAGACCTTCACAGTTTTAAATTACTTACTACTGAATGATACAATCATTGGATTTCTAGCTTTGTGCGGCAATACTTTCACAATCTCAAATAAATTATAACAAACTTTGAAAGACACGAGATTACTTCAAATTAAGGACTTAGCACAGTTCTCGCTAAATATTGTGTTACTTGCTACATTATTCTTTTCAAGAACCTCGAATTAGAAGATGGTAAAGTAATGTTAGTCGAACTAAATGTAGAACTTCATACGGAATTTATGTGTACTCTTTCCTTGCTACCTTGTTTTTACGAGACATCTGCCAGTCTTCAAAAATCTTTACTCCACTTTGTGCTAGTTTGGGCACATTCCCTCAACAACTGACTCTCTTGTGATGCACTTTTGGCAGTCTTACGAAAATTGCCAGCCATCGTCTCAAATGCCCGTCTTAGCTCCATGACCTTCCTGTGAGAACTGTTCTTGATTTGATTGAAAAGAATCAAAACTCTGTTCGCATTTCATTCACAATTAAACATTGGCCCCTTTTGAAAACCAAACAAAAGTGTAAATGTATTCTAAATGAAAAAGCATTCATGAATATTACAAATTTGCCGTATTTGTTCTTTGTATATGACTCAATAAGCAATCAACTCTATTCAATTGCAAAAACTACCAAGTATGAAAAGGAATAAAACATTGATTAAACAACCGATATCTTAAAGGGGGACTCGATGAAAATTGTTCGAAATTTAATTTAGCTGAAACTTCATTGAATAATTCTTCAAGGGTGCAATAATCACTAGTTAAAATCTTTTTTCGATATTCCAGAGGGAAGTCCTATATTTTTATGAATCTTTAGAGGAGTCAGTGACGTCATCTACTCAACCAAACATTCAGCTCCATACATTTCTTTGTATTTTGTGAGTCAAAATATATAATGTTTTGTTCAGGACAACAGCTCTGCACTGAAGAAAACTGGTCAGACAATCAATCCTACGCACAAATAATGTAAGAAAACTTCTTCACCCAAACGTTTAGCTTCATAGAAATAAAATAATTCAAGAAACTAATTACAAAGAAATATATGGAGCGAAGCCGTGTTGATTGTTTGGGTTGAGTAGATGACGTCACTGACACTTCTAAAGATTCATAAAAATGTAATACTTCCCTTACGAATTTTGAGAAAACACTTTAACCAGTAACTGTATGGCTCTTTGAGATTATTTCAGTGAAGTTTCAGCTGAATTAAATTGCGAACGATTTTCATCAGAGTTCCCCTTTAACTAAGCTATAATACGAAACTGCTTTCATTGTTCAGTGCAGTCAAGCAATCGGAATGAGAATTGAATGCTAAAAGAACAGTTATTATATTCTTTTCATCTCAATCAGATATTGACTACAATTCTGGTTGAAACGCCTACCTGGTTCAAACAATGATTTTAAAAACAATATCATAAGTAATTTACAATATTCGTGACAATGTTGTATAGATCTTATCTTAAATAAGATACAACATTGCCACTCATATTGTAAATACTACATACCTCCCTTGGGCCTCCGCAAACTCAATGTTACGGGTGAAAATTAACATGCAATGAATGAATAAAAACTTAATGAAAGCCCTGTAGTACATGTACATGTACATGTATGTATAATAACTATAAGTTATATAATAGAGTACCGAAGTGTGCCGTCGCGATTAAAATAATTTTCGCTTTATCAACTTTCGATCCCCGATTTCGAAACGTTACGATCCAAGCCGAAATTACAGTGATTTGTGGGGGAAAATTATATATTCAACTATCCATATCTCAGCCGCTATATAACCGATTGCTCTCAAATTTGGCATGCAAGCTTCTTTATTGATGTTCTTGTGGATATACTAGTAGACTAGTATAACATGTATATCAGATATCTACAACAACATATTGTGACAACCTTTTTAGCTAAAAAAGTAGGGCGTCCGAAGACCCCCCAGGCCCCCCATCTCCATGGTCCCTGGATGCATGTTATGATTCTTGGCAGAGACGATGGGGAGATTTGTGTTATATTTTAGAGTAATTTACTTTATAATAATAAATCTTTGAAGTGAGTCTGTTGGAGGAACTTGGAGAAATTGTGCTCTAAATGGGGTGATTATTTGAGGGGAGCTAGTAATAGAAGATACACGGTGTATTTTGTCATTAGTTTGATATGTACATACATGTACATGATTTACAAACTTTGCCATAATTATGGCAGGGTCACCACAACAGCGTAAGCCTATTACTGCGAGCCCATAAGACAGACTGCACACACCGGGAACTTTGTGCCCTACTCTTAGTCGAACAGTGGTGTGGGTTCTTTTATGTCCCTCCGGACCAATGTAATGGAGTATGGAGAGACGGGACCGCAATTTTATGTCATCCAAGTCACTCGAAGGTCTAACCATTTGTAGATGTAATTACAAATGCAGCACCTTCTCCTCAATTATTTTAAGACCCTTAGTAATGGACTGGCCGGGACTCGAACAAGAACCACGAACCTCCCACACATTGTACACATGTACACATATATATTGTTCACCTTAGTACTTTTCTAATAGCTTAACTCAGAATATGAAGCCAAAGTATCGCAGAAAGAATCAGAGATAGAGCTGTTAAAAGACCACATAGAAGTCCTCTTGGATGAGCAAGAGACTCTTCAACGAATTCTTGGAGATGGTATGTAATAATAATAGCACTACATAATAATAATAATAATACTGTAACACATCTCTCTCCTAATAATATTGCTAGCTTTTGGCCCCCATCCTCTATGTTATCTTTGATGGCAGCTCATGCCTTTCAATCTTTTCTCAATGTTAATGTAATCAGGGCATGCATCTACAGGACTGAAGTCTCAATTGAGAGAAAAAGGTAAGGTGACCTGTGCTGGTTTCCATCTAGGCTTTCTGTTTGTGTTATTGTGTACACCCATTTTACTAACATTTATATGGGATTTATATGTGTGTGTTTATATGGGATCTTTGAATGTGTCCTGTTGGCCATGAAACACATTATAGCGATGTTCCCTGTGACGTAAACTATTGTTAAGTAATGTGCCAACCAGAGATCGTTTGGTTGAATGAAATAAAGCAACTTGTGAAGAGCTATTGTAATCATGGTTGGCAAATTAACAATTACAAAGTCAATGGGAGCAAGGGTGGCCGAGTGGTGAGAGCACTCGCCTCTCACCGCTGTGGTGCGGACCGCTTCATGTGAGTTGAGTTTGTCAGTTCGTTCTCTCCCTTGCTTCGAGGGTTTTTCTCCGGGTACTCCGGTTTTCCTCCCTCAAAAAACGAACTATAGTGAGATGAGTGTTGGGTGTATAGAATATTAGAATGTAGTAAGAAGTGAGTGTGAGAGTCGTGTCCCCACTAGTGAGATAAGTGTTGGGTGTATAGAATATAGAATGTAGTAAGAAGTGAGTGTGAGAGTCGTGTCCCCACTAGTGAGATGAGTGTTGGGTGTATAGAATATAGAATGTAGTAAGAAGTGAGTGTGAGAGTCGTGTCCCCACTAGCAGTACTACTGACACGTTAAACAGCAATTTGTTTATTTTTATGTGACGTCAATGTTTACATTCAGCGAACATCACTATTCACATAGGAATGCCACAATTATTGTAGTATTGTGGTATTGAGGGCCACTAGTTTATCAGCTTTAGCTGTAAGGTGTTTACCCTCTTCAAATAAAGTTATTATTATTATTACAATTTATTGTAGTTTTCTTTCACGCTTTCCTGAATAATAATAATAAATTCTCAAGTATGTTCTTAATTCTTCTTTTATTTTATTCTTTACAGCTTCAGAGGTAAATAAGCTGAAACTAGAGGTTGATACTCTGACGGCCGTCATAGAAGACAAAGATCGAAAGCTCAAAGACTTACAAGCAGCTGTTTCCAAGTTTAAAAGGGTGAGTTGCCTGCACAACTTTGAATATACAACAATATTCTTGGTTTGAAATCATGGATAAAACAGACAAATACATGACCTTAAAACACACTGAATTGCTACAGTATAGTAGTTAAAACTTGTACTCTTGTATGGTCTTGAATATATAGAAGTATAAATTATATTTTATTTGCTATTCAAATTAAACTCACTTGATAATGACATCGGACGATGTCGAAACGTCGTAATTTCCTTGCGTTTGTCTTTCTTATAAATATAAACTCAAGCTAATTAAAATAAGAGAATTAAGAACACCTAAGATAAAAATGTTTTATAACTGACATAGTTCATATTATCGCGCGATCAAATTCATTAGCGCGAGCGTGCATCCATAACTCGATGGTGTACGCCTGTGCTCCATCAAATGACGCGTACAAATGTTTTCACCACGCGACGAAGAAACTTTTTCTTAGCGAGTCTCACTGCAGGGCAAAAATCAAAGTTAAATACGAAAATGGAGAACAATAATTAAGGGTTTCCTAACTTTCCAAATTTTTATCGGAAAAACATCGTTTGTTTTAGTAAAATATGAACACGTCGTATTAGAGAATTTAACATTCAATCGCAATTAAAATTATGTTTCTCGTCATTCCTTATTGTCGCTATGTTATAAAAGAATTGGTTCATGCTTTTAGCTGTGCGTCTATCGAATTATGGATGCACTTGGGAAGTTTGGAGAGCACTCGAGCAGCTAGAGTTGCTCTCGGCCACGCCTCGTGCAACTGTTACGCTTCTCTCGTGCTCTCCAAACTTCCCGCGTGCATCCATAACTCGATAGACGCACGCTAAGCATGAACCAATTCTTAAATACAACTATAGAATGGAAAAGAAAAACATTTTTTATGAATCAAACCAACTATTTTGATTTGATATCGCTTGGAAATAAGTTAGTAAAATAAGTGTGCAATATTGAACCCAATTTGATCCATGTTAGTAATGATGGCTGCAGTTATTTAATTATCATTTATTTGTTGTAAGGTTGAAGACTTAGTTGTCCGTGCTCACCAGAGAAAGGGTTCTGAAACAAGCCAGACAACTGTAACAGAGCTCTCTATTCCTGACTCCAGCAGCGCGCACAGTTCGGAAGGTATTACATGTATGTCTCCAACATCAATGAGCACAGCGTCAGACTCACGCAGCTCAACTCCGACTGGGAAAAACTCAGTTACATACAGGTATGGATAGTAACGAAATATATACATGTATAATAACCGAAGGGGTCCCTGCAAGAACAACGTAAGTGATCTCTGATCAAAATCTAAATTCTCCTCGAGATTCTTTGAATTTCAAAGGAGAATTTGGGTTTTGATCACAAGTCACTTACATGCACTCCGTTCTTGCAGGAAGCCCTTCAACTATTCCAGGTGGTGACGAGAAAGGGCCGGGTTCCAAAATTTGTTGTTGGCCAAATGTCAGCAGGTTGTTGGAAGGTAGTCAGTTGGCTGTTGGCAAATTGTCAATGGATTGTTGTTGAGTTGTCGACAATAACTCCAACATACAATGTAGTGAAATTTTATAATTTGTTTAGCATGATAGTACTTGTTAGCAAAATTGGAGTCGTTTTCTTCGTACTAGTGGGAACCCTGTGGTACCGTGACACTCAAATGGCTTCCTTTCTGAACCAATCAAAAAGCGTGCAAATGCATCTCATCCAATCAAACTCTTTCATTACAGCACGGTACCATTCCTTTCCCACCCATACGAAAACGACTATTATCAAAGCGTCGCGATCACACGGCACTTCTAGATGAACAATTTTGTTTGTACGCACATCATTATCATTATCATGACGAAAAATCGGAAAAATAGTCGACCTCAGTCGTCGTCGGATTGTCGGTGAGTTGAATGCCGACAACCTACCGACAGTCAGCCGACAACCTACCGACAGTCAGCCGACAAACTACCGACAGTCGGCCGTACTTTTTACCATTAGCAACTTACAATGGTTGAACCAGTTTCTATACTTTGTAATACTCTTTTATGTGCTACAATACGTACATATGAACGTCTTTGGTAGATATAAGACTGTAAAGCAATGTTATTGCTCATTTGATTTCTACGTAGAATCATATGTCAAAGCAGTGCATAATCCAGTGACACCCAGCCTTGAAGCCATCAAAAACCCACAACCAGCGACAAGAAGATCATTTGGTAAAGGCTTTTTTAAGATCAAAGGACCAAAGAGTACTAGTGAGCCAAACATATGTAAGTACAGTTAGCTGAACTACCGTAAAGTTCCGAAAGTGGCGAGGTCATTACTTTCGAATTTAGCAACATTAAATGTAGCCGGGTAACTGTTACTTTCGGGGGGTCGCTACTTTCGGGGTGTCGCTACTGGAGGGGTGCTAAATTCGTTAACTTTTAGGAGTAATACCGTGTACCTTAAACGACATCGTGTACGGTATTTTAACAAACAAATATTCACAGGATCTAGAACGTATTTTAGTGTGACTTGCTTTTGTTACATAGTTTGCTTATCAGTGTAGCAGTAAATGTTCTGGCTCTTTACGTGCTGTTTGCTAGTGCTGTTCGTCATCTGATCTAATCATCACTCTAGAGGGGGATCGCTACTTTCGGGGGGTCGCTACTTTTGGGGGGTCGCTTCTTTTGGGGAGTCTCTACTTTCGGGGGGTCGCTACTTTCGAGGGGGCGCTACTTTCTGGGGGGTCGCTACTTTCGGGGGGATCGCTACTTTCGAGGGGGTGCTACTTTCGGGTGGGGGGGGGGGGGGGGGGGGGTCGCTACTTTCGGGGGGTCGCTACTTTCGCAACTTTACGGTACGTTTTGATGTACAAGCCATGGGAAATGACATAATAATAATAATGACATTGTTGTAAAGTGACATGTAAAGTGATGATGACATTGTTGTAAAGTGACATGTAAAGTGATGATGACATTGTTGTAAAGTGACATGTAAAGTGATGATGACATTGTTGTAAAGTGACATGTAAAGTGATGATGACATTGTTGAGCTAAAGTGACATGTAAAGTGATGATGACATTGTTGTAAAGTGACATGTAAAGTGATGATGACATTGTTGTAAAGTGACATGTAAAGTGATGATGACATTGTTGTAAAGTGACTTGTGATGATTGCTTAAACTGCTAATGTGTGTTTACAATAACACTACCTAAAGATCCCTTGTTTGTCTAGAAAAAAATATCAATTCTTGGTTTTCACCAGCCTGATTATCAGACAGCACTAGTCGACCGCTGACCACTTGGTTTTTACGTGACGTCATGAAAATGTCAAAATCCACATTATTACATGAGATCAATTCCGAGTTCTTTTTGGAGAATTTTACGTCAGAACGGCGTCAGGTTTTGCTTTTGAGTTACAGAGATTTTAGTTTGTAGCGGCCTGCACTCGCGTTATGTTTGCATTATATCCATAATAATTAATTATTATTTTTGTCATTAAAATGTCTTAAAATTGATTTTTAGGGGGCTTTCATTTATTAGTGCTTAGGGGATCGCTAAAATCACTTGGAGTGTCATCCAAATATTATCCACCCCCACCCCCATCCACCCCAACCCCAACCCCCATCCATGATAGGCAAATTTATTTTATTTATTTATAAAATCTTTTTATAAACGGCCTACGTCAGCAAAGCTGATTTTCAGAAGGGCCATGTGAAGAGAATATAAATATCAACTAAGCTGCCCATAATCTGATAACCCCCTAGCTTCCCAAGATAACGCAACCCCATAAATGAAAGCCCCCTTAAGGTTACTAGAAGTGGAAATGTTGATATTATAATGTTGGAAAGCAGCAGGTTTTTGTTACGTTCGTGTATCGGCCGCCATTTTGTGTGTCCCATCATGCATGGCGGTCGCGTACAAATGAACCAAAATGTTCAAATATTCATTTCCAAACTGCTCGTAATTAGCAAATCAGGTTATTGGATCAATCATTTGCCAATTTGTTTAGTTTTGTCTGCTGTTGAAGATTTGATATACAGTTTTCTAGTCCAGTGTAGTGGTTGGATAGTTTTCTTTGACTTCGGTTAGTGGAAAACAACCGATATTACCCATGTTCCCTTTCGGTCTTGTCACATTGATTTGACGTTTTTTTAGTCTATAAATGCACTATTCTTTCAATAGCTCACCCAGGAAGCACTGGTAACGGACTGCCGGATGGCATTTCTGCGCACCACAAGGTACCACGGCGTGTTGTATACACCTCAATGTCAGACGTAAATACTGCTGATACACTCGAAAAAACGTTGTACAAATATTTAATGAGATGCAAAATGTTAAACATGCTAAATTACAACTGTTTAAGCACAAAATAGTGCTGAAAATCATTGTGCTGTCCTTGCTGGATGCGATACTAATCTAAAATTGATGATTCTGATATATTAGAAGAAAATAAGTGATGTTTCACACTTTGTATCTTATTAGATATCTTGTATCTCATTAGATATTTGTATAAATGTATACTACAACGTTTCTGCAAATGAGTGTATACTAATAGAAAACGCTCAAAAGAACCCGTCATCTCCTGAAAGAAAAAATCCGAAAATCATTTGGAAAAGGAATATCATTGGAAAGTATGTCAGTATTACTACTATCCTTGTGAATGAGCCATTTCGGGAGTTGATGTCCAAAAGTGGGGCTGTTTTAGGGGACGCCATTGCTGTCTATTTACTGTAAAACATGATGATGCGACTGGGAAACATAACTGATTATTGTGAGCCAAACTCACTTACTTCAAACTTTGGTACATCACTATATTCAAACTTGTCGCCGTATTGAAGCGTCCCCTGAAACAGTCCAACAATTCCCCGCAAGCATCAACTTCGAAATCATTACCCACGGACTGCTCCTACTTTGACCTGTAGCTCAGCTGGTAGAGCATCGGTGATCAGTTACGAGGGTCCTGGGTTCGAATCCTATCGGGGTCAGATATTTTTTCTCTTCAGTTCTTCCTTTCTAGCGCTAACGCTCAGTAGGATGAACATTATTATTTTTGTTGTTGCTGTTGTTGCTGCTGCTGTTGTTGTTGTTGCTGTTGCTGCTTCTGCTGCTGTTATTGTTACTGCTGTTGTTGTTGCTGCTGCTGTTGTTGCTACTGCTGTTGTTGCTGTTGCTTCTGCTGTTGTTGCTGTTGTTGCTGCTGCTGTTGTTGTTGTTGCTGTTGCTGCTTCTGCTGCTGTTATTGTTACTGTTGTTGTTGTTGCTGCTGCTGTTGTTGCTGTTGTTGCTACTGCTGTTGTTGCTGTTGCTACTGCTGTTGCTGCTGTTGTTGTTGCTGTTGCTGCTTCTGCTGCTGTTATTGTTACTGTTGTTGTTGTTGCTGCTGCTGTTGTTGCTGTTGCTTCTGCTGTTGTTGATGCTGTTGTTGCTGCTGCTGTTGTTGCTGCTATTTCTGCTACTGTTGTTGCTGTGCTGCTTCTGCTGCTGTTGTTGCTACTGCTGTTGTTGCTGTTGCTTCTGCTGCTGTTGTTGCTACTGTTGTTGTTGATGCTGTTGTTTCTACTGCTGTTGTTGCTGCTATTTCTGCTGCTATTTCTGTGCTGCTGTTGCTGTTGCTGTTTCTGCTGCAATTGTTGCTGTTGCTTCTGCTGCTGTTGTTGCTACTGCTGTTGCTGATGCTGTTGTTTCTGCTGCTGTTGTTGCTGCTATTTCTGCTGCTATTTCTGCTGCTGTTGTTGCTGCTGCTGTTGTTGCTACTGTTGCTGCTGCTGTTGTTGCTACTGTTGTTGCTACTGCTGTTGCTGCTGTTGTTGTTGCTGCTGCTGTTGTTGCTACTGTTGCTGCTGCTGTTGTTGCTACTGTTGTTGCTACTGCTGTTGTTGTTGCTGTTGCTTCTGCTGCTGTTGTTGCTACTGTTGTTGCTGATGCTGTTGTTTCTGCTGCTGTTGCTGCTATTTCTGCTGCTGTTTCTGCTGCTGTTGTTGCTGCTGTTGTTGTTGCTGCTGCTGTTGTTGTTGTTGTTGTTGCTGCTGCTGCTGTTGTTGTTGCTGTTTCTGCTGCTGTTGATACTCTTGTTGCTGTTTCTGCTGCTGCTGTTGTTGCTGCTGTTGTTTCTGCTGCTGTTGTTGCTGTTGTTGTTGTTGCATTATTCACTGGATAATGATTGGATAATGTTTTAATGATTATTTGTGTTCAGAATGCGGCGAACCAAATCCTTGAGTGATAACCAAGCAAACTGCGTCAATGCTGCTCCTGTAGACTTGAGTAACTTCAAGAAAGACGAGCGTCAAGAATATGGGTATGTTTTAAATTGTGCCGTGTTTTTTTTAAAATGCAATATTTCCTCTCTAATAATATTCATGAAAAAAACTCGATTTTGATTGGCTATGAGCAGTGCAGTTGAAAGGTTTTTTTTTCTTGAATATTATTAATTGGTAATCATACGATTTCTCGCCCTGCGAGCTCGTGCAATTTTGATAAAACACACTCGTGCAAATCATTTCCAAATTGAACTCGAAACCGTATGATTACCTCTACTAATGTTTGAACGATGTAGTGGTATAGAAAACTGATACCTAGTATGTTGCTTGGGGAATATTTCATTTTCTAGCTGTTTCAGGTACGCTGTACTCCTTGACAAAAGACACATTTGCTCAGCCTTTTTAAAAATATCGATTAAAACCTCAAACAATATCCAATGACATTAAAATGCTGTTATTGTCCAATGTCAACATTTTTTCGCGTTCTCGTTGGTATATTTGATTGGTATTATTATTATTATTTATTTATTATTTGTGCATAATTTACACTGAATTGGAGACTGAGCAAACGCGCCTTCTGTCAAGGAGTACAGCGGTGTCTAAGCAACTCGGAGCTGGAGTACTATAGGACTTTAATTTCAATACGGCGAGTATAGATGGTGATCTGATGAAACAAAACACTTTATTATCTGTCTGTATGTTCTTTAGTAAAGAATCAGAAGTGCACCGTCCTCTAAAACAGTCTGTACTATGAACGTAATCACTCACAAAAGAGGACTGCGTTCATAGTTGCGTCCATTGAGCGAGCTCTATTCTCAGCTACCAAACGGTTAGACTCTTCCACAGTCCCCGCTCGGCCGTTGCACTCTCTCGCATAGGGACTGTAATGGTACAATGGTAGCGTTATTCTGATTGGCTGGTAGATCTGATCTACTTATCAAGGTTCTTATTGGTTGATTAGGACGACCGTTGGTTTCGGTACCGCCAAGACATCACGTACGGATTTATACACGGCGACTCGACGGCGATTTGGGTAGAATTATGTTGGATTATCGCGAATTTCTCACTTGCATCGAGACAAATTAGGTATGGATGGAGAGCAAATTTATCGATCTAGCCGTCTTTGGGGATGATAGGTCTTCGGATGAATTTTCTACGGAGATAAAAGCATTTGAGTGAGCGACACTCGCCATGGAGCTTATTTTAATTTCCTGCCTTGTCATTTTTCTTACGGGGACGGGTCAGATGGCTAAAAATTCCACTAAATGACTCGTAAAAAGACCACAGATAAGTGTAAATAAAGGTGACTTTATTTATGTATATATTTGTTATATTTTAGTTACTTATTTTATCAGTTGTTGGTTCGTGTTAATGTCTCATACCGTAATAAATGCATGTCTGTTTTGGGCTGCCTGTGGAAACCTCAACCGTGTTGATCGTCGTTGGGATCCCTGTTTTTCGTTTCGCAAGGCATCATGGGTCCAATATTCTTGGACCCAGAATCCCTTTCGGCATTGTACCATTACAGTCCCTATGCGAGAGAGAGTGCAACGGCCGAGAGGGGACTGTGGAAGAGTCTACCAAACGGTCTACGTGCCGCTGACTGCAATGTTCGAAGGCTCGGCACAACTATTTACGCCAGTAATTTTACGATCACATGAACAAAAGGTGACTACGTTCATTGTTGCGTCCATTGAGCCAGCTCTATTCTCAGCTACCAAACGGTCTACGTGCCGCTGACTGCAATGTTCGAAGGCTCGGCACAACTATTTACGCCAGTAATTTTACGATCACATGAACAAAAAGTGACTAAGTTCATTGTTGCGTCCATTGAGCGAGCTCTATTCTCAGCTACCAATCGGTCTACGTGCCGCTGACTGCAATGTTCGAAGGCTCGGTACATAACTATTTATGCCAGTAATTTTACGATCACATGAACAAAAGGTGACTACGTTCATTGTTGCGTCCTACCAAGCGGTCTACGTGCCGCTGACTGCAATGTTGGAAGGCTCGGTACAGAACTATTTACGCCAGTAATTTTACGATCACATGAACAAAAGGTGACTACGTTCATAGTTGCGTTCATTGAGCGAGCTCTATTCTCAATTATATTATATTCTCAATTATATTAGCTACCAAACAGTCTACGTGCCGCTGACTGCAATGTTGGAAGGCTCGGTACAGACAGTAATTTTACGATCACATGAACAAAAGGTGACTACGTTCATAGTTGCGTCCATTGAGCGAGCTCTATTCTCAGCTACCAAACAGTCTACGTGCCGCTGACTGCAATGTTGGAAGGCTCGGTACAGACAGTAATTTTACGATCACATGAACAAAAGGTGACTACGTTCATTGTTGCGTCCATTGAGCGAGCTCTAATCTCAGCTACCAATCGGTCTACGTGCCGCTGACTGCAATGTTCGAAGGCTCGGTACAGACAGTAATTTTACGATCACATGCACTAGAGTGCTGCTCCCTAAATAAGAACACCCAACAACAAACAGACAACAATTAAAAGGCCTTCTGCCAGACGTCACGTCCCACAAGTATTGTCCTCACAAGTACCTACTGTTCAAATGCAGAACTGAACGTTTCAACAATAGTTGTTTACCTACATGTATAAGCAAGTGGGACAATATTGAGTTTTTATTTCATTTTAGAACAGTTTTATACCCATATATACGCGCAAGCAAGTATTGTCTTATTTTTTCAAATTCTCCTGAATTTGCATTTTTTTTACAGCAGTTTTTACAGCAGTAGTCACATACAGTCCTTTGTGTAAAGGGACAAAGCGCTATTTTTGGGCCAAAACACACTTGATGCGCAACCCATTTCATTTTCTGATCATTGTTGCAGAGCGTGAGTTTCCGCAATCTGTTTAGGGTCAGTAAGAGCTCGTTAATTAAGAAGTAAATCATAAAATGAAGCTTACCGGAAGAAAAAAACATTGTGGAGTTATCTGACAAAAAAATCTAATCAAAAACCGCTTTTAACGGGTTGAGAGAAGAACGCACACATTCGTTAAAGCTTAAATCAAACTTTGCATATTCATGTACACGTTCATGTAGTGATACAAATATTAATTAGCAATATTATTGTCTTGTACCCATGGGCAGGCTACTTTTGCACTGGAACTTCGAGTTGAAAAGCGGATTTATTCAGATTTCTTTATTCATACTTCAGCTTGAATTTACAATTTTGATGCTTCATTGACCTTACATTGAACGCTTATGAATTTGTGTTGACTTTATCTCTTGATTCCATGTGGGATGGATAGCTGAAGAAGAATTCCTTGGAAGAACCGCTTACAAACTGCTGTTATGTACTATTTAAAAAATGAGCAGTTTTATCAAGTATGTTTTTATACTTGATAAAACACGTGCTGCGAGTTTTTTAAATCCATACCTTCATTTAATATTTTCTGCAAAAATATTCAAGATTGAAATACTTTTGGCCAAGAAAATCCAAGTTAAAGTAGTATGCAAATTAGGACGAATCTATATCAGATAATAACATTGCTAACACTGGTGCTAATAACTTTATTCCCTTCGTTCTTCTCTTTTGCTATTTCATTTATTTTCATCACATCTTTTCACCTTTTGAAAAAATACACGGAACATTAAGGTGACTTCGTTATAATTCTCGGCGCACTCGTCTATGACAAACTTTGGGTCATAACTTCCTCTGCTTTTATGCCATTGCCATAAAACATTGGCAACTATTAGAGCTTTCATTCACCTATAATACAATATAATTCGATTGCACTGCAGAACATTTTTTTAAATAATATTAGAACTTAAGTAAACTCAATATTTTGGATAAAATTGGATATTGCGAAAAGTCTGTCCGTTTTTTTTGGATGAAAGTTTTGGAATCACTTTATATTGACATAATTCATAACCTGACCAAGTTTTAGCAAAATCGTTGGAGCGAAAGCAATCGTTGGAGCTAATTTCCGTGCTTAATTTTGGTTGTTTTCATGCGGCCGTGCATTAGCTCCAACGATTTTGCTAAAACTTGCTCAGGTTATGAATTATGTCAATCTAAAGTGATTCCAAAACTTTCATCCAAAAAAAACGGACAGATTTTTCGCAATATCCAATTTTATCCAAAACATTGACTTTACTCAAGTTCTAATATTTTTTTTAAATGTTCTGCAGTGCAATCGAATTATATTGTATCATAGGTGAATGATAGCTCTAATTGTTGCCAATGTTTTATGGCAATTGCATAAAAGCAGAGGAAGTTATGACCCAAAGTTTGTCATAGACGAGTGCGCCGAGAATGATAACGGAGTCACCTTAAAACACTCACACATATTTAGATACATGGAAGTTTAATAATTAATCTATTTTTCGTACATTACGCGTGAAACCCGTAAAAACTATTATCGTTAAGTTTAATAATTACTCGTGCCCAGGCCGTAGGCCGCACGAGTTATAAAACCCAACGCGTATTTTATTTTTTTTCAATGTCAGAAAATCGCAAAGTTGTGCAATATCCGGTCACATGCTATCGAGCCGCCATCTTGTTTTTAGACAAAGCGAGGAAGACATCGTCACATCGGCGATTCATGTGGAGTTTCACGAGCGAAATCTTGCACGTTTTACTCGTCGGAGTGTTAAGTTGAGTGTTATAGAAGAGAAGACCTACAAATTTGAGACGCCACCCCTTCGATCGTGTCTTACGAAGTCGGAGAAGATGGCTATTTTGGACCGTCGCCACACGAACTGAGACCAGGAATGCCATGAGCTTCGCTTCGCAAACTGAAACAGAGACACATGGAAGCCTTGAAAGCCTTTGTATCAGTTATACGAACTTGAAGTTAAACTGAAGGATTACAAACCTAGCATGGCGGCTGGATAGCTGATCCGATCCAGAACGGCAAAAGTTTAATACAATGTAGTTGAAAGCAATTCATGAGTCTTCCGGGAGAGACTGACGAACTGACAATCGGTCAAGATTTATATGGTGAATATACAGTATGAGCAAGTATGCTATTTATATCTATAAACTTGAAGATGAATTGGACTTGAATTCATTTGTGTATCGATTGCCATTTTCATTAGAGTGGTTTTCATAAACCCGTGAAATATAATACGCTTTATTACTCAGTAATTCGTGCCCGACACCCACTATTAAAATACGCATCAAACCATCAATCTTTATTTCTAGCAAGTATTTGAAGAACAAGGTAGAAAAGGGGAGCTTTCAAGCAGGGCACGAGTGTACATTGCCCATAGCAATGTCTAGTTGTTTATAGTTATGCGCGTGTCATTGAGAAATAAGAAAAATAACACTTTATTTAATGAGGATGTAACAGATAAAACTATGCTTTTTTCCAATCTGGTCCTCCTAAGTACTATCATGACGGTGCAACATGATGTGGTCTGAAATATGGGATATCTATCCGTTTATCCATTATCATGTACAAAATGGGAATAGAAGCGAATATGGAATAGGAGAGAGTAAAACTAGTGACATAGAAGCAGTCAACAGCCGATGAATCGCGGTATATACTTCTCAATATTCGGCTTATCCCGAAAGGAATCCATACTAATAAATAGGCCACTGTAAATGCCCAAGCACTGCGTACGAGACGAAGTTCCTTGATTGTACTCTGTTCACCCAGCGTAGCACGAACTGTCTCTATGTGCTCCTTAATATACTTATCGACTCTTCGAAGACTGGCGAAACAAACAATGTTCGCTATTGTCAGTGATATGGCGGTTTCAGCCATGGAAGCAATAATGGAGAATGTCTTGCTGGCAGTTGGTTTTGAACTCGAGTGAGTATCAATAGAGATGAAATTCATGACATAGCCGCTCATAATGGCACCTCTCACATTAATAAACAAAAACACAACCGTAGATTGCAAATATTATTCGCCGTGCTCTTTTGTACGTCAGCCATTTTTGTTGAGGACCTTTTATAATCATTTCACGACGATCAAAACACAAAACGGCTAACATAAAATGTGCAGTTCTTAAGGAAAAAAATAGGAAAAACACTGATTGAAATTTTAGCAAGTAAGCGACATTCCTGTTTAATACAATCAGTGTTCCATGAAACTCAACGTGGAAGTAGTGAAGAGGAAGACCTACGCAACAACCCAGCAAGTTGATGAACGACATGTGCAGAAGAAGAATCTTGTCAGCAGTTTTGCTATGTCTCAGATCTGATCGAACGGAACGAATGACCAAAATATTGCCTACCAGACCAGTCAGAGTACTCGTGAAGACCATCAAAGACGTCATGGCAATCCTTCCTGGACATTTTGTCGGTGATGGCAGTGACCGGTTGCTGCTGGAAAAGTTCATAGATGATTGCATCTCATCATCATCTCTCAGCTTATGATTAGTTTTTATTTTGTGTACATATTTCATTCTAAATTTTAATTTTGTATTTTAACTTGTACAGTATATATATATATATAATTTTTTTTTTTTTTTTAATAATTAGTCATAGTTATTGTAATGCGCACTTGATCATTTTATGAAAAGTGCGCAATATAAATTAATAAATTATTATTATTATTGTGTATTTACTGGAAGAGACAATTCGAAATGCATGGTTGAACTGATTTTGCGTGTTGATATATTAGGCGTTGCTGTCCCGGCCAACAGCTGTTTTTCGCGTTCTCCTTTTTCTCAACCCTTTCTACTGTCCCCACTTCCCCTCGGCCTCACTGAATGGTTAGTCTAGTATCCTGAGGAGCGTTGTTCGCGAGAGAGAAAAGGCATTACTTGACGCTTTTGCAATTAGGTATATAGCTAATTGCATAATCGTTGTCGGATTGAAAATCATAAATCATAGAAGCTGAGACCGCAAGGATGGATCGGAAATCAGTTCATGACCCGCATTACATGCAGATATATTCAATTTTCTCGTAGTTTTGAAGGTATATGAGCTTTTTAACTAAGATCCTACAAGTCTGGATAAAAAGGTCGATGATTTGACGATGTTATTTGAGAGTTTTAATTTCCCAGAATTCCTTTTGGTCATAGCTTTCATGATTTTCGACCTGACAACGATTATGCAATTAGCTATATTCAGAAGTGCTGAAATTCACTAATTGTCTCCTCTCTGGTATGTTGACCATATGACACATTCACACCACAAAAGCTTGTTTTGTTAGGGCCTTCTAAGGATGAGTTGATAGTGTCAACTGGTAAGACCTTCAAACTTTAACATCCAAGCAACCGACTAAAACTCCTTATTTCTACAGATAATTATCGATTGTTTCACGGTGAAACCAAAATACTCGCTTCTCGCGCCATAAACCAATACTGGAAAACATGCATCTTCGTCTATAATACTACGGGGCTCCTGTAGTGGAAAACGGCTCAAAGAAAACACTTATATAAATCAATACCTGCCAGATTTGAGCTTACGAACGAGTTGTCGAAAGCACAACGCTCTTACTGGAAAGAGCGAGCCGTCGGTACTTTCGAACAGCAGAAATTCCCGTGTTAACTCCTTATATAGACCTAATTCATAATGGCTGCTTCTAATTTGCATAAAATAAAATATCATTTTGGGAAAAGTAAATCTTTGATATGATAGAATGTGATTATCTAAATACTATGTGTGTGTTTTGAAACCAAATAATAAATCCTTGAGAAGATATGAACATTTGAAATTGCGAAATTGCACCAAAACGAGGCTGGTGAGGACTCACTAGAAAAATACATACAAAACTCTCTATTCATGATCTGTCATAACTCCGATGATATTTTGTCTACAGCAAAGAAGCTTTCCAAAAATGTTTATTTCTAGGTACTGTTTTAGATGACAGTAATCATTTGTACTAGAAACGTATCGTATAGAATCTGAAAATGCTACAGAAAATTTAAAATCGAAAATCGCTAAAATCTACGTAAACACTCCGGACGTTTTAAAAAGTGTTAAAATATATATTATGCTGAAATTACTATTTCAAAGTATTATCGAGTGTCGGCACATGAGAAAGTCACAGTTTCAAATCAGTGCAATGTTATACAGTTCAACCTCTATTAAGCGTCCACCCTCGAGACTTTGATAACTGGCCGCTTAACCCATTGACTCCTACACCGGCCGAAACCGGCCGTAAACATCGATACTGCTTTGAAAAATTCTAACTTTCTGAATTTTCGTAACATCGATCTCATGGCCAGTTATTAGTGACAACTAGATAACTCTTCATATTTTAACCTCAAGTAAACTGACTTACAGGTCCGATTTCTGGGCATTAGTTCAATTTGTTTGCCATAAAAATCAAAAATGCGTGTTTTTGACGCAATTTTACACCTCGAAAATGGACGACATTTGACTTGGATTTTCTTCCAAAATACATCCTTGCGAAACAAAACGCCACTTTCTCGGCAAACTTCCATCTCTCTTCTTGATATAGTCATGAATTTTTCACTCTCTCTTCCTTAGCTTGCAGAACAATAGCCATTTCCTTAGGACCATTTTTGCTAACACGTGTTTTCCTTCTGCACGCCCGAAAAGGATGCCGGGAACATCCGGGAATTTTCGACAGAAATTCTCCCGCCATTTGTGTTTTTAAGAATATATAGAGTGTCAAGCCATTCGGTCCTACAGGCAAAATATTGCACCGGTTGCATTCTTTTCAAGTTCAAAGTCGCCAAAAATGCCTTTGTAGGCCCTGGAATCCACCACAGAAAGACCAGAGAGACGATTTCACTTTGAGTCCGCCATTTTGGAAAATCTGAACGAGCTGCCGAAATGTGTTCGTGAATTCGTATCTTCCTCCTGAGTTCTTCCAGGAGAACGGTCTCTACCACACCAGTCAAGCTGAATGATGCTGTCCTGGGGGCTTCTGTGGTGAATAATGGCTATAAACACTCTAAAAATGCAAAATTGGCCTCTTCGAGTAGTGATTACTACTAGCTCTCGTGGAGATCCATGAGAAGAGAAATATTACGTCAGAACCTGAGCCCGTGGGCTTTCAGAACTGTCAAGATTTCCATGGAAACCCCTTATATGGAATCGAAATTTCCTACGACGTGATTAGGTCCAGAAAATCGTTAAAAAACTCAAAATAGCTCAGGAGCGAATGGGTTAATAGAGGTTGGCCGCTTAATATGTGGCCGCTTAATAGAGATAGAGGTCGGACTGTATTAAATAAAATATTTTCATTATAATTTGTGTAATTATGTACATTTTGTAAACCTTTGATGATATTTAAAATATAACATATTTTTCAGTTTCAGCTGATTTACATGCAATTATATTATAGCCTAGTTCATAGGTTCTGATTAACTCGCCACACACTTTTAAAAGCCTGGTTCACACTAGCGAAGGAATCGGAAGCGGAGTCGTAAGAGGAGCTTATGACCAGTGTGAACTAATAATCGGAATCGGAATCGTAAGAAGAGCTTATGACCAGTGTGGACTAATAATCAGAATCGGAATCGTAAGAGGAGCTTATGACCAGTGCGAACTAATAATCGGAATCGGAATCGTAAGCCGAGGAGCTTATGACCAGTGTGAACTAATAATCAGAATCGGAATCGTAAGAGGAGCTTATGACCAGTGTGAACTAATAATCGGAATCGGACTCGTAAGAGGAGCTTATGACCAGTGTGAACTAATAATCGGAATCGTAAAAGGAGCTTATGACCAATGTGAACTAATAATCGGAATCGGAATCGTAAGAGGAGCTTATGACCAGTGTGAACTAATAATCGGAATCGTAAGAGGAGCTTATGACCAGTGTGAACTAATAATCGGAATCGGAATCGTAAGAGGAGCTTATGACCAGTGTGAACTTATGACCAGTGTGAAGGTTTTCTTTTTCTTACGATTCCGATTATGATTTTGATTCACACTAGATCCTAAGCTTCTTGCAATTCCGATTCCGGTTCCGACACTTACGAGGCTAGTGTGAACCAGGCCTTAGTGCTCACTCTTATTATGTATGTCTTTCAGAGACCAACTTGAGCTACCGTTCGCTGGGTGGACTACTGAGATGATAATGAACTGGCTTGATGATCTTGGCTTGGGCTGCTACACTGAGGGGTGTCGACAACATGTTACTTGTGGAGAAGATCTCCTCAGGGCCTCTGGAGTAGAGCTCGATAAGTTATTGGGAATTCGACATCATTTACACAGGAAAAAATTGCAACTCGCTTTGCAGGTTTGTGCTTCCGGTCAATCTCAGGCTGCTTCCACACTTCTACGCCGGTTTCCATCACTAAACGCATATTTTTGTAAACGAGGTTTTCCGTCCACACAAATTCCGCTATCGTTTACACCCGTCTACACGAATCCCGGGGGGATCCGGACCCCACTGTCATACCTGAGGTTCAATACTCCAGTTTCGAGTTGTTTAGAGGTAATCGCTGTCCTTGACAAGACGCATTTACTACAGGGTTAACCTCGATTCAGAAAACAGTCCGTGCAATTCAAAACTGTTTCTATTGTTTCATGTCAACATTTTTTCGTGTTCTTGTTGATGTTTGTGAATAATTTACACTGACTCGAGGCTAACCCTGTACAAATGCGTCTGTGGTCAATAAGTACAGCGGTTTTTACAGCGATATCTGTGAACTCGAAAAGGGACTATTGATTGTTTTATCCTAGAATCTAGTTTTGTCACAGATTTGAAGTAAGTTTTGTTGAACCCCCCTGTCAAACATTATTTTTTTACTACATGCATAAACACCTGTTTGAGAAGGACCGGATATCAGTATTAATTTCATTATAATTACTATTATTTCTACTCAGGCCTTTGTTTCTGACAGCCCCGATGTCATGGGAAGACTTAGTAATCACTGGGTGTTAGGTAAGTCACTTTTGCCGTGCATCTCAGTTGCAGTAAGAGAAAGATGCGTGGCACAAGCTAAACAATTTACTTACATGCACAAGTTATACAAATACTTACATACAACTTAGTTCATGCATGGTCAATCCCGCTTAGTTTCTCATACAGCGTACGTCCTATGTGTGTGACCTGAATACAGATGGGGTTGTAATACGTATTCCATATATGGTAAAAGCGTGCAAGCGAATAGCGGCCCCTAACAAGCGAATAGCGGCCCCTAACAAGCGAATAGCGGCCCCAATTTGGTTAATAGGTATTTGCAATGCAAAATATTTTCAAAAGCTAGAAAAAAATGCAGAGTTTGGCAGCGTAATCCCTCGTGGTCAAGTGCGTTAAAGCGGAGGGTTAGGTTTAGGGTTAGGGATGGGGCAGACTATAAAGTGATTAATTTGATGATTCGAGTTTCAGATTTGATATAAAGTTTTAAAAGGTTATGAAGTTTTTAATAATCGGATGAAAATTAAAAGTCCAATCCTAGGAAATAAAAAAAGGGTCCGCCATTCGCTTGTTAAGTGCTTCTATTCGCTTGTTAGGGGCCGCTATACGCTCGTACCATATATGGAAGTAAGAGATAAATACCGAGAACGGAGGCAATAAGCCATATAAATCCCGAGGGCCATAGGCCCTAGGGATTTATAGGCTTATTGCCGACGTTCGAGGTATTTATCTGACTTAGTTTAAATTTGATAAGGTTTTCACACGTAGCAATCTGAGGCATTTTCTGGTATTTTTTGGAGTGTTATTTAGCATGAATACTATATGAATAGCACGAAGAATAGCATTTCAGTGCTCATTATGAATTCACCGGAGTGTATCCATATACAACCCAGGGCTGTATATGGATACATCCCGGTGAATTCATAATGAGCAATTCAATTCAATTCTATTGTTCAACCGGCCAATACCGGAGATAAAGCCCTATGAATAACAAAGAAAACCGTGTCAAATTTAAACTAATACGTATTACAACCCCGACTCCCTGAATAAGACCTCGATGGCCACGTACGCTGTTTGGGGCTGACATGGAAACATACTGTTACTATTCCAGACAACACTAGACCAATCCCCTTGCGAGTCGTTAGTGAATTGTTCTATAATAAGTGTTGATTGTTTGTGTGATGGTTAGAGGACATTGGTCTACCTCATTACAAAGACACTATTCCAGACAACACTAGACCAATCCCCTTGCGAGTCGTTAGTGAATTGTTCTATAATAAGTGTTGATTGTTTGTGTGATGGTTAGAGGACATTGGTCTACCTCATTACAAAGACACTATTCCAGACAACACTAGACCAATCCCCTTGCGAGTCGTTAGTGAATTGTTCTATAATAAGTGTTGATTGTTTGTGTGATGGTTAGAGGACATTGGTCTACCTCATTACAAAGACACTATTCCAGACAACACTAGACCAATCCCCTTGCGAGTCGTTAGTGAATTGTTCTATAATAAGTGTTGATTGTTTGTAGGATAGTTAGAGGACATTGGTCTACCTCATTACAAAGACACTATTCCAGACAACACTAGACCCAATCCCCTTGCGAGTCGTTAGTGAATTGTTCTATAATAAGTGTTGATTGTTTGTAGGATAGTTAGAGGACATTGGTCTACCTCATTACAAAGACACTATTCCAGACAACACTAGACCAATCCCCTTGCGAGTCGTTAGTGAATTGTTCTATAATAAGTGTTGATTGTTTGTGTGATGGTTAGAGGACATTGGTCTACCTCATTACAAAGACACTATTCCAAACAACACTAGACGAATCCCCTTGCGAGTCGTTAGTGAATTGTTTTATAATAAGTGTTGATTGTTTGTACGATGGTTAGAGGACATTGGTCTACCTCATTACAAAGACACTATTCCAGACAACACTAGACCAATCCCCTTGCGAGTCGTTAGTGAATTGTTTTATAATAAGTGTTGATTGTTTGTAGGATGGTTAGAGGACATTGGTCTACCTCATTACAAAGACACTATTCCAGACAACACTAGACCAATCCCCTTGCGAGTCGTTAGTGAATTGTTCTATAATAAGTGTTGATTGTTTGTGTGATGGTTAGAGGACATTGGTCTACCTCATTACAAAGACACTATTCCAGACAACACTAGACCAATCCCCTTGCGAGTCGTTAGTGAATTGTTTTATAATAAGTGTTGATTGTTTGTAGGATGGTTAGAGGACATTGGTCTACCTCATTACAAAGACACTATTCCAGACAACACTAGACCAATCCCCTTGCGAGTCGTTAGTGAATTGTTTTATAATAAGTGTTGATTGTTTGTAGGATGGTTAGAGGACATTGGTCTACCTCATTACAAAGACACTATTCCAGACAACACTAGACCAATCCCCTTGCGAGTCGTTAGTGAATTGTTTTATAATAAGTGTTGATTGTTTGTAGGATGGTTAGAGGACATTGGTCTACCTCATTACAAAGACACTATTCCAGACAACACTAGACCAATCCCCTTGCGAGTCGTTAGTGAATTGTTTTATAATAAGTGTTGATTGTTTGTAGGATGGTTAGAGGACATTGGTCTACCTCATTACAAAGACACTATTCCAGACAACACTAGACCAATCCCCTTGCGAGTCGTTAGTGAATTGTTTTATAATAAGTGTTGATTGTTTGTAGGATGGTTAGAGGACATTGGTCTACCTCATTACAAAGACACTATTCCAGACAACACTAGACCAATCCCCTTGCGAGTCGTTAATGAATTGTTCTATAATAAGTGTTGATTGTTTGTAGGATGGTTAGAGGACATTGGTCTACCTCATTACAAAGACACTATTCCAGACAACACTAGACCAATCCCCTTGCGAGTCGTTAGTGAATTGTTTTATAATAAGTGTTGATTGTTTGTAGGATGGTTAGAGGACATTGGTCTACCCCATTACAAAGACACCTTTAGTGACGCTTGTGTTGATGGCAGAATGTTAAACTATCTTACTATTGTAAGTAAATATAGAATATATGTGCTCTATTCAACCAATAAAGGATGCACGCAAGCATCACGTTTATTATAGAGAATTGCGTTGCTTTTGTATATCATTTGTTTGCTTTTATTATCTTACCTTTCTTCCCTCGTCTTCCATCCTCACTAATATCCCACCGGATATTGGTCAGTTGTAGCCTCACCTTTGTGAACGCCTTGGCCCATCCACTCCCCCCCCCCCCCCCCCCCCAAAAAATCAGGTTTATTGGGAGCATACTCTACTACTTACCTTCATTTTGTACTCTTTTCTCTCTTGACCCGAAAATAATCTCACAAAAAAGCACCTCAGCGTAGGCTTGAGCCTGTTCCAATTATGTTTTTCTGTTTATATTGTAAAGTACAAACACTAAAGCCTTGCAATGATGCTATTTAGTACTATGAGCGATATTCCAGGGTCCCATTTTGGTCGCTTTCAGTACTAATTAGTGTAAATTCCGTACGGTTTTAGTGATTGCATCTCTATTCTCTGTGCATATTTGTTTTTCTTACTCTGTTTTATTATGTAATGATTCGGTTGCAATTCTGTTCCTTTCCCCTGCCACACCCTTATTTTTTGTTACATGTGCTTGTAAATCGTGTTATTTGTTAGTTTATTTGCAAATCTTGTAATAGTGGCGAATTCGTTGAACTAAAATTAAACTAAACTAAAGAATATCCATCCATCTTTTCATTCATCATAGAACTTCTGATACCGTTCTTCCTACCTCTAATACCCAATGCGGCCGTCATGTTCATTCTTGCATTTATTTATATACAGGATGACTTGCAACAGCTTAAAGTCACTAATGCCTTACATCACGTCAGTATACAACGTGCTATCCAGTGTCTTAGGTGAGTATTACAGGTCACCAATTCCTTATAGTGCAATTCACTTTGCACGCAGTGTCAAATACACTGTAGAGCCATTACTTCGATTCCAACGAATTTCTGGATTCACGCAGAAGTAATTTCTAAGTTCGCCAACGAATGTCATGTCAAAGTTCCCAAGTTCAACTCGAACTTTAGAACCCGCTCGTCAAAAGTGATGAGTAAACATGCAGTAATAGTTCGTTCAGCCATTACCGAGAACCTAGAGTGTTGGCTTGTGTTGACCTCTATTATCTATTATTTTCTCTCGTATTTTTCAGGTTCAATAATTTCCATCCCAATTCGCTTAAGAGATATCCTATTGATGAAGTAAGTCAAGAATTGATCACTTTGAAATCATCATCCTCTATAAGGTTTATCGAAGAGTATCAGTTCAATTTTCAGTAGGGGGTGTCCCACGAAAAAATGGAGGGAAACGGGAAACGAGAAGGAGATTTCAGGCAGGATAGTGGAGTGGAGGGAAAAGGGGAAAGAGAAGTATATGGGAGAGAAAGGAGAATTAAAGAAATGGGTGAAGGGATAGGATGGGATAGGATGGGAGACTGTCGCATAATTTGTTAATGTCTAGGATAATTCTAGGTAGCCAGATATAGGAAATACTATTATTTCAATCTTTCTTATATGAGTACAAATAAAAAATACTCCAGTTTCGAGTTGTTTACGCACCGCTGTACTCCTTGAAAAAAGACGCATTTGCTCAGGCTTAGCCTCAATTCAGTGTAACTTATGCACAAATACCGACGAGAACGCGAAAAAGTGTTGACATTCAACGTTAGAAACCATTTTTAATTCCACGGGTTATTCTCTGGATTGAGGCTAAACCTGCGCAAACGCGTTGTAAACAACTCAAAACTGGAGTATTCTTATTGATTGATTGTTTACGTCTTGTAGTCCTGGCAAAAAGGAGCTGATGTGTTGCTATGGACCAATGGGCGTGTTGTTGAGTGGTTACGTTTGGTTGACTTGGCCGAGTATGCTCCCAATCTACGTGGCAATGGAGTACACGGGGCACTCATGGTTAGTACACGGAAATAATTAAAAAGCATCCTTTGTGTACTTATGCTTAGTCCTTTTTATATACGTATATTCTTGTCAATTAGCACGTTCACGTTTAAAAGAGTTTCGTGCTCACACTGTGACACGTGATTAAATAAACTACTATTACTACAGTACTAAGAATTATGGCCAATTCTCATTCCACATTGGCCATCCTATTTATTTTGGGTTTTTTTAGTGTGTGTTTTTCGCTCTTCTTGATCTCACTGTTATGGAGAAAAACCGGGACTCTAACGATAAACATTGGACGCAGGGGACACCCCTCAGTCTTCAAATCAAACGTAGAGAGTGTGAACATATTGATTTATACAAGCATCAAAAGTTCCAGACTTCCGGTACGCGCGCAATATTGCATTGTGAGATTATTACAAAGGAAAAATGACCACCAAGTGAGCAAAAACATAGCTTGGGCTCCCTGTGTCTAGATATTGGTGCTCACTTTTCCTTTGTAATATTAAATCTCATAGAGTCGTTTTCGTATGAGTGGGAAGTAGGTACGGTACGGTTCGTGTCACGGTTCGTGTCGCGATACGGTCACGGTTCGTGCCTTACCGTGACCGTATCGCGCCATCATCGTGCGGTATCCAAGCATTCTGATTGGTTGAGCGATGATTTTGCACGCTGTGATTGGTTGAGTCTTCGATTCCGTACCGTGACCGTAACTCCGTGCCGTAGGTTTCCCACTCATACGAAAACGACTCTAATGCATTGCGTACGTAGTCTGGAACTCTTCATGCTTGTATAAAATGATTATTGGCCCTCTTCGTCCCAATCCCACTCATCTATTACACAGGTAGCCCAAAACGTGACTAGAGAGATACCTGTACAAGAACCTGTACGAGTAGTTTCGATTAATATTGGCTATTCTTAGATCCTAGAACCACGTTTTACAGCGGATACTCTAGCTGCGCTACTGTCCATCCCACCAACCAAGACACTGTTGAGAAGACATCTGACGTCTCATTTCCAGTCCCTTATCGGTCCTGCATGTCAAAGTCTAAAGGACCAATCAGCAACGTCTCCTTCGTTTACTCCTTTGATGCCTAGTGTTAAGCAAAAGGTAAGTGAACTTAGTTTAAAGGACCAATCAGCGATGTCTCCTTCGTTTACTCCTTTGATGCCTAGTGTTAAGCAAAAGGTAAGTGAACTTAGTTTAAAGGACCAATCAGCGATGTCTCCTTCGTTTACTCCTTTGATGCCTAGTGTTAAGCAAAAGGTAAGTGAACTTAGTTTAAAGGACCAATGAGCGATGTCTCCTTCGTTTACTCCTTTGATGCCTAGTGTTAAGCAAAAGGTAAGTGAACTTAGTTTAAAGGACCAATCAGCGATGTCTCCTTCGTTTACTCCTTTGATGCCTAGTGTTAAGCAAAAGGTAAGTGAACTTAGTTTAAAGGACCAATCACCGACCTCTCCTTCGTTTACTCCTTTGATGCCTAGTGTTAAGCAAAAGGTAAGTGAACTTAGTTTAAAGGACCAATCAGCGATGTCTCCTTCGTTTACTCCTTTGATGCCTAGTGTTAAGCAAAAGGTAAGTGAACTTAGTTTAAAGGACCAATCAGCAACATGTCTCCTTCGTTTACTCCTTTGATGCCTAGTGTTTAAGCAAAAGGTAAGTGGACTTAGTTTAAAGGACCAATCAGCGATGTCTCCTTCGTTTACTCCTTTGATGCCTAGTGTTAAACAAAAGGTAAGTGAACTTAGTTTAAAGGACCAATCAGCGATGTCTCCTTCGTTTACTCCTTTGATGCCTAGTGTTAAGCAAAAGGTAAGTGAACTTAGTTTAAAGACCAACGATGTCTCCTTCGTTTACTCCTTTGATGCCTAGTGTTAAGCAAAAGGTAAGTGAACTTAGTTTCAATCAGCGATGTCTCCTTCGTTTACTCCTTTGATGCCTAGTGTTAAGCAAAAGGTAAGTGAACTTAGTTTAAAGGACCAATCAGCGATGTCTCCTTCGTTTACTCCTTTGATGCCTAGTGTTAAGCAAAAGGTAAGTGAACTTAGTTTAAAGGACCAATCAGCGATGTCTCCTTCGTTTACTCCTTTGATGCCTAGTGTTAAGCAAAAGGTAAGTGAACTTAGTTTAAAGGACCAATCAGCGATGTCTCCTTCGTTTACTCCTTTGATGCCTAGTGTTAAGCAAAAGGTAAGTGAACTTAGTTTAAAGGACCAATCAGCAACGTCTCCTTCGTTTACTCCTTTGATGCCTAGTGTTAAGCAAAAGGTAAGTGAACTTAGTTTAAAGGACCAATCAGCGACCTCTCCTTCGTTTATTCCTTTGATGCCTAGTGTTAAGCAAAAGGTAAGTGAACTTAGTTTAAAGGACCAATCAGCAACGTCTCCTTCGTTTACTCCTTTGATGCCTAGTGTTAAGCAAAAGGTAAGTGAACTTAGTTTAAAGGACCAATCAGCGACCTCTCCTTCGTTTAATCCTTTGATGCCTAGTGTTAAGCAAAAGGTAAGTGAACTTAGTTTAAAGGACCAATCAGCGATGTCTCCTTCGTTTACTCCTTTGATGCCTAGTGTTAAGCAAAAGGTAAGTGAACTTAGTTTAAAGGACCAATCAGCGACCTCTCCTTCGTTTACTCCTTTGATGCCTAGTGTTAAGCAAAAAAAGTGAACTTAGTAAGTGAACTTAGTTTAAAGGACCAATCAGCGATGTCTCCTTCGTTTACTCCTTTGATGCCTAGTGTTAAGCAAAAGGTAAGTGAACTTAGTTTAAAGGACCAATCAGCGATGTCTCCTTCGTTTACTCCTTTGATGCCTAGTGTTAAGCAAAAGGTAAGTGAACTTAGTTTAAAGGACCCATCAGCGATGTCTCCTTCGTTTACTCCTTTGATGCCTAGTGTTAAGCAAAAGGTACATGGACTTACAGCGGTTTGGTGGCGGCTAAACGGGATTTTTATTTATTTTATTTTATTTATTTATTTATTTATTTATATAAATAAACGGGATGTCTCAAAGGGATCTTCGAGTGTCAAACAATAGAACTAATCTATTGTGTTACTGCATCGTTCTATTGTTTAAGATAAGATTTGCAAAATCTTCGACGGCGACGTCAACCGGAAGTGTAAATAACTTCTGTTCGGAGTTTCATACCTTCATAGTTGGTATTCCCTGTGGATGAAGTAACCTCACAGGCTTAGGCTTGGACTAAATCTCTAATGTACAAAACCCCGAACAGAAGTTATCTACACTTCCGGTTGACGTCGACGTCGTAGATTTTGTACAGCTTAAACTTTGAGCTCAGTTGCGTCAATAACATTAGACTGGGCCGTTAAAGCTCGTGTCGCTGTAATGAACACAAAAATCTTGATCAACGAAAAGTTCGATCAACGAACACTGAAGTAGATATATTTCATACCAAAGAGAGACCGAACTGATTTTGTAAACGGAAGTACATTGCATTGTTTTGGCGCGAATAACAAATTGCACACTGTCGAGACAACGTTTGTAAGTTAGTCTAGTTCATGCTCTCCCGTCAAAACTATTCCTCTTCGTTCTTATCTCATCCCATCTCATCCAAACTTATCTTATCCTCCACATCCCATGCTGTCACTCCACCGCTTCAGATTTTCTAATGCCTCATCTTATTCCATCTTTTCCCATTCCATTTCATCCTTTTACTTATTATCCTATTTGTTTTTTTATAATATTTTGAGAATTGAGTGATTTTGTGACGTCATCTCTACGCCTGGGCCCAGTTGTTCGAAAGCGGGTTAATATGGATAACCTAGGGTAAAATCGAATTAACCCTAGGTTAGCGAATTTAACCCTGGGTTAGCGTTATCCCGCTTTTGAACTATACTCTAACAACACACTCGTCCCTCGACCAATCAAAGCGCGCGTAATATAACATTTCTTGTATTCTATCAACTATGACGTAGGTAATGAAGAAGAGTAAGTCTCTTGGAGCACTCCGTGGTAAGAAAGGCCACGACCCTGATAACTACGTGTGTCCCATGGACTTCGACATCCCACAACAACTAAAGCCGACCGTTACACGAACACGACGAAGATCTGACGAAGACTACAACCGTTCGAGAAGACGTGACAGTGACGAGGTGAGTCACTGGATTAGTGTTTGAAACATCGCCATATTAAACGACCGTTGTAGGTCTCAGAACAGATGGACCTCTTCTCCTCAGATTGTGGACAAGAGAGCTACGATTTCGTAGTTCATAATTCGCTTTGTTGTCAGCCTTGGATATTTTCTAGCCGACAGTCGTCTAGTCCAACCGACACTTCCATTATAGAGGAAACTATAGAACATGTTATGCACCTGGCCCCGGATGCACGAGAGGTGAATAGCGCTATCCACAAGATAAGTCTTATCCAACGGATAACAATGATGCAGTTATCCAATACATTTTATCCGTTGGAGAGGACTTATCCGGTGGATAGCACTATTCACCTTTTGTGCAACTGGGGCCTGTAGTTTGGTTATTTTGATCATGTTTTTCACTGTGCTGCGAATCAAACTGCTATGCATTTTGTAGCAATTCTGTCGTCAAGTTGAAATGACCGGATCATTAAATTTTTGTGACGTCATCTGTACTCTAATAACACACGGCCCTCGACCAATCAAAGCGCGCGTAATGTACTTTTTTTAGTGAAATGACTTTATTTGTATCTGAAGGGACGTGATGTTCGAAGTCACGTGATGTCCGAAGGGATTGTTAATTTGTTTTTGTATTTTGATTGACAGATGATTGACAGTAGACCACCAACAGCCATCGGAGCATTTTCCAAAGAACTAGACTCGCTAACGGTGAGGAACAAGAATTTGCCTGTCTTTTCTTCCTGAAAATCAGTACAGCCTGACTGTCACGCATCTCAATCAAGAACTTCTAGTTCATTTTCTATGACTGACTGACTGACTGACTGACTGACTGACTGACTGACTGACTGACTGACTGACTGACTGACTGACTGACTGACTGACTGACTGACTGACTGACTGACTGACTGACTGACTGACTGACTGACTGACTGACTGACTGACTGACTGACTGACTGACTGACTGACTGACTGACTGACTGACTGACTGACTGACTGACTGACTGACTGACTGACTGACTGACTGACTGACTGACTGACTGACTGACTGACTGACTGACTGACTGACTGACTGACTGACTGACTGACTGACTGACTGACTGACTGACTGACTGACTGACTGACTGACTGACTGACACTATCAGTACAGTCTACTTTGTTGTTTTATTTGTTTGCGTGAATTGCCATTACGCATCGTAACTAATCACTGTACCTCATCAATTGGATTATTTTGTATTTCAGCATATGTTGGATCACGACAGTCATGGTCACAAAACACCCGCACATTCATGAACCAGACACGCTAACCAATCATCAGTGAGAAGTTGTATTTTTTCATATAAAGAATGACTTATTTTCATATATGTATTTCTATAATATTATCCAATGAATTTTGTATTTTGATAGAAAAAGAATAATTTAATTAATAATTTAGTAATAATTTTGATATATGTAAGGGAGGGTTATATTCTATAACGGGCGTATAGAGAAATGCAAAATTGCAAAATATAGGCGTATCGACGTTAAGAAATCGCTCATGCTATTTTCTGGTTTCCTTTTCTCCTTTTTTTCCTTTTTCTTTTCTTCTTTTACTTTTCTGCTCTGCTCTGCTCTGCTCTGCTCTGCTCTGCTCTGCTCTGCTCTGCTCTGCTCTGCTCTGCTCTGCTCTGCTCTGCTCTGCTCTGCTCTGCTCTGCTCTGCTCTGCTCTGCTCTGCTCTGCTCTGCTCTGCTCTGCTCTGCTCTGCTCTGCTCTGCTCTGCTCTGCTCTGCTCTGCTCTGCTCTGCTCTGCTCTGCTCTGCTCTGCTCTGCTCTGCTCTGCTCTGCTCTGCATAAAGTAGAACAATCTATGATTTGTTTATTGCATTCCGAACCAAATTACAATAATAAACTGTAAGCACCTACCATACTATTTTTACAATAAATAAAACACCAAAACGGACATTGACTTTTTATTTATTTTTAGTTGTTTAAACATTTAGAGCAGGTACCGGTTGTTCAACGAGTGGAATAATCCACAAAAAAATGATCATTTTGGACGATTTTGGACGATTTTCCATTCGCTATAACCCACCAAAAATGACCATTTTGGACGATTTTTAATAGCATTTTACTCAATTGGGCTATAATCCACACAAAAATGATCATTTTGGACGATTTTTGACCATTTTCCATGGACTATAACCCACCAAAGATGAACATCTTGGACGACTTTTGACCATTTTCCATTCGCTATAACCCTCCAAAGATGATAATTTTGGACGATTGTTGACCCCACCAAAAATGATCATTTTGGACGATTTTTCACCATTTTCATGGGCTATATATCCCACCAAAGATGATCATTTTGGACGATTTGTGACCATTTTCCATAAAAATTACGTTTCTCAACGATTTCTGACCATTTTTAATGCCCTATAACATTTTGAACAATTTTTAGCCATTTTGCAAGGTCTATAGACAACTAAAAATGGCCTCTTTGGACTATTTTTCACCATTTTTCATGGACAAACACCATTTTGGACGATTTTTGACCATGCAAAATGCTCAAAAATGGCCCAAAATTACGTTTTTTGATGGACTATATAGCCCATGAAAAATGCTCAAGAATGGCCGAAAATAACGTTTTTCAATGGTGTACTGTCCATGAAAAATGCTCAAGAATGGCCCAAAATAACGTTTTTCAATGGGCTATATAGTCCATGAAAAATGCTCATGAATGGCCCAATTGACAATAGCACATGAAAAATGCTCAAAAATGGGCGCCCAAAATGACGTTTTTCAATGGACTATAGGCCATTCTGGCATTTGTGTTCCTTGCATGGGATTCTATTATTTTCCAGTCAAAACAATGTCGTATCCAATATCACCGAATAAATAAAGTCGCTGCAACCTGAACATTTGAAAACCGTGTCAAGATCAACACACCCTCGAACATGTCAACAAGGGAAAACTTGATCAACAAATTGGGACAGAGCGCACTGATCTGGCCGCGAGAGGCTGGACAGTCGGAACGTTTTACCGGATAAGTCAGCCAGGTAAATACTAACTTTATTTTTAATCAGATAAGTTTCATCGCACTATGATTATTAACAGTGATATATTATTATTTCATTTATAAAACAGGGGCTTAGATTTTAGTGGGGTTCGCAACTGAAATTAACTTCTGTGATAATTTTTTTTCTATTACACTCGTTCTCAGTAACACGCGCCGAAAGGATCATTTGTCTGAGCGATAAAGTTGACTTTTGGTGGACGTCAATCAAACAGTTTCCATGACAATCACAGCACATTTCCACGTGCATATCCCTTTTTACGTAAAATAAAGTTTCGGATTGTCCTCAATCACCCGGCGAATGAGTCGAATTTCGGTTGCTAAATGAGGAACAATCAAAGCTGCATGTAGACAGATAAACAGAAGCAGTTCACATTTAGAAAATGGCATTTTCTTTACCTGTAATCGTTCCGTGCCTTGGACTTTCTCCGCGGAGGATCTTTTACGGCTGTGTTTTCGTACCGTCGAGTTACTTTTTTTACGAATGTTTCGCTCACGCAAAGTATATCAGCAATACAATACCTTTTGTAGACCTGCCTCTCTGCTTTAACATTATAACTCTCCATCGAAACGAATTCGAAAAAGGCTTGAAACTCCCGCTTGAATTACTTACTACTCCGGTAAAATGTGCTGTGATGCCAACGCACTGTTTACACTCTTTGACCCATTACAAACCTTTTGGAAATACGATTATTTCTCTGTTGTATTTCGATTTCAGTAGAGCATTGACATGATAATGAAATGGAAATGTTAATTTGGAACAGAAAGTTCTTATCCCCAAAGGTTTGGATTAGGTTAAAGAATGTAAACATTGCGTTAGCCGATTTTGTCTATATGTCGTGAAAACTGTTTGATTGACGTCCACCAAAAGTCAACTTTGTCGTCGAGACAAATGTAGCTTTCGGCGCGTGTTACTGAGAACGAGTGTAAAACGGAAAAAGAAAAACTCCGGGGGGGGGGGGGGGACTCCGATCCGATACCAATTAAAAGTGGCGGGGATGCTCGTCATCCCTTTTAGGTGTTTTTTTTTCGTGTTTTGGTCCCACTTAGGGTGTCAGAAATAAAAATGACCACCAATAGAGTTTTCCGGTCCCTTTTACGGTATTCAATCAACATCGATAATTTAAAACTTCCATATATGTTCATTGAAGTATATTTTGCATTTTTACTTTTTGTTAACGTTCTTTAAAAATAGCTTAAAGATTTATATGACAACGTTGTCTTAAACTTGTAAGAGTGGAAGGCGTTTGATGCTAGTGTCTTTTATACTATTAAAATGACTTTTTAAATTGGTCCCTTTTAGGGGTAAAAATATTCGCTGCCACGCCCACCAAGACAAGACTCCGGTCCCTTTTAGGGGTCATTTTCAAAATTTCCGACGAGCATCCCTATACCCCATTTTATAACCCGATAGCGCGGATGAGGCCGAAATCTTCGTCCTATACGTAACATACGGTGACTCACCATTTTTAAAAGTCTGGGTGTATGGTCGATTTTTAGTGTTTTGCATAAATTATCCTAAGTAGCGCGCGGGTTCGAGCCACCGTTCGGTCGACCCATTTTTTTTTAACGTTTCTTTTTTCGGTAAAGTTTATTTTAAGTTATTTTTGTCTTCTTTTAGTTTCTGTTTTTCTATAGAGTTGATTTTTTTTTCTTTTGATTTTTAGTATTTTGCATATAATTTCCTAAGTAGCGCGCAGGTTAGTGTCCCGGTCAGGCCAAACATTTTTTTTCGTGTTTATCCTTTTATTATTCTTTTTCTTCGCCCTTAAGTTGCTTTTCTTTGATGTTTTGACCCAATCCGCACAGTTTTAAAATTTAACTGATATGTTTTTCTTGTTGACATGTTCGAGGGTGTTTTCTCACATGGATACGATATTCTCTTGATTTTGAGGTTATTTTAAACAAAACTTATTTTGAATTTTAACGTGTAGTGGGATCAGGTACCACTGCAGGGAACCCGTATTACAACACACCTGCGCGCATCTTTAGCACACGAAGCCAATACGAAACATTGCTATATGGTGCCCGCAGCGTACACCACCAAGGACGTTTTTCAATGGAAAATACTCAAAAATGGCCCAAAATGACGTTTAATTTCTCGATGGACTGTAGTCCATGAAAAATGCTCAAAAATGGCCCAAAATAACGATTTTTAATGGGCTGCAGCCCATGAAAAATGCTCAAAAATCGCCCAAAATGACGTTTTACATGGACTATACACCTTTGTCATAATGGCCGGAAAAACGATCGGAGACTGGTGACGAGTTTCATTGAAACGAGGTCACAAAGGCCAATTAGTATTCATATCACGAACATCATGGCGTCTCATGCGAGTGTTTCTCAAAGTTTACTAACAGAAAATGATATTCCTGGTGCTTCTCTTGGAAGAAGAAATCCATCGGAATTAAAGAATGATGAGTTAAAGTTTTGGTTGAAGTGTAGAGGTGATCCGGGCAAAGGATTAAAAACGAAAGCAGAGCTTGTGAAAAGGTATGTTGTGAACGACAAAACTACCGAGTCTTGAGTATGATTGTCAATACTTTTAGATATATTTTCGTTTCCATCGTCTAAAGAATTCAACACTATTTCTACATTTTAGGGTTGAGGAATATGTCAAGAGTGGCAGAGATCAAATTATTGTGGATCCTGATCCAAACAAATTGTATTCACGAAGGAAAGAAGAGCGTGCAAAGCGAAGTGCTAGCGACGATATTTCACGACGCCATGTGCCTGTTAAATATCCTGAAGAGAATTGGGGTTCGTCGCTTGAAAAAATGCCGTTCTTCACTCGAGCAGAGATGAAGGATCACATAGATAACTCTGGAAAGAATATTGCCAACAAAAGCAATAATAGTGTCCCAACAAGCTTCAGAAAGGCGAAAACATACTTGGAGGATGAATACCTTCACGGGATAGAAACATCGCATGACCAACGGTGCTTTATTTTTAGAGCAAAATGTTGTCACAGCTTCAGAAAGAATGACCCCCCTCATGGACTGAAGCTGGCAGTTTGTATCATCACTGGTGATGTGTTGAATGCCTTGTGTTCGTGTGTGGCTGGTGCTGTGGGTTACTGCAATCACATATTGGCACTGATGTTTAAAGTGTGTAAGTACACAACCTATGAATGCAAGTCCACTAACGACCTCTGTCAAGAAAACGACCAAAATCCAACATTGGCCTGCACATCAGAACTGCAAAAGTGGCATAAAAAGGGTGGAGGCTCCAACATTGCACCAGAACCAGTAATGAATGTTGAAGTGAATAAGACAAAACTGGATGACACTAACAACAGCAAGAGATCAGCCAAGTCACTTCTTTATGAGGCTAGAGTCAATGTAAAGTACAATGGGGACAGTACTGAAAAGCTCAAAACTGAGTTGAAAAGATTATTTCCAAACATGGGACTATCTCAAATGGCTGATAACAGACGTCCAGACAACATTTCCAAGAGACAAAATTTGGTAAATGCCCTGTTGGTTCAGTACTGTCATACCAGTTGGCATTTACTGAATCAAACTTTTCAGCCATTGTTGATCTAAGTGCCATACCGCGCACAGAATTAAACAGACAGCCAGGATGTGAACCTACCTATCCAAGGTTTCCTCTTGTGACAGATGAGGACATGGATGTACCAGATACATTATCTTCTAGTGAACAAGCACTACTATCAAAACTAACGGTTGATGAAAGTCAAATCAATGATATTGAATTGAAGACAAGAAAGCAGGCTGACTGTAATGAATGGAAGGACCAAAGAACATATCGGTTCACAGCTTCTTGCTTCCATCTTATAAGGAAACGGAAAAGAAACCATGACACCTTTGCAAAGAACGTAATGTACCCAGCACCATTTACCAGCAAATATGTTGAACATGGCAAGAAGTTTGAGTCAGTGGCATTGATGGAGTACCAGAAATTTATGAAAGACAAAAAAACACCTGTTACTGTTCTTCCTTCTGGGTTTGTGGTTTGTAAATCTTACCCTGTCCTTGGTGCCTCAGCTGATGCTAAGATAATTGATACTGGATGTACCGATTGGTTTGGTTTGGCAGAAGTGAAATGCCCCTACACAAAGTCAAATGTAACCCCCTTAGAAGCCTGTACAGACCCAAAATTCTTTATGGAAAAAAGTTGTGAAACCACCTGTCACCTAAAAAAGAATCATGCATATTATGCACAAGTGCAAGGACAGATGGGAGTCACCGGAGCTAGGTGGTGTGATTTCATTGTATACACCAAGAAGGGAATTTACATCCAAAGAGTGCCCTTCGATGCTCCATTCTGGGACAAACTTCAAAAGGAGCTCACCACATACTATTTTAATTTCTTTATGAAGCATGCTGCAGAAGATCTATCTTCCAAGACCTGTGTTGTAAATGACCCTTCAGTTTGATTACAACCATTACTATTTCTTACTTTCCTTTTATTTGATTGAATGTGACAGTGTCATATTTTTAATGGTAGTAAAATCCAAACTGATGATAATAATCTCAATACATTTTTTCATATGCTATTAGTAGAGGATCAGTTTAAAAACTGTTGCTATTGATTAGCCTTAATAATTATTGTTATAGTTTCTAAAGGTTATCCCACAAGTTGTGTATCACAAATTCCCTTTCAGTAGAAAATTAATTAACTGAAACTTACATATATACTGAGAGAATTGATATAGCCATAGAGTGCAAATAATAATATAGTGCTTTTACTTAACCGGTGAAAGAGTTAGTAGCATAATACACAGTAGTACATACTATTTCATTGTTTTCTTTTATTTCATTTTGACCATTTGTCATTAACACACTATTCATGAAACAGTACTAATTTTAAAAATAACTATGTCTATTATTATCTATTGTTTCATTAGTGCTATTTAGTACTGTTTCATGGATTTAGTGTTTAGTGATATTGTCCTGATATTTAGAAAATAATCTTTAAATAAAATATAAGTTTACATAACTTTATACATTGATACTTGTGAAACATCACTGTGTTACATTCATATGTATTGTACTTGAACTTGAACTTCTTAAATAAACCAATATTATTATACTGAAATTATATTGGGTTGTGCATTGCAAAGAATAGCACATACTGCCCACATCTGGTTGGCAAGACCTAACTGGTTGAGAGGAATGACCCCATCCCAAATATGAAAATTTTTAATTTTATTTATTGCTCGCTCAATGTGAATTCTCAGGCTAGCAATTTCCTGAGTACGAACAACATTCTCAGCTGCCATCTGGCTGGAACTACCAAGGAAGGGAGGAATGTTTAAGGATACTCCTAAAGGTAACAGGTCTTCCACTGTGAAGCCTTTATCCGCCATCACTGAATCCTTATCATTGAATGGTAAGTCCAGTAAACCACTGCGAATGACAATTTCCCTATCAGAAATTGATCCTGTGTACAGTCCACTCACAAATGTTACAGCACCACCAGGAGAGATTCCTACTAGTCCTTTAAGTGTTGTATGATGCTTGTAGTTACTGAAAAGTTCCCCATTTAATTGTAGGCTGCTAGGCATCTGACACCTAACCTCGGTGCAGTCGATTATTACTCTTGTTGAGCTGTATTTTGCTTTGAAGTCTTCGGGCATAGTTTTTTCAATGACTTCTCTTGAAGGCCAAATATCGATCGTACCGAGTTTCAAGTACATGAAATTTATCCACGATATGAGGATACGACTTACTGTAGAAGTTGATACATGAAAGAGATGGCCAAGATGCTCTTCAGCAAAACCTTGCCTCAATCGACACATCACAAGAAAATATTCATGAATAGGTTTTAAGAGTCTCGCTCTTCCTTTCTTATTATCACTTATTTCGCACTCTTGATCATATATATCTGCTGGAAGATCAGCTTTAGAGGATCCAGGTATCCAGTACCTGATATTTTCTCCTTGCTCACCAGGGCTAAGATAGTTAAAAATCGCCATAAATACCTCGTAGTTAGGAAACCCTGTGTAAAAGGTTATTGCTTGTTGCTTAGAACGGAACCTTTCAGTTGTGAAGAGTTTTCCCCTGAGACTTTCTATCTGACTTAAAAGATTGTCTATTTCAGACTGTAAAGCTGAGATTTCCTTCTCCAAGTTTTTGATTTTTGCTTCGTTTTCAGACATTGTCGTAAACATTTCGTCTTCATCAGTTTGAGTTCCAATTTCTCTGTATAATTCTTCCGTCGCTTCAAGATCTTCATTCGGCTCCTCTACCACTTCTGTAACTTCTTCATTTTCACTATGTTCTCTCTCTGTGATAAGCGAACAGCCAGATGACAAATCAAGATGTCTGAATGTTGGTGGCTTACGTTTCCGAGGCGAAGTACGCCAGTCAAACACCGAAGGTACTACTCCCGGTTTCAAGCATGTCTTGCCAGCTAGCGTTCTTTTGAAGTCGTCTCCCTTGAAGTGCCTTGAACAAACCTTGGTAGTAGATTGTATTTGAAAGTATTTACCTTCATCTCTTCTAATAGCATGAGTCCACTGCTTTCTTAGAGTTTTATCTGTGGGGAAAATGAAGAACGAAATCTTGCTACCATTGTCATCGCGATATCCTTTCTTCGTACAGCCCGGCACACAACAGTGAGTTGGCATAGTGTATGACCAAAATTTCCGTCATTACTTGATGTTCAGCAACTAAATAAGTACATATCCGTTGTGTTTGAGGTATCAGCTTTTAAATCCACAACACATATGGTTTGTAAATGGGCAAGAAGCACTTTTAAAAACATCTAAAACATCGCTTCATTTGACAGCTCGACTACACGTGAACGGGTTTGTTTACATCGCAAGGCCTTTGAGGCCTCGTTTCTATGCGCTCGTCATCAGTCCCAAATCGGCGATCGCCATTATGACAAAGGTGTATAGCCATTGAAAAATGCTTAAAAATGGCCCAAAATAACGCTTTTCAATGGACTATGGTCCATAAAAATGCTCAAAAATCGTCCAAAGTGCTGTTTTTGATGGACTAAAACCCATCGAAAATGCTCAAAAATCGCTCAAAATGACGTTTTTTCATGGACTATAGCCATTGAAAAATGGCCCAAAATGACGATTTTTGATAGCCCATGAAAAATGATCATTTTGGACGATTTTTGAATACAGTAAAAACCCGCATATAAGAAACTGCAGATTAAGAACCTCCAGGCTGAAGTTTAGCCAATTAAGCATCCAATATATAAGAACCAGTTCAGCCTGACAAATGAAGCAGGTTCTTATGTGAAAAATGACTAAAGCACAGGACACACAGGTACAGTCGGTGCTGAAAATGCAGAAATATTATATTTACTATACAGTTGGGTTGTTAATGTTTAGTGTGAAAATTAGACCTTTCAGGGTCAATAGTTCACTAATTAAAACAAATTGTAAGGAAATACACCATGATACTGTATCAGAAACAATTGTTTTTTTTTGTCCTGAAAATATGAACCTGTTAAGAACCTACGCATCCTGATTTCTCACTAGACACCCAATATATAAGAACCATTTCAGCCTGACTTAGAAAAATAGGGGTTCTTTTATGCGGGTTTTTACTGTATTTGACGTTTGCTATAACGCAACAAAAATGATCATTTTGGACGATTTTTGAACATATTTCATATCTACAGCCCACTAAAAATTTACGATTTTCGACGATTTTTGACCATTTTTAATGCACTATAGCCCAGTATAAATTGACATTTTGAACAATTCTTAGCCTTTTTGCATGGCTACTAAAAATGACCCCTTTGGACGATTTTTCACCATTTTTCATGGCCAAAAACACACCATTTGGACTATTTTGACAATTTTGCACAGGCTATAACCCACCTAAAATGATCATTTTGAACGATTTTTGACGATTTTGCATGCGCTATAACCCACCAAAAATAATCATGACAATTTTGGACGATTCTTGAACATTTTATATGGGCTATATAACCCTCAAAAAATGATCAGTTTGTAAGATTTTTGAGCATTTTGCATGGGCTATAATCCATCAAAAATGCTCATTTATGTTTTTCCTCCCCTAGCTATATCATATGGACAAAAAGGTGCTGCTTTTCGCGCTGCTTGTTTACTGGGCTAATACTCCTGATAAAGACAAATTCCAATATGGCGTCATTGGCTATGGCCAAAAGCCCATAGCCGCTTTAAAAAATTACTAATTTGTCAAATCAAATATGGTATTTACAATAGTTAACATTTTTTCCTGGCCCAGTAAAGGTGAGGGCCACAAAAACCCCAAAAACAACATATATGCATAATTCAAGAAATTATGGAGCTCGCCCCACCCAAGGGAAAAACAGCACCAACAACAGTTGCCTTTCAAGTCGCAGTAAAAACTGCTGGTTTGCAACATATTGTAATTAAAGGCAATATCAAAAGAAAATAAGGAGACAGCTGTCCTTGTTAATAAGATTCTTATACTCGTTGATGTACAATTAATGAAATAATGAATCAACAGATAGATAGTAATGAAGAAAATAATGAGACTGCTGCCCTTGCTACTCAGACTCATACTCTTCTTGATAAATAAATAATGAATGAACGAAAGAATGAATGAACAGATTGTAATGAAGGTAATATCAAAAGAAAATAATGAGACTGCTGCCCTTGCTACTCAGACTCATACTCTCCTTGATAAATAAATAATTAATGAACTCATGAATGAACAGATTGAAATGAAGGCAATATCAAAAGGAAATAATGAGACTGCTGCCCTTGCTATTCAGACTCATACTCTCCTTGATAAATAAATAATTAATGAACTCATGAATGAACAGATTGAAATGAAGGCAATATCAAAATAAAATAATGAGACTGCTGCCCCTGCTAGTCAGACTCGTACTCTCATACAATTTCTCCAGACTCATTTCAAGATCATAATAGCATGAAACTCAAGATAACTGCAGCCCTTGTAGGTATGCAGAATGTTATAGGTCTGTCACAGATAAGGCTCATGGCCAAGCAAAAGAACAGCTCAAGGCTGATGACAGATAATATCAGTAATAATATCAGTGCATATGGTTAGCATACATGTATGGCACATCTTAACTAATTCGATATGCTAGAGAATATCACAGCATCTGATAAGGTGTAATACAAACGACATGCAAGTCACAATAGTGCAGTTTATACAATACAACGATACAATGTAAGTTATTGCTTCTGGGTATATGCCACTAAAGGTAGACCAGTAAAGTAATCGATTACACAGGCAGCAAAGCTGGACACGAAAAAACCCAAAAACCACTTTGTGGAAAAATGGGAAACGTGTACCCCCAATCATGCAATACTGCAACCTTAGGGGTGTCAAGGCTAATCGATTACGTGGAACATTTGTATATAACTCTACATCAGAACTTGATCACTGGTGACAGCAAAGTAATAAATGCATTCCCAGTGGTATGGCTGATATGGTTTCAAAGCACTTCCAAATTTTGCATTCAATTGGGTTGCATTCTGTATCTTCCCATATAAGTCATGGAATCTGCAAGATAATTAGACTAACTGCAAGTAGTAACTAATAAGAATTATGTAATAATTGTACTAACGATAGCCCATATCACAATAAATGGACAAATATTTCAGTCAGTAACTATGCTGAATATGTAACCGCAATAGCCCATACAGTGTAGTACAATAAATGGTTAAATATTCCAGTCAGTAACCATGCTGGATATCTAACAGCAATAGCCCATAGTACAATAAATGGACAAATATTCCGGTCAGTAACCATGCCGGATATCTAACAGCAATAGCCCATACTACAATAAATGGACAAATATTCCAGTCAGTAACCAATGCTGGATATCTAACAGCAACAGCCCATAGGACGATAAATGGACAAATATTCCAGTCAGTAACCATGCCGGATACCTAACAACAATAGCCCATAGTACAATAAATGGAGTGACAAATATTCCAGTCAGTAACTATACTGGATATCTAACAGCAATAGCCCATAGCACAATAAATGGACAAATATTCCAGTCAGTAACTATGCTGGATATCTAACAGCAATAGCCCATAGCACAATAAAATAAATGGACAAATTTTGTATAATAATATACCATAATCGTGCATTATAACAGAATATAATTTACCTGAATAATATGGTTTGATGCTACATATGATATACAATGTATATAATGAATATGATAATAATAATAACTAAATTTATAAAGCGCCAAATCTAAAATCCTATGGCGCTTTACAATTAATGTAAAATAAGAAGAAAATACAAATATGATGCGCTAATAGCATATGGTGGTATAATATACAAACAACAGCGAGACACTGATAGGTGATGGGCAAAATATGATACAAATTTTGCATAATATAATCATACATTATAACAGAATATAATTTACATGAGTAGTTTGGTTTGATGCTACGTATGATATTCAATGTATATAATGGCAAAATAAATTAAAAATTAACTGGCAAGGAAAACCTGTCAGACCAGTAGGTCGATGCAATAACGGTTCCTTATAAGTGCCAACATAAATAAAAACATGGCCATGGCATTAGTTAAACTTAATTATTAAAATTAATTATAACATGGCAAGGAAAACCTGTCAGACCAGTAGGTCGACACAATAACTGTTCCTTATAAGTGCCAACATAAATAAAAACATGGCCATGGCATTAGTTAAAATTAATTATTAAAATTAATTATAACATGGCACGGAAATTCTGTCAGACATAACGTCGACGCGAAGGTTTCCTTTAAATTCCAAAACAAAATTAAAAAGAGGCACACACCTCAAACAGTGGAACAGTCCACAACAATACTGAGAGCCACACAGCACCTCGCTATTAATAAACACAATTAAAATTAAAATTAATTATCAAATGGCTGGGAAATTCTGTCAGCAATAACGTTGACGTGAAGGTTTCCTTAATTGCCAAAACAAAATTAAAAACAAGATCGAGGCACACACCTAAACAGTGGAACAGTCCACAACAATACTGAGAGCCACACAGCACCTCGCTATTAATAAACACAATTAAAATTAAAATTAATTATCAAATGGCTGGGAAATTCTGTCAGACATAACGTCGACGTGAAGGTTTCCTTAATTGCCAAAACAAAATTAAAAACAAGATCGAGGCACACACCTAAACAGTGGAACAGTCCACAACAATACTGAGAGCCACTCAGCACCTCGGTATTAATAAACACAATTAAAAACAAGAGGTACACACCTCGAACAGTGGAACATTCCACAACAGTACTGAGAGCCACTCAGCACCTCGGTATTAATAAACAAAATTAAAAACAAGAGGTACACACCTCGAACAGTGGAACATTCCACAACAATACTGAGGGCCACATAGCACCTAAAAATATATGATATACACATGTACAATAACAGGAGGGAAATTTGCACGAGCATGCGTTCGGCCGCTGAACCGTAATGGCTTGATCGCGGTAATCAATAACAGGAAAGTCCGTTTCAAGACCACAAATTGCCCCAAAATTACTCAAAAAACTTCATAAACTATCCAACTTTATTTCTAAGCATTTATTTTTAAGATTTTAGGTTTCCAAACTCTCCTATAATTTCTTTTGAAGCGAAGCGATAAATTACACAGGCACCCCAAAAGGTAAATACAGGCCAAGGACCGTTGTTACAACACTAAAATTGTGATTTTTGAACATTTCCCCATTTTTTAGATGAAAAGCAAGTGCACACATTTAAAATATGTCTGATAAACTTGCAATATTTATAGTAATTTCTTGGGAGATCGTAGATATATTTCAAACAGTAAAGCAAAACATGTTCAAAAATCGAGTAAAAATATGTCATATTCCATACACATAGTTCACTTCATAAACCTCAGCCGATCTCAGTGATATATTATGTTCTGCAACTAGTAACTGTGGAGTTATAAAAGATACGAAGACATTGTGAGAAATGCAATTCCAAACAGGAATTTTGGGGGAGTGAAGTTATGTTAAATATGCATTTGGGCTCAACATGCCGAAGAAATCGGTCAAAAACACAATCTTCCCCATTTTTGCCAATCAAAAATATTTTAGATAGCTTTTTAGACAGCATAGCTTTTAATATTTCTGCTCACAAAACTTGGGAGATCTATAGTAGATTTCGAGTTAATGAAGCATCAAACTTGCTAATACAAGAAGTTTTATGAAAATATACTAGGTTTAAGACTGTATTCTATGAACGTTTCGTCTTCGATCTTCATCAAAGTTGTATATTCAAGTCACTATCACATGTGTACTTATCATCGTTCCTACTTCAGTAGAAGATTTTCTTCAGTGCTTGCAAGAATTAAACGCGAAACCATCCCTGGTAAATACCAAGACGCCATTTTGTCAACACAGGGATGTTCGCTTGCAGTGATAATAAAGTGCTGTAGAACAATCTATTAAAGTCCAATTGCGTTCTTCCATGATAAATTGAAATATCTAAGTCTTCGTATAGCCTCTGGTGGCAGTTAAGTCCAATGGCAGCCTTGGAAGTAGCAATAAAACCGTTTTAAAATCCTAAGTTAACTCGCATTCGATGGCCTGAAGTCGAAGCTTCGCTTGAACTCACAACTGGTCGCGCATGCGCGCAACAGAATTCCCTCCTGCTATGTACAATATGCTATAAACAATAAATATTGGTAATTTGTAATAAAGACTTGTAGTAATTTGTAGTAAAAACATGTGATAGATAGACATAAACATCATCAATAGAAAATATAAATGCCATAAACAATAAATACAGATGCCAATAAATTGTAATAAATAAACCTACTACAATATAGCCAAATAATATATGGTAATATGAAATACATTGGTGCTGCAGGTGTGCTGAACGTAGAATATAATATGAAATATAGAGAGATGAAAACATCACACATGCCCTATACAATAATTATAGGAGCACATGCATAGGTTGTACTAACTAAACCTAATATATAGTTATAACATATCGTAATACATGTAATATATAGATAGACATAAACATTCTACAATAGAAAATATGACTGCCATAAAATAATAGGTGCACATACTTTCTGAATAATAAACAGTGGAACATAATTATGGCACGGAAGACCAAATAAATAAATATGGCACGGAAGACCAAATAAAGTAAAATATGGCACAGAAGACCAAATAAAGTAAAATATGGCACAGAAGACCAAATAAAGTAAAATATGGCACAGAAGACCAAATAAAGTAAAATATGGCACAGAAGACCAAATAAAGTAAAATATGGCACGGAAGACCAAATAAAGTAAAATATGGCACAGAAGACCAAATAAAGTAAAATATGGCACAGAAGACCAAATAAAGTAAAATATGGCACAGAAGACCAAATAAAGTAAAATATGGCACAGAAGACCAAATAAAGTAAAATATGGCACGGAAGACCAAATAAAGTAAAATATGGCACGGAAGACCAAATAAAATAAAATATGGCACAGAAGACCAAATAAAATAAATTATGGCGCAGAAGACCAACATAAATTTGGCGCAGAAGACCAACATAAATTTGGCACAGAAGACCAAATAAAATGAATTTGGCACCGAAGATTAAATAACATACAATGTACATACAATAAAATATAATATTAAAGTCAGGCTTGGCACACATTTAAGTCGCCGCAATAGCCTGACTAAAATGTAATATTGTTGTAATAATTGAATGTAAATATAGGTGTAAGCTTAATAATTGAGATAGTAAAATTATAAATCATAAAATATAATCATAAAATATGAATGGCATAAAAATGTAATATATATGATACATCAGTACATTAATTAATGATTGACTTACTAGTAATATTATATATATGAATGTAAATGTATCGTGAAAAGTGATATTAAGCTTCTAATAAATGCCCAAGGGAGAATCAGACAACTACGAACGAAAAGTGCGAACTGGTTGGACAAGAAGTTATGTTTGGTTTCCCAGGGATGATCGAAGCTCCACAAAGCTATCGTCGAAACTATCGCAACTACATTTATAATCTTAGCAATGTTTAAGCCTATAAAGTAAAGTTAAAGCTCGTGTACATATAGTACATGCAGTTTGACCGAGGTCAAATTCGCATTAACACGAGGATCAAAGCGTGCTTGTAGGTCGGAAGGCAAGATACATGTACATGTACTCGATAGATCTACTCTTTGGGAACGCCCCCAATACCATAAACTTATAGAAATTCGAACGATGGAGTAACAAATGGTCCACAGCAAACTCCAAATGACTAGCCGTATCCCAAGCTACCAGATTCTATAGGTAAATTCATTGGATGACTCGTGACTGATTCCACGTTGAATTCACGAGAAAAGGCGATATCGCACAAGTCGCGAAGCGACGAGTGCGATATCGCCTTTTCGAGTGAATTCAACGTGGAATTCACGAGTCATCCAATGAATTTTCCTTGAATCCCATAGCGTTCTTTTGTTTTAGAAAAATATAGTTTTTAGACAATTTTGAGTCGCTATTTATCGCGCGTCGCAAAGAAAGCCAGTGGAGCCTTCAGTCTTTCGCTACGCTAGCCAATCAAGCAAAATTGAATACTAAAATCAGTTTATTTGAAGGACAAAAGTTGTTTTCTTCAGTCGTTTTAAGGTCTACATACGGACAATCTACAACAGGAACACAGCTATAGATCTAGATATGGATAACATTCATAGTTAACGAAAACTTATAGCCAGAAAGACTAAAAGCGATGACACGCTGACTTTACACGGGAGAGAGTTCTCCAGTTTTAATTTCACAATCACAATCGTCTTGACAAACTTGTAAGTAAGCTTAAGCTTATACTTTTCTGATAAGAAGTTAATCGGAAAGATATTAAACTACGGACTTATTCTATCCTCATAAGACTTTAATAAATCGTTCAAATTTTCTCAACTGACGTTTCTTGTTGTCTTTCAATACGATCAGAGAGCTGCTGCTTACATGAGAAGCTGAACAGTTCAAATTTTCACAGGACGTCGACATTGATGGATTTGACTACGTTCCTTGAATGCTAATGATTCTCAGCGGCAAAAGATTTCAGACAAAGACATATTTATCGATAAACAGAGCCAGAGGTGATCGCTCTGATTCAGTAATTGTGAAGCTACAGTACATGGCCCTCAGTACATGTACTATTGTACAACTACAACAACTGAACAAGTCAAAGCCGGCAGCCGAGCGACAAGCAAAGCCAACTGGATAATTTGCAGTGTTGTGTGATTTTGGCCATATTACAGGTACAGATTTTGCTAGGTGTAAATTCTGTATTAAATTGGACTATTGTTGTTGTTTATCTATTGGCTTCTACTAGATTTGTAGTTGATTGCTGGAGCCGGTTTGATTGAAGCTTACGGCAGTGACTGCCATGACTTGTACTTCGTGGTCTCTTTCTCAAACTTAGGTGAAAGTTTTGTAAATAAATATATTCTTATCTCGCTGAGAAATTTCAATAATTATCAGTGCATCGATCTGGAGTATCATTCATTCAGAAGAGTATTAATTTAAGCTTGCAAGGTATACGTATTACGATTGTTTTGTTTTCAATGTCAGTGTTGTTTTGCGAAAAAGCAACATCAAAAGTGCGGGCTGTTTTTTCATTGAATTCAGTTTTCAAATGTCTTGATTTTAATCAACGCAAAAATTCATTATTTCATTCAAATTTTTTGAAGTCTACAAGACCATCATGGGACTGAGAAACAAAGACGAAAATCGAACTTGAATACAACATCAAGCGCGGGATCCCTATCGTTGAATTCAGTTAAGTGAATTTTCAAAGATCTCTCATCCGGTTTTTCCGATGCGAGTTTCATATGCTATGAAGGCTATTGAATGATGTATGGCCATAAAAACGTCTCTATCGAGTAAAAAACAGACAGTCAGATGTCAGATCAAAACATTCAATCACTCACTAAGAACGTGTACGATCAAAATAAATTATCGCGACCAATTATCTGATGTGTAAATACACTCTCTTAGTATTGGAATAAAATAAACTGAAATCAAAAGTGCGGGCTTCCTGTTTTTTCATTGAATTCAGCTTTTCGTAAAAATGTCTTGATTTTAATCTCATTTGAGAAAATGAAGGAAAATTCATTATCCTCTGTCTGTAAATGTTTTTGTTTGTTCCTTTTGTAAGCAATCTCAATGTTTATTTGTTCTCAATAGCCTTGTACATGAGAAACAAAGACGCCAACAAATCGTCATGCATTGAATACAAAATTCAGCGCGGGATCCCTATCGTTGAATTCAGCTTTTCAAAGTGTTGAATTCCACGCTGAATTCCCTCTCATCCGGTTTGCTTTTCTCAGCCAATCAGCGTGCGAGTTTTCATATGAGCTATGGGATTCTATCGAAATGATGTATAAATACGAATCCATAAATACACTCTCTTAGTATTCGAGTAAAATATAAATCGATCGACATAACCATTGATGTCAGATCAACACGTGAAACGTATTCACATCACTCACTAAGAACGTGTACGATCAAAATACAAATTTAGCGACCATATTCTATCGAAATGATGTGTAAATACACTCTCTTAGTATTGGAATAAAATAATCGTTCGACCGGCTGAAATCAACACGTGAAACGCATTCACATCACTCACTAAGAACTTATACGATCAACATACGTTTTTTGTCGTAAACGAATAAGAGAAAAGTTAGCATAAGTCCTTAAGTCCACAATAATACTTGCTTGAGAAGTTATGAAGGACGAAGGATGGCCATTAATCCTGCTTTGATAAAACACGTCTTGACTCATTGAGTATCTGGCGTGGATTTGCACGCTACTGTCTACAGTCACTCACGTGGCCATGGGTTATATTCCCAGAGGGCGGTAGTCTCAATAGCCTTGTACATGACCCCAATGTATCATGCCCAGATGTCGTCACGCCAACAATTAATGTCATGCATATTAATATAACTGTAAGTGTCATTGTCTGAGAAAACCGGGCAGAGTTGAAAGATGGGGGTTGGCCGATTCCTTTCAAATTGCTATCATTTATTACCTATAGGAATAGATTAAGAATGGTCGTATTTAAAGTTTGGTTCAGGCTGATTTTGCTCGAAAGTTGACCACCCCCCCTTGTTTTGCATCAAAATCGCCCTGAAAGACGCTAAAAATTTCAAGTTGGGTCACTTTGGCGCTCTGTAAAACTCATATTACATGATTTTCTATGATACATTTAGAATTAACGTTGTAATATTTAGCCTATGTAGAGCTGGGTTACATGCAATAATGGCAAATTTTCGAAAAACATCTTATTTTCACTTCGAGTTAAAAGTCAGTTGTCGACGGCCTTCGGCGGTCGACTAAATTTAAGCCATTTTATGGAGGTCCGTTCTTAAAAGTGCGGCAGTTTATTTTCTTAATTTAGCCATTTTTAACAAGTTTATTCTTTCCTTTCTTGATTTCCAAAAACTCTTACTCGGATATTTTCAACGACTTCGCGTGAGCAGCCTCCGACTCTTCAAGGTAGTCGGCTCTTTTCCCGTCAAATTTTGTTTGTTTATCATCAATAAGTCGGACTTGGTTCTTCGTATACTGTCTTTTTAACCGCAAGCCACTCTTTAGTGCTTTAAAAGACCTTAAAATCTTACAAGAACATGATAAAAGGTAAGGGGTGGATCATTAGAAATGTTGGGAGGGGGGGTGACAATTCCCAAAAAAAAATTCCTGCAAAGAAAAAATGTCCCAAAAAATATTCCTGCAAGTACCCTACAACCCAAAAAAAAATTCCTGCAAGCAAGCAAGACAGTTGGAGCACAACATGCTATCTGGAGGTAAAATGTATCAAAAGACAGCTTCAAAAAACATTGAATATACTCTATCTGAAATAACTTCAGATTCTCAAAACTGCACAAGTTACAAGTCATAAAGTTTATTCGGAAACTAGTACATCTACATTTATTAAGTTGGTAAAGTCGTGAGACATCATACACCAAGGGGCGGATCCAAGGGAGGGGCATGGGGGGGGGGGGCGGTGCCCCCCCTTTGAGTTGGGCCCGATACATATTCGCCCACGGTCTGCCCACCATTTGATGCCCAGAATGGATGGAAATTGCATTTTCGAGCTTCTAGATTTCAAAATTTTCTGGGGGGGCATGCCCCCACACCCCCCTAGAGAAGAAGGGGCCGCAAGGCCCCTTAGTAGTGCACCCCCTTTTCAAAATCTCGAGATCCACCCCTGTAGTATATTATTTTTTACAATAATACACCAAATTGATAAAGACAAAGCTAGTTGAGGAACTTAACACAACATTATAAGCCGGCTGTCATTATTTTTCTAGAAACAAAGCCAGTAATAATAACTGTCATTATATTAGTCATAAGATTTGGGGGGAGGGGGGATCACTAGGTTAAGGGGGGTTGTATCACTGTAAGACTCCGATGATTCGGCCAGAAGTTCAATTTTCTGTCAGTTTAAACTTACTGGAAACTATACTCTCGGAAGGCAGGAAACTGCTATTTCAGAGACTCTATACTTCAAAAAAATTCGGGGGATCATGCCCCCGCACCCCTCTAGGAATTCGCGACTTCGTCGCTCGCCAAATTGTGCTCCCTATATAAATACCGTTCTTTTTCGAGCTTGCTATGGTATGTATCATTGTGTAAAAATTGTCTTGCCTTAATGATTTAAAATACATTTCGACGCAATTTAAAGTTTTTGGGTATCACTAAAGCGACTCCAGTGCCGCGCAAGAAGACGGCATTGAAATCTCTCAGCTCGGCTTTTCGAGAGAATCTAATGCGTAAACGTTCACGAAAAAAAATGCAAATTGTGACCTACTGAGCTCTGATTCAGTCGATCGGAAATGACTAGTTCAGCTGAAATCTCCCTAATTTGAAGCCTCTTCTTCGAGTAAATAAAGGTTAAGGAAAGAAATCCTTGTACTTATTTTATGGCGTGTTGATCATAAAACATTTATAAAGCTTAATGACAGTTAGTTGTAGTGATATTCAATGTTTCTAGCTGGGGCTGCACTGAGTTGAGCCTGAGTCGGCATATAGAATGTTGAAAAGCACTGCCGAGTAGTGAAAATGTGACTGGAAATGTGAGCAAGCCACAACAATTATCAATTTGAAAAGCAGTGAGAGCCGAGAGAAAAAAATATCCTGCAGAGCTACCCAACTCCAAAAAAAAATCCTGCAGAGAAATACAGGTAGAAAAAATATTCGTGCTCAAAAAAATTGTTACCCCCCCTCCCAGGATTTCTAATGATCCACCCCTAAATAGCTTCGTTTCACACATACTAATTAAGTCAATAAACACTCATCAGATTGTGTGACAGAAGTGTTTGATCGCGATTTTGCCGGGAAAACAAGGGTTTCAAGCTCTCTCTATGTACAACATATTACAATCCAATCAAAAGAAATATATGTATTAATGCCTAGATGGATTTATTCAGTAAATATACGATTATTAAACATTTGAGAGTTCGTCCGCAAATCATCATTTAGAATCTGTATGTCAACAGCAACACGTACTGAATGAATACTAATTACTTCATTGAACATGGTCATGCAATGACTTTAATTTGCAACAATATCGATATTTCTTACAACATTGCCGTGAAATAATCTGCTTCATTATCATTAAAATGGAATCAAAATTTTGTATTTGATTTATCGCAGAGTAATTCAGGACAATTAATAGTTATTAGTGTTTTAATTTCAATATTACACAGTCGTACAAATGAACCTTACTGAGTGGTTGCCTGAAATAAATAATGGTTACTTTTGAATTGTGTTGTGCTATCAGTATTACAATTGTCTCGTGTGTATGAGAAACTCATGCGTTTCACTATGGATATATCGATCATTTGTTCGTTGTCATCTGAAAGTTCACGGTGCAGTTCTGTTAGTAGGGTCTGGGCTATACGGGGGCGTGCCGCTGGACAGGGTTTCGTTTTTGACTGGGTCAGTATAATGTTATGTGAGTCTGTCCTAAACAGGGTATGGTAATGCACGATTGTCGTCGGTGATGAATTTTTGTGTACTGTATTAGTAGACCTGCCAGACAGAAGACAGTATTTTGTCCTTTGTTCTAAATAGGGTCATAAAATAGAGGGTGTTGTCCTAGACAGGGTGGATATTTTAGTATATATATTTTGTCCTAAACAAGACCAGGGTTTCAAACCCTCAGCGGCACCCCTATACCCAAACATGGGTCAAGTGAGTTTTTTTATCTACTAGTCATTAGCTTAGTTTTCTAAGAAAAAACAAATGGGTACTTTTAGGCCAGTTTCGCGTGAGTTAGACATGACGATAATAGTTTTCACGGTTTCCACGTGAAAACTCCTCCTCCCTCCTACCTCCCCCCTCCCCCCTCCCCCCCCTCCCGCTTCCCCTTCCTCCTTCCCCCGTTCCCCCTCCTCCTTTCCCCATCACCCCTTTAGGGAGCAATGGTGGCCGAATGGTGAGAGCATTCGCCTCTCATGAAACGCTGTGGTGCCTGGTTCAATTCACGAATCGGGCACTTCATGTGAGTTGAGTTTGTCAGTTCGTTCTCTCCCTTGTTTCGAGGGTTTTTCTTCTGGTACTCCGGTTTTCCTCCCTCATTAAAAACGAACTAGTGAGATGAGCGTTGGGTGTACATAATAGAGAATGTAGTAAGAAATGAGTGTTGAGAGTCGTGTCCCCAATTAGCAGTAATGCTAGATCGATTGACACGTTGAATTAAAAAAAGTAATCAGTTTATTCCAAACACCCTCCTCCCCCTTCCCCGCCCACCGTTCCTCCTTCCCCTCCCCCTCCCCTTTCCTCCCCCAACGCACGCTCCAATGAGCGCCAGAGATACCACAGGGCCCCCTAATTAATCAATAATTTCACAAAATGCTGATAAAAGAGTAAAAGTAATTATATCGCTTTTTGTTTTTCTTTGTCACGCGCGCGCGTGGTACACCACGATACACCGCGCGCGCGCGCGCGCGTGATAAAGAAAAACAAAAAACAATATAATATAATATAATTTGTAATTTTAGCTGGAAACGTTCATTATGCCGAGTTTTAATCCAACAAAGCTTTTTCTCTATAATTACTTTTATTCTTTTACTAGCATTTTTGTGAAATATTTGATGATTAGGGGGCCCTGTGGAGATACCCTTCTTTTCCTGCGGGTAACTGCGGCTTGCATAACCAGTTGTGACGTAAGCGTTTCTGAAAAGATCCGGTTTTGCACCAAATATAGATCCAGGCGCAGATCCAGACCGGTTTACGCCGTTTTCCGGAGAACGGTAAATTTTTTCAAAGTAAGAGTAATATATATATATAGCTCTCTGGAATGTTTAATTTATTCATAAAAAGGTACAAAAACTGCCGGTTCGGGAAACGGTCACATCTTTTCCTGGATCTGAGACCTGCATGCGGCGTTTTCAAACGTCTCCACTTTTGAAAGCGTTTTCGAAAACCTACGTTTTCATCTATGTTTTCTTTTGATTGTTTGTCAGTGGACGATCGCTAAAAACGGATAAAAAAGTATGCGTTTTCAAACGAAAACGGATTAGTGTGGACGGGGCCGGCTCAGTGCGTGGACTGACGCAATATGAGACTGTACATCGACTGGACAGTAGAGAGATTGGCTGGTGAGAGTTCACTATTATAGTCCAGTTATGTCTGTAACTGAACACACTAGTTTGTTGATTTGTTGTATCAAATCATTTTTAACTCACTGGATTACAAGATATTACAATACTATTGTATCAGCAATCCAATGCTACTTTAACGGTGAATACAGCCAAATTTAAATTAGTGATGCGTGACCATGTTCAATGAAGTAATTAGTATTCAGTACGTGTTGCTGTTGACATACAGATTCTAAATGATGATTTGCGGACGAACTCTCAAATGTTTAATAATGGTATATTTACTGAATAAATCCATCTAGGCATTAATACATATATTTCTTTTGATTGGATTGTAATATGTTGTACATAGAGAGAGCTTGAAACCCTTGTTTTCCCGGCAAAATCGCGATCAAACACTTCTGTCACACAATCTGCTGAAATTGACTGACTGAGTGTTTATTGACTTAATTAGTATGTGTGAAACGAAGCTATTTACCTTTTATCATGTTCTTGTAAGATTTTAAGGTCTCTTAAAGCACTAAAGAGTGGTTTGCGGTTAAAAAGACAGTATAGGAAGAACCAAGTCCGACTTATTGATGATAAACAAACAAAATTTGACGGGAAAAGAGCCGACTACCTTGAAGAGTCGGAGGCTGCTCACGCGAAGGCGTTGAAAATATCCGAGTAAGAGTTTTTGGAAATCAAGAAAGGAAAGAATAAACTTGTTAAAAATGGCTAAATTAAGAAAATAAACTGCCGCACTTTTAAGAACGGACCTCCATAAAATGGCTTAAATTTAGTCGACCGCCGAAGGCCGTCGACAACTGACTTTTAACTCGAAGTGAAAATAAGATGTTTTTCGAAAATTTGCCATTATTGCATGTAACCCAGCTCTACATAGGCTAAATATTACAACCAAACTAAATGTATCATAGAAAATCATGTAATATGAGTTTTACAGAGCGCCAAAGTGACCCGAAATTTTAGCGTCTTTCAGGGCGATTTTGCAGCAAAACAAGGGGGGGGTGGTCAACTTTCGAGCAAAAGCCTGAACCAAACTTTAAATACGACCATTCTTAATCTATTCCTATAGGTAATAAATGATAGCAATTTGAAAGGAATCGGCCGACCCCCATCTTTCAACTCTGCCCGGTTTTCTCAGACAATGACACTTAATATAACAACTATTTTTAATAGGCACATGCAATGAATTATTGGGATTATAGGATATCTTTTCACCAACCTTACCTAAATCAACACATGCTAATATTTGGGAATAATTATTATTTGCTATAACCTGTGTAGAATCAATAAGATCACAATTAATGCAGACATCTTGAGTAGGTTGTTTAATATTGATGTTATATTCGGTGTTTGCTTCAAGGTGTTCTGGAATGTTTAATAATTTTGATAAACTCTCATTTAAATCAACACCTATTGTTGGGGTGGTATAATATTTATTATTTTTAATCGCAACTGGAAAATTTCTCTCACCAAGTGAAACCGCTTTATCAACAGCATTTTTAAAACTAAAATTAGTGTAGTTTCCTTTCGGAATCCGCATAAAAACACCGTTAAATATTCTAGTTGAAATAGTTCCTTCACTTGGAAGATTATATAAACGATTATAAAAACTACAGCTTACAAGTGATATCTTATTACTCTTAAAGTGCCTATAACCCCTGTGAGTTTGTTTTAAAATTCGATTATATATTAAGTGAATAGTTGCAGGTTTCAGTATTTTGTGATTTGAACTTCGTGTTTGTGAGTTATAGAGGTTTGAAATCGGGATATGTTAATTTGGTGACGTAACTTAAGGAATGATGCCATAGCTTATTTAGCTGTGTTCTTACTGAAATAGAATAAAAAGTTTATCAAATCATATCTATAAACTGGGAAAAGATATTGCAAGTTTCAAAATGTCAGTAGTTTGCACAAGTGTGTTTTTGTATAAGACCTGATTCCTTAAAGTGCGTCATTTTGACGTCATCTAATTTCCATATCGCGTTTTCAAACCTCTATAACTTGCAAACGCGAAGTTCAAATCACAAAATACTGAAACCTGCAACTATTCACTTAATATATAATCGATTTTTAAAACAAACTCACAGGGGTTATAGGCACTTTAATAATAGGATTTGTAAACCAAATAGTTTGATCAGCTTTTGTTTGTTCAATGTATAGGATTACCATGATATATATTATTTCTTTTTATATGATTCCACTAAATACAAAACAACAGCTACTATCAATAGCCATGCGTGTTTAGCAAGGAAACCAATAGCCTGACCAGCAGTTTTAAATATAAAGGAAGCTATTGCCCCTACCATACCTGGTAGTATTTGGGCTAATTTTGAACCGAGGTTTTTAAGAGCGTTTCCAGTAGCTTGCGCAACCGAAGATAACCCGCTTTTTAAACTAGAAATAATTGTTCCAATGACAACTCCAACAGCAGAAAGAACAGCAAAAACAGTGAATCCATATTTTTTAAAGATAAGTTTTATCCTTTCTTTCAATGGTAATTTTTCTTCTATAATTTCCATTTCATTTTCAAGTTCTTCTTTATTATCCTCCAGCTCGTGAACTTGCGTTGTTAAAGCATCTCTTCTTTCAATGAGAGATGCAGTATCATCAATTAATTTATTGTTCTCTGCAATTAATTCATATTTTTTATCTCTTATAGTTTCCGCTTGTCTTACAGCTTCATGTGTCTGTCTTTGAGAATTATGGTACATCTCATATTCCGACTCAGCTTCTGATATTTGCGATCTAATTGAACTCTGTCTAGTTCTATTGTTGCGATCTATCGCCAGTATCATGCAAAATAGTTACTTGAGGATTTAATGATGCTATTCTTTCATCTAAAACAGCTACCTGTTCCACCACAGATTCAGCAATATTTTCAGCCGATCGACCTAAATTGTCTAATATTGTTTTTGGCAGATTTGGTGATGTTATTAAGTGTGTTTTCGCCGAGCGATTTTTTAGTCTAACAGCAACCCTATCATATTCATCAAGACCATAAGTAAAGTTAGCTTTTGATGGATCCCACTCTGGATATAATTCTTTGATTCTTTCTTCAGCAGCTGCATGATTCTGTAATAAATCATCATATCTAGAACGACCTGCCTGTGGGTCAGCGGATTGAGAACGATCTAAACCCAGAATTTGTCTTATCCGTGGGGCTTCGTCGTAGACAGATTGAGAACGCTCTAGAATTTGGGTCGTGAATATTATGCACAGCAGTTATGAGATTCTGTAATCCATTATTAAGATCTTCTACAGGTCTAGAAAGATGTGGATCATTAGTTATGAGATTCTGCACTCTATTATTAAGATCTTCTGCGGATTGAGGACGATCTAAACCTAGAGTTTGTCTTGTCTGTGGGTCGTGAATATTATGCACAACAGTTATGAGATTCTGTAATCTATTATTAAGATCTTCTACAGGTCTAGAAAGATCTTGTAACTCAAACTCCTCCCTAGGGGCTAAACTCAGAATTCGTTGTCTTGCCCGTGGGTTTCTAATATTACGTAGAGCCCTTGATATTCTATTATCACTCTCAAGCAGCGGTTGCCTCTCATCATCATTAATATCAGTCCTACCTTCCGGTGTAAGTGGGTCAAAATCAACATCCCCTCCTTCCATTATATAAACTATATAATTTTTGATGCTAGATAACCAGCTGTCAGCATCCCGCCACCAACATACATCATTTGATATTGTTTATGTTTGTTGCTAGGTTTATAATAATCTGAGAATTGAGGTTCACGAATGCGTAATCCGTATCATGTAAGTTGCCATCCGCTAATTTTTTGTTCATATAACGTGTTGTTAACCAATCTTGATACTGCTGACGCTTCTTTTCAAATTCGCCCATATCATGTTGGTATTTTTCAAGTGCCTTATCATGCCGAATTTTCTCTTCATCGGTATGTTTCTTAGAACTTAGGGCTTTCGCTAAATACATCGAGCCTGTGAAGGCTGTAGCGTTCAGAACAGCTCCGGCGACCATCATAACTACTGCACTTGCCATTTATATTATAGAGATTTTGGCAGGATTTTTTGATCTTCTAGATATTGCTTCAAATACATTGAGCCGGCTAGAACCGCCACCCATTTACCATAGTTTGATAAACTTGTTGAAGAATCATTAATAAATGACTCTTTCATGGTTTTCTTTCCAACGTAACCAATAGCTGCTGCGATTCCAACGACTACAGAAGCGTCTGTGATTGTTTTAACTATTTTGTTTTCTGACATTATATATATATTTTTTATTCCATGCCTCCTCGCGAAGAAGCTGCTGTTTCTACTGTAGGAGGTTCATAAATCACAGCAGGTGCTACAGGTGCAGCATCTACTTTCCTCCATCGAAAATATAAATCTAAAGCTGTTAAACCTATTCCAACTAGTGTTAAAGTTGTTGTTAGTGATGGCATCCAGTAGTTGGTAGTTTCATGAACTTCACTCTTTTCTAGAGCCTTCTTAGCGTTCCTATGATATTCAGCCAGTTTTTTTCCAGCTGCTATTTTCTTAGGATCCTTTTGCTTAACAATTGGAGTTTCTGGTTCTTTGGTTATTTGATCATCTGCGGCTTCAGACATATATATAGAATAATATTCCAACAGCTTCCAACAGATGTTCAACAGCTTTCAACAGATGTTCAACAGCTTTCAACAGAGTTCCAACAGCTTCCAACAGATGGACCAAATTCATTTCTTAAAGTGCTGCAGGTGCTTCTCCACTCCAGAGGAACTTTCTTACAAATAAGCCGCCATTCATCGTCATTCCTTTCTACTGTACTGTGTCAGAACCTTGCAGATGAATAAAGCGTAAAATACTACGGTCTTCTCCCTTGGGTATTAAGAGGTCTAATATCTTAAAAATGTAATAAGGGTAGTATCTTCTATTTCTATTACGCAATTCCTTGATATGATTTCTAGCTTCTAAAACTTGTATAAAAAGATATGTTCTCCTTTAACAAGCACTTCGGCAGATACTTTTGGTATAGGGCTGCCAGTTACTCTGCTCCAAACTGCAGAAGCGTGTTTATTTAAATCTGCACGACCAATATCTTTTAGAGTTATTCTGACATCTTGAATTGTATTGCCAATTAATTGCTCCTTACAGTTATTTATTACATCGTCGGGAATTACTACTGACTGTCCTAGAATAAGATTCATCCAATTACGATAATGTTTGCTGGGATTAAAAATGCCAGGCTTAGCCGACTGCCCTTCTTGACCATAAAATTGAGCATCATTAACAGATGCAGGCATGGAAACTTCTCTTCCACAAGAACACCTCATTTGCAATTCTTCTCTATCCATGGTCATCTCGTTGCGGCAAATACATATTTCATATTCATTTTCCATTAATGGCATAGGAAGAGTGTTTAACATTTTTCTCAGTTGAACTATTTCTAAATCTTCTGCGGACAGTTTATTAAATATGTTTGTTCTATCTTCATATTTACCCCACACCATAAAAAAGTAATTCTCTGATAAATCTCCTCCCAATAACTCTAAATAAAACTCAGATATTATTTCATCCACCGCCGGCACATCATATTTTTTCGCCATTCGTTTAAGTGTTCTAAGATAAGCTGTCACAGACTCCATATATTGAGACATTGTGCTATCCTAATATATGATTCTTATAACCAACCCTGCGTATTTAAAATCAATCATATCTTTTTTGCGAACTTTTAGAGCCCATCAAGTAATACTTAGTTTCGATTCTGATATTCTGGAGATTTATGCCAAGGATGTTGAATCTATCAACTTTCTTAAAGCAAAAGTAAAAATAAAACAATCTTAATTCCTCAATCTGCAACTCTATCAAAAGTTAGATTGGAAGATCTTAAAGAAGCGTTCGGCAGTATTGGCAAAGAAGTGTTAGAATTGAAACTTAATCTTAATAAGGAGAGCAGTATGTTGGAAGCTTTGATTACTTTTCCTATGAGAACATGTACAATACGATCGAGTCAGTATTCTTTACCAACTTGTACAGCCACCGTCGATGTGGGAAAAAATATACTTTCCTTTATCCTGGTCAATGACACAGAAAGCTTTCAAGAAAAGCTTCTCAAATCAAGGACAGATTGAAAGATATATTCTTGTCACTTGCACAGATGAAATACATCTAGAGACAAATAAAGCACATCATGTCATCTGCAAAGAGACTTTATATGACGCAGATGTGTCTGCGGCGGATGGCCAAATGGAATTCCTTATAAGTTTAGATCTAATTAAAAGTAATCTTAACTTACCTTGTAAGAAACTTACTATAAGCTGTTCAAAAGATGTCCTGCAACTTTCATCATCTGCAATAGTCATTAGAACAATTCTTCATAAGATTCTATGAAAATACCGCTCGTGGTTTCTTAATGTTCTTCTTGATCTAAAGCTCCTACAACAGTAGATACACAACACTCTAATATCTATGCAATAAGTGTTTAACTCTTTTATAATAAGATCGTAATCATTAGAGACAACACATTTGAATCCATTATCTTCATATCGATCTAATAGACCTCTCTGATTTGCTGATAGAATTCCTTTTTCAGTGGGCGTTTTAAATTCAATGCAAAACCCCCAATATTTTTTATGATAATTATTAATGATTAAATCAGGTTGCCCCTTCATATAACCTTTTTTATAAGAGTTAATTCTTTTAGAACTGCTATCTTGATTTTCACCTAAGCCAGCAACTATCAGTAAATGTGGATGGAAGCGCCTGATGTAGCTAACTACTTTAGTATGCAAATCATATTCATTTTGTATCTTAAACATTCTCATATTATTATTGGAGCTATAATAACCTGCTTTTCTTATATTAGGAAGCACCTCATTTGTAACCCATCTTTTGAATGCCTTAGCTGCTTTCAATTTAGATGAAAAGATGAGTGTGTATAAGCCGCTTTCATTTATAAAAGTGGTGTGACGGACCTGACCCGTCGTTTTGACGGGGTAGGTTTTTTTATCCTCTTCACATACATGCCTCCTTATTGCCTGATTTGTATCAACATACCCTAGAATAGTGCAAACTGATTTAGCGTTAAACCATACATTATGTCTATGGTCAATAAATGTTTCAATAGATAAATTCAATTCCAAGTTTTCATAGGATTTAAGTTGCGACATGTTCTATATCTGTAATAACCCTGTCCTCAAAAGAATCTGCTTTGAAAATTTGAACTAAACAGCTGCTAAGAGCTACCAATCTACCGCCCTTGAGGAGAAAATATCCTGCGATATTATTCAATTCCTGTTTTAACATCTCATTATTCTGTAGATCGTCGCACAATTCCTTATTATTATCAATAGGAACAACCTAAGATCCAATAGAAACAGCAAGTTCCAGTGCCACATCAACCAATCCATTAGTTATTTTATTTCCTAATACAGCTTGATATCTATTAAAATACTTATCCACATCCTTTGCTGATAACTTCTTAACATCTCCTAGACTCATGTTAATACCAGTGTATTGGTCAATAGTACCAAGTACTGATACAATTGAAAGTTGTTCACGTTTTTCTTCCACATCATCAGAGTCAACATTTTTCTTCGCAGCAATTGGTTTTTTCTTTGGTTTCTTTTCTAAAGCCGGAGTTTCTAATTCTGTATATTGGTCAAGAATTGATGTCATTATATATTAGTCGGAATTTCCAAATAATGATTATAAGGATGTCTTAAACAAAAGCACATTCTTGAGTATTTTTCTGATTTTAATGTTTTAAGAGGATATTTTTTAAGAACGCGCGTATTGAGCGCCAAAAACCAATAGCATGGAGAGTACGTTTTGTACAAGGCTGAAACTGCTTTAGCAAAGAGTTCAAGTTATTTGTGTGAAGGTTTTTGACGGGCAAAAGTGAAATTAGAGTGTTAATCCAAAGTGAAAATTTGATTTGAAAACTGTGCACATGGGCTAGATCTGTATATTTACTATCATTGCTGATGTTTTCCCCTGAATTACCTCAAATTTCAAACAAAAAGCAGGAAAATGGCTTTGTACAACGCTAAAACAGCTTTAGGTAGACAATTTACTTTGTTTTTAATAGTTTGTGCTTGGTTAAAATAAAATTAGAGTGTTAATCCAAAGCGAAAATCAAAATTCAAACTGTTCAAAAGCGCTCGTTTTTGGCGCTTTTGGCGGATATTACGCGATGTTGAAATAAATATCCTCTTAATAAAAGACTTCCGTTCTTCAAGCTGCATATTTCCTCCATATTCCTCAAACAGAGTTTTTTCGCACAACAGATTAGGATTATAAAATGAAATAATACATCCAACATTTTCTCGAAATGGTTTAGCTATAGATGATAATTGTTGAGTTAATACCCATAGGGATAACAATTCATGTCTCCCACTGAATGCTAATTTAATAAACTTGTTTGATCTTTGTTTGAGATCCTTTGAAAATGCGCAATCGTCTAATATTATTAATGTGTTCGTACCAGAGAATACTGTTTGACAACATGAAAGTAAATCATTTATCTCTGCTGTATCATCTGATTCTGGCGATAGAACAATAAATCTTGGGTCCTTATTTGCGAAACCTTGGTAAGTTTTCTTTTTCGAATAGGTTGGACAAATAAGAACAACGTATTCAAAAACATTTCTATATGCTCCTCTTAGAGTCTCAACTAAATATTTTGTTTTGCCGCAATTCGTTGGTCCTACTATAATACAGTGAAATGGTACTTGATCTTTCAATTCTTCCATATATTAATACAGAATGGATTTCAAATTGCCGCCTTGAATTTCCATAAGAGCATCGGCAATGACAAACATATAACATGTTATATTTCCTGATCCACCAACTTTCCTCTTCATCTCCAGTTTAACACCGTCTTTTGTGCTATTCAAAACCAAACCATTACCATGAATGTTGTTATCGGCGTAGGTCCTCAAATCAATCCATAGGGCGAATTTATCTGAATAAAAGTCTTTAGGTGTGATATTATCAGTCTCACCAAATCTTGATCTAATCGAACTCCAAAAATCAGTTGGTACCATACCTTTACTGAATAATTTATTTGGCATTCCGTCAACGTTGATATTGACCTGTAGGATACTAGGAGATACAAACTTTTCACTATCTCTAGCACCTACAGCATACACACCAGTAAATAGCATTAAAATACCACTCATCGACCGCCGGGGGATATTAACATGTTCGTTAATCACACTGTCAGTGGCTTTATTAATCGTGAATGTCTTATGGAGAAGAATGTTCTCATAATAAAAACCTTTACCGACTTGATATGCTGATAGAGCCTCGCGTGCAAGATAATCACTAGCAATACACCCATATTCAAGCTCGATATTTGAAAGACTGTAAGTGTATGCTTTAGTTGTATCAGATGTTATTGTAACTTCTTTGCTTTGTGGAAGTGTAATCTCAAACGTTAGATTCTGAGAGAGTGCTTTTGCATAGAAACAGCCATGGGCGTCTAAAATAGGGTGATTGATCGGCATTCGATATCTATCTCCATAAACAGCTGCCAGAGCTACCTCGTTTGCATCTGTAGACACTTTATCCCCTGCAGCTGTTCTAAGCTTTCGCATATTAACCGTTGAAATACCCTCTGATAACATATTCTCCCGTTCTCTTTTCGATAAATAGAGATCATTATAGGTTTCAAACAGATCGATGCGATGTGTGTCTTGAAGAGTCTCCCCACCATACAAAACCCTCATATGAGATTTTAGAGCTCTACTTAAATTATTGACGACTGTATTATTTACATGCCCAGTGACAACAAGATTTAGTTTGAAAGTCAATGCGATTGAACCTGGGACGTATACAACATTATCAGCCAACTTTGGAATATGGATGTACAACGTCTCCCCAGGGTTCGCTGTGCTTGGATTAAAAGTCACGCGATGAACAGTTTTTTCAGCTTTCAAACCATAAGGCTGTTTGTATTCTCGATTTACATCTAATATTTCTGGAATAGATTGCGTCATTATATAATGGACAAGAAACTTTCAAAAATATACTATTCAGCTGTTGGATATTGGAAAGGTTATGACGCTATCAATAAATTAGCAGATGCTGCGACAGTTGATAAAAATATTGTAAAAAATTGGTTAGAAAAACAAGCACTGTGGCAGATATATTTATCGCCTCCGAAATACATTCCTAGACCACATTGGAATATTTCAAAACCAAATGAAATACATCAAGCCGATCTTTTATTTTTACCACATGATACTGTTAAAAGAAAGACTTACAAATATGCTCTAGTAGTAGTTGATGTAGCTAGTAGATATGTTGATGCTGAACCTTTGACGTCTAAGTACTCAACAGAAGTATCTAAAGCTTTTAATAAAATATATTCTAGAAAATTACAATGGCCTGAAACAATGATGGTAGATCCTGGCACTGAATTTATGGGCGAAGTTACATCGATTATGAAAAAACGGGAGGGAAGAATACAAAGATCAGAAGCTGGAAATCATAGAGCACAATCATTAGTTGAGCGTGCTAATCGAACTATTTCTGAAAAGTTATTCAGTCATCAATATGCTCAAGAAATGTTAGAAGATGATAGATCCCGTGAATGGGTGGAAAGATTACCTGCCGTTATAAAATCTATTAACAGCGGAGTAAAGAGAATTGCTGGAGACACACCTAGTGAATCAATAAAGCTAAAAAAAGTTGATTCTAAAGAGGTTAATTATAAAAGACCTGTTGGATTAAAAGAGAAAAGATTACCAGCAGGTGTGAAAGTTAGATATTTATATGCTCCTGGTGAATTGGAGGGCGGTGAAAAAAGACGTGCCACTGACCCAATTTGGTCTATGGAGATGTATGATATAACTAGAATCCAGATATCATCCGATCAGCCTGTATTATATTTCCTTTCTGACGGGGCTCCAAAACGTTCTTTTGTCCTCGAGGAATTACAAGTCGTTTCTGCAGACACTCAGTTACCACCCGATAGTGTTTTATAACTAGCGTCCTTTTACAAACTTACGCTTCGCATGTATTGGCATTTGTCTGCCACCGAATGTCTTTTTACAGTTTGAACAGATTCTGTAGGTGTATCCGCTAGCTGTATGATAGAATAATCTTTGAGGCTTGAAAAGTTTCTTACACTCTGAGCACTCCATATAGTCTAGATTGTTGAAACCTCAGATAGAGTGGGTGTGAATTTGATCTGAAAGAATAATCCTTTTATCATCTTCTCTTGACAAAGCCACTTTATTCACTGTTTCTGAAAAGAGTTGGTGCTTGTAACTTCTAATCACATTCATCTTTCGCATGACTTTCTCTCCAGAGAACAGACAATTCTTATAATCATCAAATTCAATATCATTCTTTACAACAGACTTCTTAATACCTTTGCATTTCTTTTCCTCTTTCTCATCTATTTTGTAAGCGTACAGTTTACTTCTCAAACCAACGAACTCAGTTATTTCACCGGCTGCAGCAGTTTCATCTTTCATCATTCCTATTACTTTCTTATTGACCCACTTGCCAATTGCATGATCTTTTGGATAGGCACTTGTATCAAATCTCTCATCAATATCACCTTTAATATCTTTATAGAAATCTTCTGTTTTTATCTCATACATAAGACTGTCTGTATCTGTAAACAGCAACTTACTACTTTTGAACTTCTTTTTAAAGTAGTTATAATGAAAATCATACATGAGCGCTTTCGACTGATCTAGAATAACCATTCCCAAATAGACTGGCTTGTTAAAGATCAATTCTCAGTTTTTCTCATGTGAATAGCACAGAGATGTTCTGAAAAGATGGTTCTCCTGTGATAATTCGGCTGTGAGATTAACCTTGCAGCCATTTTCTCAGTTGTTACAAGTTTAATATCTTGTCTGTTACGAATATTTTCCATAGTTTTACCAAACACGCTGTTGTTCATCAACTTAAAGAAATCCTTTTCAAAGTCATTATTTGCTGCTGTTCTAAGTTCCGTGTTCAAGTTTATATACTTTTTCAGCCAGTCTGACTCCTGGAAGGTAATTCCTCTGCGTACTTTTACCTTCATCCCAAGATCCTCATACAACTTCAGAATGGCATGATGCACAACATATTTTCTTCTATTTCTAGTTGTAGGAACTAACTTTTCAACCTTATTCAAAGTCAAATGTTCTGGTGCCAAAGGATATTCATCATGCAAATCGTGCAGCTCCTCTGGATACTCTAAATCTACTTCTAAAATACATGGATATTTGTACCAATAGCGTAGTTTATCTTTACACATCCATTTGAAACCGCCGGTGGGAAGTGGTTCTGACATGGCCCAACCATATAGATTATTTGCATCAAGATACTTAATAAAGATATCCTTCTTATCCTTTTTATAATCTTTTCATATATTTATTATTTGCCTTTGCATACCTCTTCGTAATCGTGCTAACACCGCCTCTAATTCCTTTTTCAATCATTAGAAGCATATCCACATCATTCAAAAGTTCAAGTTCTATCTCTGTCATCTTCATCATAGCATCCCAAGACAAACCTGGAGCTGTATAATACCAACACGGATCTAGCTTGTAATTTTCCATGCACACATCTCTAAAGGCTTCAAACGCATCCATCAGTAGAATTACATCAGAAAGAAGATACAAATCGTGATAATCTCTCATAGTTTCCATTTTAAAAACACGCCAAACTTTCTGTGCGTGTTTGTAATCATCTTCTGAAATATCCGTGTCATTAAGTTTAGAAAAGAACTCTTCTTTTGAAGGCAAAGTTGTTTCATCCAACTTTGACAAACTATTCACATAATCATAAGGATAAACTCCTTTTCTCAACAGCAAATCGAGTTTTTTTCCTGTGAAGAACTTCGACATGTTTCTGAACTGTTCTTTTTTCAGATTTGCCACCAGCCTATCCAAGCCTGATGACATAAACTTAAAACTATCAATGAATCTAAGTTCGCGTTTGATGAGAATTGTTTGACCATCTTTAACCCAACTACCTACAACTATTTCCTTTTTGAATGAGATGTACTTCTCTTCATTATTTGGAATACAATCAATTTTGCCTTCCGAAAATCCTAAACTTTTTATAAACAAATCAGCATCGTATCCAGCCAAATTATGAAATATCACTGGAATGTGTTTAGGAATTCTATAGTTTAAATTACAAACAGCATGAGCAGCTCCGCGATACTTTCCCGTCAAATGATTGTGGTCGCGAACTTTATCTTCTTTCAACTTTTGATTACAAATGAAACAGTCAGCTGCATTCTCATAATCTTTCCTGTTCTCTTTTGTCATCAAAATAGGCTTTGTTTTTATCTCAGCAAGTTTTCTAATATCTTTTTCTAAACATTCTACAAACAACTTGCCAATATCTTCATCTTCATCTGTTGCCGTGTATCTAACAATCTTTGGTTTGAACAAATCATCAGAAGACTTAATCCCATAGCAAAATCCGGATGGTTTATGCGTCTGATACTTTTCTGTTCATCTTCTGCATGCTCACAGCTATTATCAATAGTTTCTGTAAAGCATTCGAAATATCGGCATAAACTACAAAAGGCACTCTCATGCAATGATTAATGATAATTCTTGAATGAGATTGTAGTGCCTTTCTTTGGCAAAGTTATTTTAATTGAATTGTGTTTCTCACAGTATTCAGAATGCTTATCTAATGAAATCTCTGTTTTAAATGAAATGAGACATCTTTCGCAGAAATATCTCTTTCCATTGTGATTTGTAATTTGCACTGATAGCAATCTGCTCATATTCCTTATCCAACAATAATGATTTGCCGTTGAATTTATTATCAACAGCAGATTAATTATCTCTTCTCTATCCTCATTATCGCTTATTCTCAACGGATAGACACTTTCTTTCCACCCGTAAACATTAACAGCATATTTAGGATTATTCTCTTCAAAGATTGAAATCTTATCCAGCTGCACTGGAAACTCAAGATCACTCCAATCTAACTTTCCTGCATTCTCTTTCAAAACTTTGGTGACTCTCTCTCTATCTCTATCCGGCGTAAAAATAGATACTGTAACCGCCTATTTAAAGCACTGATTATCTTTGTTTTCTACGTTAATTATTGCTTTTTTCTTTTTTAAGGTGGTTCCCGCATAATGAATGACCGGTTTGCCGTATTTTTTTAACTCGCTCGCTCCGCGTCAATATTGCTTGGATTTTATTGTGCTTAACACAAATACTAATCCAACTATTCTGCCTTTCGACGGTGTATTCAAAATTATCATTGTAAGCCGCGTTTGTGAATGCCAGCTGATATTCAAACGACACTATTTTCACTAAAACTGCTGCCAAGCGTTATTCCCTCGTACGATTTTTTTTAAACTTCGTGAACGGCCTTTTAAGGTCCCTAGTAATGTTCTGACGAGGTAAGAAAAAAATTGTTCGAGCCGAAATCACGTAACAACCGATTTGTCCAAATTTTGACAACAAAAATATGAATTGGTGATTTCGGCTCGATTAATTTCCTTCTTACCTCGTCAGAACATTACTAGGGACCTTAAAAGGTCGTTCACGAAGTTTAAAAAAAATCGTACTTGGGAATAACGCTTGGCAGCAGTTTTAGTGAAAATAGTGTCGTTTGAATATCAGCTGGCATTCACAAACGGGGCTTACAATGATAATTTTGAATAAACCTTCCAAAAGCAGAATAGTTGAATTAGTATTTGTGTTAAGCATAATAAAATCCAAGCAATATTGACGCGGAGCGAGCGAGTTAAAAAATACGGCAAACCGGTCATTCATTATGCTGGAACCACCTTAACTTCGGCGGCAAATCGATATAAGATCTGCCTCTCAAAGGCATATATTTATCAGTGCTAATATCTAATGCCACAACTCTTCTAAATATCCATCCAGAACCCATATTTTGAAATGTGGCGAGCTTCTCTAAAATATCCTCTTGCATCCATTCATAAACTTTAACAACATCGGTCGCATCTGTAATCGTCTCTATTTCCGAATGAAAGTATGGAATAGTTGAAGACTTCTTTTTATAAAACACAACCTCTAATATAATTTTCGTTTTAAACGGCTTCTCTTGTTCATCTAACAATCTAACAACATTATGTTTGGCATTCTGCATAAATGTTTTAGGATCCATTTTCCTTCTTCCCTTTATACTGAAAGTTCTCACAAAACCTTTTAATGCACTTGCTTTCTTTTTTATAACATAATCATCTTTCATAAGCCACTTGAAAATCTCTTTCAACTCCTTATCCATATATACATCATATTTATCTTCCTAATACTAGCGCAACTTTTATGCAAATTTGAAATCCTCTGTCTCCTCATTGACCCCCGTTATTATAAGTAGTAGGGAAAAAGCTAGCTCCAAAATTGTCAAGGGGGGTGGCCGGGATTTTCATGGATTGCGTTAGAACTCTCCTTTCCCTACTACTGCTTAAAATACAGTAGGTAGTACAAAATGATTCCACGTACTTTTGTTGGATAGGCATCTTTATCTTCGGAGATAATTTCTGAAAGAACTCCCTTAGCTTGCATTCGATAATCGCTACATTTTGGCGGGAAAGATGGCGACGATTCTGTATTATAATTATTAAGATCGCCGAACGAGTTAGCTACACGGACATGAGATTCTGGAGCTCTTGGTCGTTAACACATGAGGTTGGGTTTCTGCCTAAGAATCCCAGCCAGAACACAATAGCTCAGACACATGTAAACGTAAACCTCTTCTTCTTTGGTCGCCTCCATCAAATACTCGATGATCTATTTGCGCGCCATTTACATCATGCAAGCGAAATTGCCTTGATTTGCAGAGGAAAACAGAGAGCAAGCACAGCTCTTTGGAATATTTTGTTGATTGCCCACAAATTCTTCTGTTCAGTTCCTACCCTGTTTATCAGTGATTGCCGCATCGATCCCACGGCCTCGATCTACACGGCTCAGTAACTTTATTTACAACTTCAAAATCGCGCTCGCTTGTCAGAACTCATTTGATGAGAATACACAGAAATGTATTGCTACGGAAAGAAGGCAAACAACTTAATTGGCCTTTGAAAGACAATGTTGACATATAGTAATTCGATCGATAGCAACCGCGCTACCCCATTGTGACCATTATAACTTGGCTCTGGCTCCTTATGATGGATATGACCGGGCGTTCCACGTTTTGACCTAGAAGGCTTTAAGAAACTGTGTCTGCATGCAAATGTATTTGCTAAATCAAAAACCTACCGCCAAATTCAAATTGCATAATAAATTTCCCGCGTTTTGATATATAATACATCTATATTGCTGAAAGATATCCCATGTATAAATGAGGTTCAAAA
>JAUJYZ010001050.1:130000-305000 GCA_033675265.1 Actinostola sp. cb2023
GAAACTGCGAGAATTCCGGCAGTCTTACTACTCATTCTGTACACCATACTTTGGCTTTCCAAATATTGGTTAAAACAACCGCAAACAAATAACAAAGAAACCAAACCAAAAGTAAGATATAAATTATGTTCATTAATACCTTTTTCCCCTTCCGTTTCATGGTTCCTGTGAAAATTGATTCCGTGTGAGGCAAACTGCTTGCGAAGATGATCAAAATAAGGGCTCCTAAAACGATTACTTTTACATTCATTTTAGCAGGCTATTTCAGTGTAGTACAAATTGATGTAAGTGAGACGTGTTTCCCACAAGGCTGCTCAGTTTAAGTATAGTATTATATTTGAAAGTCATGCTACTCCAACGCTTTTACCAGGGGCACTTTTAATTGAACAGTTAATTTCATTAACATTAGAAAGGCGTCTAAGTTCAAGCCGTTTTTACACTATGTACATTACACTATGGATCCAGAAGTGTTGTCGTTCTCAGCCTTAAGGGAAAATATCGCGCTTTTAAGCGCGTTTAAAAATGCTGGCTAGTAAGAATAGTTTAAACTGACATTTCCCATTGTTGATGCATGTTTGCGCCGTACACAGGTGTCCGCTGATTAACTAGGACTACGCCTTCTAACGAAGTTAACGGTCAGTTTTTGAGTATGATCCCCTCAAGCAAACACAACTTGTGATGACGTGCGTTGAGAGTTCAATCGAGGAGATGAATGTCTGGGTTTGTTTTCGTTGTCTCATTTCAGCTGCTGAATTAATACTGACTGAAAAATAGAATATGAATGTACTTCTGTCAGCAACCCTAGAGAACTACCGCTGTAACTTTAAGCACTCTACGATTTATAGCAACTACGACTTGAATGAATTTAATAGATGTTCGAAACCCCAAAGGTCAGTTAAGTCATTTGACTTGTTAATGGTACCGTACCTGTCAACGCTAATATATTGAATTAACTATAACTGGTTTCTTTATACCCACCTTTGGCCCCAGTTGCACGAAAGATGAATAGCGCTATCCATCGGATAAGTCCTTTCCAACGGATAAAATTTATTGGATAACTGCATCAGTTTTATCCGTTGGATAAGACTTATCCGGTGGATAGCGTTATTCGCCTTTCGTGCATGCAACCGGGGCCAGGTGTTTTTCTCTAATTGATAAATTCCTAATTTAATATAAAAACAAATAATATACTAGAGAAATTCAGTAATAGATGCTGTTGTCCTCTTCTCGCTTTTCTAACGGTTTATCACATCTCTAATGTTAACCTATTGTTGTCTTTTTCTTTCTACGCCTCGTTTTCCTAATCCATATACTAACGCTCCCTAATTGAACCATTACGCCCCCTACTCCAACGAAGGGCTAAGGCTCGAAACGTCAGAAAAGTTAAGTACTCTTAATTTTCACGGTGTTTTAGAGTTTCTTTTATTCATTATAATCATTGTATGAATTAATCATTATACACCGACGCAGCCCATACTAGTGTACTCGCTAGTTTCCATTTATAATGATTCACAAAATATACACTTTGTAAAGAACAACGCATTCCTTGCCAGTGTATTGGTGAATTATACTTACTGTAATATTTGTGGACGTGCAAAATTTCCTAATTCTTTATGCCCCCATACTATTTGACTCAGCACCTTAATCTTAATTAGCCTGTTCCTCACTAGCGACATAAGAACAAGCACAAGCAACATACGCAAACTCAGTAATACATTGCTCATTAAGGGTGCTTATCTTAATTTGTCAGACATATTGCATAAATGGCGTCCCGAGTCTGCGTATGTTGCTTGTGCTTATGTCGCTAATGAGGACCAGGCTTTAGATAGAATATCGAGAATGCTTTATGGAACTTTTCAAAAACACCCCGGCCCCTCAGTAAATTATATACCGGAAGCTTTTCCTTGAGGGCGTGGTTCTTGATTTTCTCACCTCTAAAAATAACAGAGACCAGCGACAAATGATGCTAACTGTGTTTTCGAATTTGAATAGAGAAATAATTTAAATGAAAAAAAACTGGGGGCGATCTAGAATTATACCAAACTGAAAAGTTCCTTTTATCTATGAAAAGGAATTGATCTGAATTTTTTTACCAATTGTGATGCTAATCAAGAACACTTAGAAAGACGGGTTTCTATGCGTGGGTGGGGGTACGTGGTCTGTAGCGTGCTCTGCAGCTGTAATTTTATTAAAATCGGTGTCAGTTTGGCAAACGTTGGCCATGTACCAAATGATTCCTAGTAACATAATATGATGTCACTAGTTGTTACAAATATCAGTAGCGATTATCCAACGTTTTTGCGATAATAATAATAATAATAATAATAATAATAATAATAATAATAATAATAATAATAATAATAATAATAATATTATTATTATTATTATTATTATTATTATTATTTTCGAGTTCAAGTAGTCAATTGTAAATTACCTACATGTAGTGAGATTTGCAATTGTTTGTGTAAAAATACATGAAATAAAGTTTCCATTATTATTATTTATTATTATTATTATTATTATTATTATTATTATTATTATTATTATTATTATTATTATTATTATTATTATTATTATTATTATTATTATTATTATCAATGGTAGTGTCCACTAATTGAGCAATAGTTGACAGACTTTCTAAAAACGATGATGTAGGTTCCAAACACTTCAGGTAATAAAACTAAGTAACATGTGGTTCTGATCAGCGGGCTGACCGCAGGGTACAGGAAACAAGAAACAAAGAGCAAACCTCTTAAGAACAGGTCTCTGTAAGAATCAAACAAAGTTGGAAATGAAATTTTTTACCCACCCTTGAAATTTTGTGTGCAGGTAGGCCACCTAGGGGGGTGCACAAAAACACCCCATGTTGGGGTCATCAAATGTATTGTTGCCATGGAAACGGCAATTGTTCCTTCTGGCCCAGTCCCCACAAATTCAACCCAAAATTCCCTCCTGCAAAGTGCAAATGAATGAGGCTGGTTCTCCGGCGCATTTAAACCAATTTTATTCAAATTTGTTTCCAAAGCAGGTCAACTCTTCTAGTTTTACAAATGGTTAATGACTACAATTGTCTTTGAGTATTCGCTCAGAAAATCGACACTTGGCGAGGGGCCATGTCGGCCATTTTGACAGACAGGAAAAACAGGCACAAATGTTTCGCTTATAGCTCCGAAAGTACGCACTTCTGAGAACTTTTACTTTTATCACAACTTCTATAGACATCGATGTTACAGAATCCAGAAAAATCTCTTCGGGGAGTATGATAATTTTACTATGGGGATTCGTACCATTTGAGGGAAATGTTCAAAATATGAAAAATTCGTCATGTTGTAGCTTGATTATTTCCCTCAAAAATTCCTTTCAATGACTGAATACAGCTATAAAGCTAACTCCTATTATGTAGTGTACCCATTCAATGCAATTATTGAAAGTCTGAAGATGCGATGTCTGAGAAATAAATATTCATTCAAGGCCTACCTTGCGAATTTGGGCAGTTTTCACGATGTCAGTCTAATCGATGAAATTGTACTCTGATTGTTCCACATTCTCGGCTATACATGGTACAGACACTAACAGGCATGAAAGAGCTTTTATAGCGTCCAGATAAGCATCGCCAGAAATTTCGAATCTAAGTGGGTGGAGCTTAATATTATAAATAACTTGCAGTCAACCATAACGAATTGGCTGCCAATCAAAAGTATTGTGTTATAGCGTATCTGAACAGGCATGGATTCAAAAATTAAAGAGCTTTTATATTACAACTTAAAAGCGTCCTGAAAACTTTTGGTTCTTCCGCTCACACAGACCGGCACACTATCGAACGACTGGTGAATAAGAACTGTGATATTGACGTTCACTCCAATCGAAGCAGAAAAATCCTTCCACAGAGCTGTATATATGGTCCATACACTTCGTAAGAGCTTCGTGGTGTATCCTGAGTACTGTACTGTGCTGAAATGTTCCCACAAGAAAATAGTGTTTGGTTCGTATTATCAAAACCGGAAATGTCATGCAATGTTAGCCGCTGACCGGAAGTGAGATCACTTGAAATACCTACCTGGTAGTTTAATTTTTATAGCTATAATAGAGAGCGATTTCTTATTTGTTTGCAAAATTAATCATGAAATACTTATCCTTGTCCTGCGTTTGGTCGCGTCGGTTTGAAAAGTATGGAAGACAAAAAACAAGTTTATTTCATAAATATGGCAAATAACTAGTCGCCAGAGGGTGTCCGTATATTCTGGGCCTTCGCCGCCTAGGCTTCGCGTCCCCTGACTTGACCCTTGGCTCTATTAAATATCTCCCTGTATCCCTTACCTTGTTTTCACGTATGGCTTAGAATTGACTGAAATCATATATTGGCAAAAACTGAACAACACTCATTGGGGTGGATTTATTAATAGGCACTTTTTAAAAGCATCGAGGACGGGGAAGTGAGGACGACGGCAGAGAAACAATAGCACTAACTACAAAATTCAATAACTTCTTCAGTGGGCACTCAAGTCTACAACCAAGAAAGTTAGATTTAGTGAAAAACAGAAGACCTTTCTGGACTGTAAGTATAACGTTGGCGAACAGACTGGGAAGAAAACGAACGGCAAAGAAGTTGCGCGAGTCGAGCTCGCGGAAAGGACGGCAAACGATTGTTTACCATTGAAGAATTTCTATCTTCTCACCAAATCGCGTCCTATCTTTCTCGTGTAACAGCCAAACGGAGGAACCTGACGGTTCTGGAATGTCAAGCGCAAGAACAATTGGAAGTGCTTAGAGAAGTGACGCAATAAGTTACCACTAGTCTTGTTACATCACGTGCCATTGAACCCCGTAGTTGTGACCTATTGGGGACTTTACATGTAATATAAAGCATCGAGGACGGGGACGTGAGGATGACGAATTAATAGAAGTTCGAATAAAGTGTTTTGTTGTCTATTGTTTTCGTATTGTTTTCTTTTTTCGTGTTTTTCACCAAATTTGCGCCCTCTTTGATGAATAAGTCGTCTTTTTGTCGTCCGGTTGACTGAAAACACCCGTCCTCGATGCTTTTAAAAAGTCCCTATTAACAAACTAAATCCACCCCAATGAGTGTTGTTCAGTTTTTGCCAATATATGATTTCAGTCAACTCTAAGCCATACGTGAAAACAAGGTAAGGGATACAGGGAGATATTTAATAGAGCCAAGGGTCAAGTCAGGGGACGCGAAGCCTAGGCGGCGAAGGCCCAGAATATACGGACACCCTCTGGCGACTAGTTATTTGCCATATTTATGAAATAAACTTGTTTTTTGTCTTCCATACTTTTCAAACCGACGCGACCAAACGCAGGACAAGGATAAGTATTTCATGATTAATTTTGCAATCAAATAAGAAATCGCTCTCTATTATAGCTATAAAAATTAAACTACCAGGTAGGTATTTCAAGTGATCTCACTTCCGGTCAGCGGCTAACATTGCATGACATTTCCGGTTTTGATAATACGAACCAAACACTATTTTCTTGTTGTTTTAAAGATTTTATTGGGAACATTTCAGCACAGTACAGTACTCAGGATACACCACGAAGCTCTTACGAAGTGTGTGGACCATATATACAGCTCTGTGGAAGGATTTTTCTGCTTCGATTGGAGTGAACTTCAATATTTACAGTTCTTATTCACCAGTCGTTCGATAGTGTGCCGGTCTGTGTGAGCGGAAGAACCAAAAGTTTTCTTATCTGGACGCTTTTAAGTTGTAATATAAAAGCTCTTTCATGCCTGTTAGTGTCTGTACCATGTATAGCCGAGAATGTGGAACAATCAGAGTACAATTTCATCGATTAGACTGACATCGTGAAAACTGCCCAAATTCGCAAGGTAGGCCTTGAATGAATATTTATTTCTCAGACTTCGCATCTTCAGACTTTCAATAATTGCATTGAATGGGTACACTACATAATAGGAGTTAGCTTTATAGCTGTATTCAGTCAATGAAAGGAATTTTTGAGGGAAATAATCAAGCTACAACATGACGAATTTTTCATATTTTGAACATTTCCCTCAAATGGTACGAATCCCCATAGTAAAATTATCATACTCCCCGAAGAGATTTTTCTGGATTCTGTAACATCGATGTCTATAGAAGTTGTGATAAAAGTAAAAGTTCTCAGAAGTGCGTACTTTCGGAGCTATAAGCGAAACATTTGTGCCTGTTTTTCCTGTCTGTCAAAATGGCCGACATGGCCCCTCGCCAAGTGTCGATTTTCTGAGCGAATACTCAAAGACAATTGTAGTCATTAACCATTTGTAAAACTAGAAGAGTTGACCTGCTTTGGAAACAAATTTGAATAAAATTGGTTTAAATGCGCCGGAGAACCAGCCTCATTCATTTGCACTTTGCAGGAGGGAATTTTGGGTTGAATTTGTGGGGACTGGGCCAGAAGGAACAATTGCCGTTTCCATGGCAACAATACATTTGATGACCCCAACATGGGGTGTTTTTGTGCACCCCCCTAGGTGGCCTACCTGCACACAAAATTTCAAGGGGGGGTAAAAAATTTCATTTCCAACTTTGTTTGATTCTTACAGAGACCTGTTCTTAATGCGTAAAAATAGCAAATGGCAGAAAGAAAGAATAACAAAACGAAGGAAGAAATATTGAATGTGTGTCTCACAAAAATCATAAAGAAGATGAAATAAATGTTACATTGTACATGCAGATAACCAAGATCATACGGTATTGCTCCAGTTTCGAGTTGTTTAGACACTGCTGTACTTCTTGACAAAAGACGCATTTGCTCAGCCTTAGCCTCAATCCAGAGAATAAACCCGTGGAATTAAAAAATGATTCTATTGTCCTATGTCAACATTTTTCACATTCTCGTTGGTATTTGTGAATAATTTATGCTGAATTGAGGCTAAGGCTGAGCAAATGCATCTTTTGTCAAGGTGCATAAACAACTCGAAACTGGAGTATTCAATTCAATTTTTTTATTCACACATATAAAGAAAAATATTTACAAATAAAAATATTATATGACGTTTATAATAAAATAGCTGTACTATAAGTATAATTGGAAGTGTCAACATTTGGAAACTGTGTGCAGTGGTGAAAAGAGCATAGCTTTCGTGTTGACCACTGCCTTAATTAATTAAAATGGTGAGCTCAAAACTCAATATCAAAATCCTGATATAAATAATTATTAGAATTTTGATACTAGGGTTCTGTACAGTGCTTGAGTATTTAAATTTAATATTTATTATGTTCATTCACCTGACTTTATATATTAAAACGTTTTTGAATACTTTTCAGTAAAAAATAGGCAAAAGTGTATTGTGTTTTCTCTCAAACGGTTTCAGACAAAGCCCTGGTTCCAGGTAAATTATTCCTTCGAGAATTTTACGTCAAGGTGGGCAACAGCACAGCAACCACAATGAAAATCAGTCTTACTTAAGTTGATTTGTTTTTGTTATATCACTACCATCTTAACCATTAAAAATTATCGACCCCCTACGAAAATTTCAAGGCATACAAATCCCCTTATTCCTGCCAAGTATAACCCCAAAAAGGGTCACTAGGGATTTCTGAAAGTGTTCTGTGGGGGTTCTGAAAGGGTTCTGCAGGGGTTCTGAAAGGGTTCTTTATATGGGTTTAAAAGGGCCACTAGGGGTTTCTGAAAGTGTTCTGCAGGGGTTCTGAGAGGGTTCTTTATATGGGTTTATAATTAGGGCCACTAGGGGTTTCTGAAAGTGTTCTGTGGGGTTCTGAAAGGGTTCTTTATAGGGGTTTAAAAGGGCCACTAGGGGTTTCTGAAAGTATTCTGCAGGGGTTCTGAAAGGGTTCTTTATAGCCAGGGGTTTAAACTGTTTTAAGGTATCAGGGTACCCCAAAAACCTATCAAAAGACCGGTTTCGATTTTTTTTGACAATCAAATCTAATTGAATATTATCTATCATTTCCAACAATCAGAATCTAAAAATATTTTTTTCCTAAAAAGTTAGAATCAAAAAACGAATTTTGGATTTCATTTGATGCAAAAAGATGTTGACAAGCAAGCTGTCAACAACACTCACGCAACAGACTTTCCAAAGATTAAGATGCGAAGAAAGTATCCAAAAATCGTAACTGCTCACTCAAAATATCCTTGAATAACGATGCCAAACCACTCACGGTCAAAATGCTCGTATTTCCCGCCAGCAGTAACTTTGTTTTCCTGCCACGTTGTGTTAGGTACTGTAAGACGATCTTGTTTTGAATGCCATTCATATGTCATCAGGTATTGGATCACATATTTGTGGTGGATTATAGTCGCTTGTGCAAACAAAGCCGCCACTTGACTTGAAAAACAGTTTGGGCTTTTTCTCATAGAGCAAATTAACGAAAATACGGGGCCACTACTAAATAGCGTTATGAGTTATGAGTTATGAGTTATGAGTTATGAGTTATGAGTTATGAGTTATGAGTTATGAGTTATGAGTTATGAGTTATGAGTTATGAGTTATGAGTTATGAGTTATGAAGTTATATCAAGTTATGAGTTATGAGTTATGAAGTTATATCAAGTTATCAGTTGTTTCGAAGTTAGACCAATGTACGAAGTTGAAATTTCTATTATGAAAATCCTATAGCTGTTACAAAGAGTACAAAAGAGTACAATACTTGTATGTTTTGTGGATCTGCAAGGATAATGTCAATCAATACGAGAAATGTCACGCAAGTTGTAACCGAACAACTTTGTTATATTTTCGCTCTTTCGATTCTAACAAGCCCGCAACAGTGACAGTTTTTGGTGTCTGTGGCTATGTTAGTGTTACATCTTGCGAGATGTCAATATATATAATATCATAATTTATGAATGCTCTAAAATCCGGTATATTTTAGATATTACTGAATTTTAACTGATCACACTAAAAAAAAAAACCGGGGGGGGGGGGGTACACTAAGGGAAGGGTGTGCCGCGGAGACCTCAAAACCCTGACCCTATCCCAGTCCTAAAATGTTGATTTTCCATACTCTATCCCAGACTAAAGCTTTAAAATGTATACCCTATCCCAGATTGAAAGCGTGATAAAGATATGTAAACTGATAGCGACTGATAATGGCCTTATTGCGGAAACCATACCCCGATACCACACCAAAACGTACCCCATCCTAGACTAAAAGTCCAAAAACTATACCCTATCCCAGACCTAAGGAGCTCAAAAACCATACCCTATCCCGCGGCACATACCCGTATAGCATATATATAGCATATAGTTGTATGGTGCATTGCATCATTCTCATGCGATCGAGTGATCAAAGTTTTTTTTTTAGTGTGATCAGTTAAAATTCAGTAATATCTAAAATATACCGGATTTTAGAGCATTCATAAATTATGATATTATCTCGCAAGATGTAACACTAACATAGCCGCAGACACCAAAAACTGTCACTGTTGCGGGCTTGTTAGAATCGAAAGAGCGAAAATATAACAAAGTTGTTCGGTTACAACTTGCGTGACATTTCTCGTATTGATTGACATTATCCTTGCAGATCCACAAAACATACAAGTATTGTACTCTTTTGTACTCTTTGTAACAGCTATAGGATTTTCAAAATAGAAATTTCAACTTCGTACATTGGTCTAACTTCGAAACAACTGATAACTTGATATAACTTCATAACTCATAACTCATAACTCATAACTCATAACTCATAACTCATGACTCATAACTCATAACTCATAACTCATAACGCTATTTAGTAGTGGCCAAAATACGGGTGTTATTTTGAGCTCCTAAACAAACGGGTTTTATTCGATTCAGCTGAGATTTTTAGGACTTCATCTCTGATTATTATTCTTCAAAATAGTGTCTCCGATTTTTGATATTTTAGTGATTTCATGAGTTATTAACTGATTAGTAAAAAAACAATGTATTTTTAGCGTACCGAAAGTTTCGCGGCAGATAAAAAAGCAACGGGGAAACGTATCGATAAACGGAGACATCGTTTTGATAATTGATATCTCTAGAGTGCATAAAGATAATGATCTTGAATTTCCGATAAAATGCGGTTGTCTGGGACCTCGCCGTACAACGCTATATGAAAATTCGTTGATCTCGACTTATATTTAAAACGCGTATGTACTTTTTGTTAATAGACCATTAGTTGGAATCTCCATTTATTTAGCTTTCAGAAAATGTATACTTTATTGGGGTTTTAATGGACGGATTCTGTGTTAAAGCGACTTGAATGCATCAGTACCGGTCGGTAGGGGTACCCTGATACCTTAAAGGGTCAGTCACTAGCGGTTTCTGAAATTGTACTGTAGGGATTCTGAAAGGGTTCTGTAGGGATAAGAATAAAATAATAATAATAATAATAATAATAATAATAATAATAATAATAATAATAATAATAATAATAATAATAATAATAATAATAATAATAGTTAACATCAGTTTACAGTTATCTCGTATATATTAAAGTTATAAGCGCTATGTTCTGGAGGCTCCAACATAATTATGTACAGGAAAAGTGAAAGAAAAATATTTTTAGCTTAGTCTTGAAAGAATCAAAGCTAGTGGATTGCCTGGTGTCTGTTGGAAGATCGTTCCGGCAGTCTAGGAGCGCATACTGAAACTCGTTGTCCATATCTCTTCAGGTTGAACGGCTTTACAAAAAGGTGTAATGTAGTGGCAGCACGTAGATTCCTCATTGGCTTGTAAACTTTGATTATATCTTCCAAGTAAGAGGGTGCCAATCCGTGAAGTGCCTTGAATGTTATCCCATTTAGGATCTTCGGTATTTTATACGCATTTCAGCCGGGAGCCATGCAGTGAAGTGCATGTTGCGAGGGCAGGTGTGATGTGGTCATATTTACAAGTGTAAGTGAGGAGACATGCAGCAGAGATGAGGACAGATTTTAAAAGTAGCTTCTGAATTAGGTACTTCAGTAGGGAGGCCAGATAAAAGAGCGTTACAATGATCCATCTTGGCAGTCACAAAAACATGGAATAAAGTTTCTGTGCACGACAGGACTAATAGTTATCGTTATAAATAACTTGTTACGGGGTTCCTGTGTCGGCCCAGGCCCCTATCGTTAAGTTGATTATACGTGTGAAATAAAACATGTTGTTCTAGCTATAAGAATGGGTCACACTTTGTCAAAGGAGCTGAACACATCACGAGAACAGATTACCTACTGGAGTGACTCGATAACAGTGCTTCAATACATGAATTCGAATGGTGAGAGAACAAGATTCCATACATTTGTGTCAAACAGAATTGCAGAAATCAGAGAAGTATCGAGTCCACGAAACTGGAGACATGTTCCTGGACAGCAGAACACGAACGTCGCAGATGACTGCTCACGAGGACTATCTGTAGAAGCGCTGCTTGCCAGCGACAGTAGATGGATTGCTGGACCAAGTTTCCTGAGACAACATGAGAGCCTCTGGCCAGAACAGAGAGTCTTCGCACCCCCAAAAGAGAACGACCCGGAAGTAAAAGCTAATTCATGGTGCGCCTTCACCTTCAGTACAGATGAAGACTTCATTGACCCAACGAAAGTTTCATCTTATCATCACCCGATGAGAGTCACAGGCTGGATACGTAGGTTTACTCTCAGCTGTAGAGCACCAAAACACAACCCACAAATTACAGGACTATTGACATTGGAGGAGATCGAAGATGCAGAACATTTGTGGATCAAAAGAGCGCAAACTCACTGACTACCCTGAAGACATAGCAAGGATCAAGGCCAAACGAAAGATAAGCCATAGCAGCTCTATTAAATCTCTGAACCCAACTTTGGATGAAAGAGACGTTTTACGAGTAGGAGGTAGAATCAAACATGCCCCCTTACCATACGATGCCAAGCATCAGATTATATTGCCAATAACCCACAGCATAGCAACACTTATCATATTTAGCTTACACAAGAAACTGAAGCACTCTGGTATTGAGCATGTCATATCGGAACTAAGGCAAAGATATTGGATATCACAAGTAAGGCCAGTCGTCAAGAAAGTCATCCGATCATGTCCTACATGCAAGAGAAACAGCGCTCAACCAGTACCACCAATGATGGCTAACTTACCACCTAGCAGACTACAAGCATTTACTGATTTGCAGATGATGTTAATGTGCGTTGACATGTATAGAATTTCGTCGAAAATGACGCCAATATTCTCACCATTTGAAGCTTGATATAGAGATTGTGCAGTGTAAATTTATTGAAAAATCGAAAATACGATAAATCGTTTTTAAAATGATTTAAAATTGGTGTATACACCATAGGGTAAAATTCAAACAGCTATAACTCGCTTAGTTTTAATCGTAGCGACATCAAATTTTCCCAAAAGTTAAATAAACTCACAAAGAACACATACAATCATTTTAAAAACGATAAATTTAATAAAATTTAATAAATTTACACTGCACAATCTCTATATAAAGCTTCAAATGGTGAGCTTGGGCTACCTGTGATTAACAGTGACGAAATTACCTAGTAGTTTTTGACTAATGAGTATGAGTCAAATTCAGAAAACGGAAGACTATATTAGCTATAATTTTAACGATTGATATCAATTAAAATTAAGAAATGTCGTATCGCGATATGTGATTTTCAGATCGCCATCAATTGTGTGTTTATGTATTGTACATATTACGCATTCTCTTGTAGTTAGCGTTCTCTGAACTGCGTACATATACTCGTACCTGTAATCGTTAATACCTCAAAAACTTCAATACAATATGCCAGATCGGTCACCAAGGAAGGCTAAATCGCTTTGTCCTGGATGCAAAGAGCCGAAGTCATCACACGCATTCGGAAAGCCCCATAAATCCTGCCCTGGGCCAGCCGGGAACACGGCCAGCAAAACAAAGCCGGCGAAAGATGAAATTGCGACACTCAAAGAAGAAATGAACGACATGAAAGCAACTATCCAAGGCCTTGCCACCCTACTTCAAGGCCGCAAAACAAAAGAGGACGAATCTGCTGAACAGTTAACAATGAAAATGCCTTCAGAATCAATGAAACAAGATCTAAACGTCAATGACCTCCGAGCAATCAGGTCACTCGAGACCAAAGTTGATCATCAGATCGCTGAGCTGGGATTGGCAGGCACAGGCAAAGACAGCGACTCAGATACTGACAGCAATGATTCCACCCCGAGCGATTCAACTCAAGAAGACTCCGAGAACGATAACAGGAAGGGCCATAAACAACCACACAAGCAACACGAGACAAAACGCCAAGGTAAGAAGTTAAAAAGTGGTCTTGCCCGCAAAGCTTCTGATATAGTGTCAAAATACGTTCTATGGCCTCACGAGTATCTCTTGAACGCACTGCCAAGCTCACAGGAACTCACGTACACAGATTTAACCTACGAGCAACTCATCGCCGGCGAACTCGACATAATCGTGTCTGGCCCCATAACTAAACACGAGCGTGACGGCCGTCTACGTCATTTAGCCGACTTGTCTAAGGATGCAACGGTGTACCCGTGGCCAACTGTCCGGAATTATCATAAGACCATCTTACAGCAGATCGAACGCGGCCAGCTACGGTGGAGCGACGATTTCGACGACTTGCACGCTCGATTCGTAAGGAAAATACCCCTCGTCGACCTCGTCGAGTCGCATGTTACTGCCACTCTTCAAAAGTCACGCAATCGCACTCGATATTGTGGAGCCTTTCAGTCGAACCACTGCGATAAAGAGAAAGACCACCTCGTCGACGGGATTGTCGAAAAACACATCTGCGGGCCATCCATGCGCATCAGAAACATCGAGACACAACACGCTGCGATTGATTGCCCACACAAACCTCGAGGTTCACGTAAGGAATCGACCACGAAACCCAATTGACCACTACTTCACACTGAAAACTTAGACTGGACCTACGGACACATGTATCACCCGGAATTGACCAAGGACACAGACAGGCTCTTGTCCATGGACACGCCCTCGTCCATGGACCCGCCCTCAATCGCGGACACGCCCTCCACCACGGACACGCCCTCCACCACGGACACGCCCTCAACCGCGGACACGCCCTCAACCACGGACACGCCCTCAACCGCGGACACGCCCTCAACCACGGACACGCCCTCAACCGCGGACACGCCCTCAACCACGGACACGCCCTCAACCGCGGGCACGCCCTCAACCACGGACACGCCCTCACCCAAGGACACGCCCTCATCCACGGACACGCCCTCACCCAAGGACACGCCCTCATCCACGGACACGCCCTCATCCACGGATACGTCACACAATACAGTCGTCGACCATACCACATCGCATCTGGGTACTTCACCTCGGATTTCGTCAACGCACCTTCCTGTACAACAATCAGCCGCCCCATACATCGCACGACTTCACAAGCTCGTTCAGACTTCTCAGTCATATAATTACGCAGGCCTACGCATCCCAATAACGTCTCCACTCAAAATTCCCGCTTGGCGAACGAGACTCCACGACTATCACGACAAAATCGTTGCCGAATTCCTTGAGTTTGGATGGCCTGTGAGCTATCAATCTGACACACTACCAATAACATTTATCAAAAATCATCCTTCGGCGGCGCGATTCAGCGACGCCGTTGACAAATACGTAACCAAGGAAGTCACTCTCGGGGCCACATTCGGGCCTTACAGCAGAAACCCTCTTCACCAGCCGCTCGCCACATCTCCCCTCTCCGCCGTACCAAAGAAAAACTCTTGTGACATGAGAATCGTGATGGATTTAAGTTTCCCACACTCGACATCAGTCAATGACGGCATACCTTCTGATCACTTTCTCGGCGAACCTTTCAAGCTCACATATCCTACAATTCGCACCTTGATGGATATCATCCGCGATCACGGCCAAGGCTGCTTACTGTATAAGCTCGACCTACGGAGAGCATACCGTCAGCTTCCTGTCGACCCACATGATTACCACTTACTCGGATTTTGGTGGCGCGACTCATATTACGTCGATACGAGACTTCCATTCGGCCTTCGCTCAGCCCCTCAGGCCTGTCAACGTAGCACAAATGCCATAGTCTACATGCACACGAAGAACGGTCATCACGCGGTGAACTACCTCGATGACTTCTGCGGAGTAAGTCCCTCATCTCAGGCATTGACAGCGTTCAACTCTCTGCGTGACCTACTCGTAGAACTCGGTCTAGAAGAAGCCACAGAGAAAACCGTTTCACCCACAACCCATCTCACATTTATCGGACTTGACATTGATACCGTCGCTATGACCGTCGCAGTGCCACCCGAGAAGCTCGCAGAAATCCGCTCAATCCTCATCACCTGGCAGGGACGACAGCGCGCTACTAGAAGACAACTACAATCCCTCATCGGAAAGCTAGCTTTTGCTGCCGCCTGTATCCCACCCGGTCGAATCTTCATGTCACGCCTATTAACCGCCCTTCGGTCAGTCAAAAGGCCACACCATCGCATCCGCCTCACAGCGGATTTCCGCATGGATTTACACTGGTGGCATACATTTAGTAGCCAATACAATGGAATCTCCCTGATCCTTGAACACTCAACCCCCAAAGCAGATGAGACCGTCGCATCAGACGCGTGCCTGACAGGGTGTGGTGCCTTGTACAACAACGAATATTTTCACAGAACATTCCCGCGACATCTTCTTTCAGACTCCAACTTGCACATCCACCATCTGGAACTGCTCACCGTAGTTGTTGCCTGTCGTACATGGGGGCCCCAGTGGCAACGCAAACGCATTATCATTAACTGTGACAACGCGGCCTCAGTTCACGCAATCAATGGCACACGAAGTAAGGATACCTTCTTGTCTACTTGCGTGCGCGAGCTGTGGTTCCTGTCATCTCAACATCACTTCGAAATCAAAGCCGTCCACATCGCAGGAATAGAGAACCGACTCCCCGATCTCTTGTCTCGGTGGCACCTGGGCTCGCATTACGGTGTCAACTTCCATAAGACCACAGCGGGCAAGCACCTTCAAGAGATACTCATTGAGGATAGAGCATTTGATTTTCACTCACCATATTGACTATTCCTTTCTACTCAGTACAGTTACACCACCAGCTCTCGAGCGCTTGGACAAAGACTCTCGTTGCTCGATGAGAGCAGCATTTCGACCCGGCACAGAGGCTAACCTCCGCACACAACTACGCTCCTATCTTCTATTTTGCAACTACTTCAAACTGACCCCATTTCCAGCATCACCATATGTTTTTAGGTGCTTCATCCAACTTCTGTCTCGAACATTCAAGAGCCATCAATCCATCCGGAACTACGTCAGCGGAATCAAAACGTTTCATTCGTTACTTGGCCATAAAACATGTGCCTTCACGTCAATAGACGTACTCCTCACTATGCGCGGCATAGCAAAACTTTCTACTCACCATCCTCGCCAGAAACTGCCAGTCACCCCTGATATGTTGCTCAACATGCACAAACACCTGGACCTCGATGATTCTCTCGACACCACAGTCTACGCAGCCATTTTGATCATGTTTTTTTGCATTTCTCCGTCGATCAAACATTACCCCACGCTCCACAACATCTTTTGACGTTCATCGAAACTTAACTCGACGGGATATTGTTGCCAATCCAGCCGGCCTTGGAGTCATAATCCGCTGGTCCAAAACTATTCAGTGCCACGAGAGAGTGCTCACTATCCCCCTGACTGCCATCCCATCGTCACCATTGTGCCCAATAGCGGCTTACTCGAAAATGGTCCAACTAATTCCTGCAGCACCACAGGACCCAGCTTTCGTCGTCCCGCACCGTGACAGTAAACTGCGCCCCTTAACACAAGCTCAGTTGGCCACTCGCTTCAAAGAACTGATATCTTCCATCGGCCTTGATCACAAGCTCTATTCCCTACATAGCCTGCGCCGAGGGGGAGCAACATTTGCAAGACTCGCTGGTGTGCCTACGGACCTTATAAAGATTCACGGTGACTGGAAATCCAACGCATATCAGTTGTATATCAAGGTCCCTTTTACGCAGCGCCTCAGTACGTCTCACTCAGGACATGGCAAGACTCATCCGTAACAAACTTGGATCGACCACAGTGCATAATACACTATAGATAGATAGACATATATATATATATTATTAACTTTTGTTTGGCGGTTTTGCTGGGAAGTTGAAGTGTTTTGAACCTCATTAATAAACACTTCCTACCGCCAAACACGCGTACACTGTTTTATATAGCTATATGAGAATTACTGTATTACTAGGGACCATAACTGAACTGATTAGTTCGTTATTACGGGACTACATACATACATACATATACTTTATTTCATGTGGGTGGCAAATCCATTTACAAGTACTGTTTGCAATTGATGCACTGGGATAAAAAAAAAGGTTCATTATAACGGCAGACAGGTCAGCGATGACGTGTCTGCATCTGGGGCAATCTGTCTTCACCAAATTTTCTCAAAAGTTAAATAAACTCACAAAGAGCAAATACAATCATTTTAAAAACGATTTATCGTATTTTCGATTTTTAAATAAATTTAAACTGCACAATCTCTATATAAAGCTTCAAATGGTGAGCTTGGGCTACCTGTGTGTTAATATGGTCAGATGTAGCTCCAATCAAACTCAAAATAATGCCGCAATGCCCGAAATATTAGCTTCACTGCTCAGTTTCGACTGCACTCACCGTCATAGTGGCCATATTGGTTCTCGACAACAAAGCAATCCTCATTAGCTTCTCTTGTCGGTTCATCCAACATGGCGGCTGCAGCTTTGTTGTTTATTTCTCAAGGGATTTTCGGTCACGTGGTTGCACACCATGGTGTGCAACCACGTGACTGAGAACCATTTACAATGAATTCTTGGCCAAGAATTCATTGTAAATGGTTCTCAACTCTAGTTCAAGTTCAATCTTGTGAATTCTTCTTTGTTGGTTTGGGTGAACTAAGCCTACAAGTGATCACTGTTTAGCAGAACACAGCCGACCGGTACAAGTGTCACAGGGATTTCACGGCCTTCTCACCCCATTACCTTATTAAGAGAGGTTGACTGTAAACTTCGAAGATTGAGCGGAAAATGGGGGTCTTCCAAACTTAACCACCTTTTTGCCATAGATAAAGTATTGATAGCAGACAACAGCTGTGGGGTTGGTTTTTGCCTCACCCCTCAAGGTATGGTAAAAACGGGATTGGTATTTCCTATAGAGAGAGGGGCTGGGACGAGAGTAAAATAATTGCGAATTTATACATTTTGTTAAGCAAGCCACAGCTGATTAAAATGAATTTTAAAAAAAGTTTTGCAGCGTTTCGGAATATCTACATAAGGGCTTCTAATTTGTGGGATCTTTGTTAGTTGTCTGTTTTATATCGCTGATAAAAACGTTTGGCAAATATAGTCTTTTTGTATAAATCATTGAAGCTGATTTTAGTGTCTGAAGTTAAACCGATTTTAGGAATGTCTGACCAACTAGACTGACTGAATTAGTGTCCATTCACAAGAAGGGGTATCTACCTTTCACATGGACTGACGTTTTTGAAGGGTAAATGTACTCGTTTTGTTATTCACGTGAAGCAACTTTAGTTAATTATGCAAATTTGAGGAGAATAACAAGTAACAAGCAAGAGCTGGCGCACCTCACTAATTGATACATTTGAATAACTTTATTCGTCTAGTTGTTGTTTCTGATTCGCAATAATAGTTACTACTAAAAGGAAAAACTAACTTCAGATATTATCGTACTGGAAAACTAAAAACTTGATACGAAAGTTTTCGCTATTCAAGATCATCCCCGGCAAAATGTTAGTTTAAAAAATGTATACTTTAACAACTGAAATGCTTCAAGATACTGATGATATATCGCACAATTAAATGATCAAAGTGAACTGCTATGATACAAGCAGTTTTACAGCTTATTAGTTGCATGCCGGCGGCGGAATAAAAGCCCGAATAAAAGTTGCAATCTACACGAGTCAGACATACATTGTGTGCGTTTGTTTGTTATGTCGAAACGGAGCTAGCGTGAGCGATGTTAATCGGCCATTATAAAGGATTCCGAATCTTTATATATTGGCATGTGGTGTTCTTTTCAAGATTTGAGTGGCTCAGAATGTGGAGACGTATCAGAAAGTGTAAATCTACCTCATCATGTAGTGCCTCTGGGGTCGTGTACCAGTCTACCAGAGATATAACGAGACATCTCAGTACTATTCGAGTAAGTGACATTTAAACACTGAGGTCGAATTGATTTTAGCCAGAGTGGGTATTTTCTCTAACAACTTGGAATACTTGGCATCATTTACTATTTGTGCCAAGCATCGCTACAGTCTTGGTGGTGTTCTTGCCGCTGTTATTGTTGTTGATGGTGGTGATGTTCATGATGATGGTCATGGTGTTTAATGATGATGACGATGATGCCTGGGTGGTACTAAGGGCGTATTCGGATAGAGGTGTACGACGGACCCCCGACCCTCTCCCAGACCTAAAATTGCGATTTTCCATACCCTATCCTAGAAATGTTAACGTTCTTTCTGACGCTGTTTTATTTGGTAAAACTGTAAGTCGCAACAATGATAACGCTGGTAGCCTCCTTTGCAGCAGCTCTTTGTGTTGATCGCTTTCCGACACAAAGGTCGGACCGACACAAAGAGCGGTGTAATTGGGCGCGTCAATTATATATCCCGACCGCAAAAGGTACCCTATATCCCGACCGCAAAAGGTATCCTATATCCCGACCGCAAAAGGTACCCTATATCCCGACCGCAAAAGGTACCCCGCAAAAGGTACCCTATATCCCGACCGCAAAAGGTACCCTATATCCCGACCGCAAAAGGTACCCTATATCCCGACCGCAAAAGGTCCCCCAAAAGGTACCTTATATCCCGACCGCAAACGGTACCTATATCCCGACCGCAAAAGGTACCTATATCCCGACCGCAAACGATCCCGCAAAAGGTACGCTATATCCCGACCGCAAAAGGTACCCAATTAGCCATTTTGGAAATGAGTAAAGGACTGGGAACGAGTTTTTAAAATTAATATAATTGAAAAATGAACGGCCCATCACAAGAAAGAGCATATCAGAATTGGTAAGTTTCAGGAGTTTGATAGGGTTTGGACAAGTAGTAAATGAACTGCAGACATTCAGAAACTGCAAAGAAATGTATGGTTAGAGCAGCCTCCTCCAGTAGCCGGTCAAACGGTGAACGCAAGTTGATGCAATTAAGTTCATATGTTTCTTTACTCCAGCTAACTGTGGTTTATTCGTTCGGCTGAATTGCGAAGACACTTTCAGTGACTTGCGCATTGCGCATGCGTTCGCGTTTGCCGGTCAAACGGTGGGGGGGGGGGGGGGGGGGGGGGGGAGGTACTTGACCCATGCTTGGGGTGTTTCTTGGTGCTACAGTCTGCATTGTATTTTTGGTTAGGTTTCTTTGTATGCAGGGTATTGTTTTGGTTCAAGTTCATTCTTCTCGTTCTTTGTGTTCATTGTCTAACGTCATCTGGTGTTCTGCAACACCAAGAAACCTCCCATGTTTGGGTATAGGGGTGCCGCTGAGGGTTTGAAAACCTGACCCTGTTTGGGACAAAAATAATCTAAAATACATACACTGTCTAGGACAACACGTACCCTCTATTTTAGGACCCTGTTTAGGACGAAGGACAAAATACACACAATTCTAACGCGTTTTCATTGACTGATGACCTGCTAAAGACCGGCAAATCTCGGATCTCAGATATATGGCTAAATACCGGATAAAACCATATTTAACGACGACAATCGTGCATTACCATACCCTGTTTAGGACAGACTCACATAAAATCATATACCCTGTTCTACCCTGTTCAGGACAGAGAGGCCAAAAATCATACCCTCTCCAGCGGCACGTCCCCGTATAGCGTCGATGCAAGTCCCTGCAAGTTTAATAGCGATCAAACGTCTACGCAAGTCAAAACTTGCATGAACTTGCAGCGACTTGCGTTTACGTTTGACCGGGGCTTTAGTCGAGGCTATGGTTACAGGGGACACATACACTTCTTTGCGGTAAATTTCGAGATGTTTGGAAAGCTGTTATTCGTTCAATATCTAACTGAACCTATCGAAACTTTGTAAACTTACTAACGCTGACATGCTCTTTCTTGTGATGGGGTTCATTTCTTAATTAGATTAATTCTAAAACTCGTTCCCAGTCCTTTACTCGTTTCCAAAGTGACTAATTGTGACACACAATTTCTTCAAAAACAATCATATTCAATCTCCTTGATCCTCCTAAATAATAAACCAAGCATCACAACTGTCTTGTTGTATTGGTATTATTTGCTCAAATGTCAAATTTCCTTTATTTCCAGAATAAAATGCAAAAACAATATTTTTTGTGTGTGTGATTTTCAGAGAATTTGACTGGATTTTTCAAACTTTCTATGAAATTACCCAGGAAAAACTTGATTTCACAAGCTTTCTTATACTTCGAACTCTATAAATACTAAGAATCAAGTCCGCTGGATGATCAGACGTTTCGCCAAAACTTACTCTTCAAATACAATATTTTCATATTTTTTCTTAGACAAAAACCCTTTCTCAAAATAGAGCTGTAGATTCTTCGAAAATTTAACGTTTTGAAGAAAATTGTGCTAGATTTATTAGAAATAGATCAAATATAATACCAAATGTGTTTTTTGTTCTAATATCCTTATTGCGTACGAGTAACGACCCTTGAAACATACCCTAAATTTCCTATTTTCACTTCTCGCCCCAGGCCTCCTCAATACACCAAATTTGCATGGCCTGTAGATTGCCGGCATTATGATATTTTAATAAACTAATGCCGTGGATTTAATTTAGACCTCTAACACAAACTATGACCAAAACGTGATTGAAATCAGCTAATCCTCATTTTCCGTCTTTCTTTCATTTTCTTCGAATTTTACAGTCAACCTCTCTTAATACCATTGTTACCTTGTTACCTAAAGATTTGTAAAAATAATGTCAATTAGCTCAGCTTTTCTTCGTGTTTCGTATTCACAGGATACACAAACTGACCGAAAGGAAGTGTAGAAGCATTTTTCTGTAATTTTCTGACAGAAAATACCATTCTTCAAAACGTTTTTCCTGACAAAACACTAAACGGCACAGATAAAAGTTGTCGAGTCGCTTGCCATTTTGATTTCTTTCGCGAGATTTGATTGGATATGATGGGCGATTTCTGACGCTTTTCAGGAGAATTGCAAATTTGATCAGTAGAATCTCACGTAAATAAAGGATCTTTTCGAAGAGAAATCATTGCAGTTATTTTATAAAAGAAATATGAAACAGTTATCCGTTTTATATACTCTGATCTAAAACACTTGGGATCGATGTTGGGAGAACACTTGAGAAGCTGGAAACCACTGCGCTTCGCGTCGTGGTTTCCTACGCTTCTCTCGTATTCTCCCAACATCCCGCGTTTAGATCAGACTGGTATATAAAACGGAAAACTGTTTTACATTTCTTAACTAGTAACGTTTACTGAATTAGACACAAACTATATATATTGGGTCTTCGATCTCATGCAGAAACCATGTCGGGGATTTTCAATTTCGTTTTAGTTTTCAAGTTATGAGCTTTTAATGCCAAAGTTTGAAAGTGTTCCACATTACCAGAAATTACGGACATCTGACGTCACGGTATTAGTTTTCAGTACGATCGACATTTCAAAATGGCCGCTCAACAACACAAAGAAATGTATGGGACTTCAAATGTAATTTGAAATTTTGACATTTATACAGCTTTGAATTTTAGGTGCCGACTTCCAGACGTAAAATATAGTCTTTATAACATATTCTGTGAACATTTTTGCATCGTTTAATTCATTGCACTGGACGCAAAATGGATCCAAAACAACAACGAATATTGACAATACATGCCCCTTAATCGAGCAAAAAAAGTGTTACCTGCATTACTTTCCGAGCTTTAAACTTTCGATGATTGCATGGATCCATCGGTGCCGACATCTCCAACATTGCCTCAACTCACAGTAAGTCTAAATCCGTCAAAATGATATGATTTCGATGATACAAAAGGCCGCAAACCACAAGTGAAAAAGCACTATTTCTCGGAGGCCTTGAGCAAACATCTGAGCTGTTGAATGTCCTGAAATCACCAAGAAATCACCCAAAATATAGCAATTTTCGCCGTTTGATTCCGACATTTTACAAGAACTTAGTAGCCTGGTAGTTTTATGTGTGATATTGCTGTTCAAAGAAGGTGAAGGCTCCTAAAAGCGGGAAATTCAAACTCATAGTTCATGGATTGGGCTTCCTGTGTTCTTTTTAAAATTTCGAAGTGTCAAGAGTGAGTCGTTCGTACTCTGTGCCGAGCGTAAGCAAGCTCTTCAATATTAAATCTATCAACCACAACACAAACGCTTGGTATTTCTAAACAAACTTAGAGTAGTTTGGTTTTGATGAATTGATTTATTTTGATATAAATTCGAGGAGAATTTCGGACTGCCAGTAGACCGCTGGTCATAATATCGCGGGAGTAAAATGTCCGTAATTTCTGGTAATGATCTCAAAAATCGCCATGACCGATTTGGAAAACCAACTGATGCAATGATCGATGAATATTCAGGATTCAAATTCATATTTGACCTCAACAGCGCTGATAGTTTATATGAAAACCGTCTCAGTTTTCTTCCGGCTTCGTTCTCAAAAGTGTTCAGTAAAACTTTTTGCAGAATTTTGATCATTTCACACTTGCTAAGCTTTACAATGACATACAACTTCTATGGTTTATGCTTTTTCGAAAAGATGTTAAACCCTGGTGCCTACCATCCCTGTGAGATTGTTTTAAAATCTATTCAATTTAAACTGAATACGGTTGGAGGGTTCAGTATTTTGTGATTTGAACCTTGCGTTTATGAGCCAGTATAGAGGTTTGAAATCTCAATATGCAAATCAGATGACGTCAACCTAGGAATTTGCCATAACTTATTCAGACTCAGTTTTCAAGAAGAGCTTATTTTTTGAAATGGGCAAAAAAGTTATTTACAGGCAACTCGGTTTACCTTAACAGGGTTTAACCTGAGTGTTAAATCTTGAAAATCACAGTTTATGAAACATCCTATCGTCGAGAAATTAGTGCTAGAACTTACAAAAGGTAGGTTTTGGTGGCCAACTGTTTTGTGTGTCACGCGGTCAGTGAACTGATGTGATGGTTTTTCAGAGCAAATGAGATTGTTATTGAATCATTGAACCCAGACTATTATAGTTTCAGAGTAATCATCGGCACAGTTATTGCGAACTAGTTATGTTATCAACTCGAAGGAGAACGTTAATTTTAAATGTGGAGAAATTGCAATCGGTTCACAGCCACGACACAGACGTCATAGTGATAATCCCAATTACAAAACCCCAACTTCAGGCTCTCTTGTCAATTAACCTTGCTCTTTGAACACCAATTTTCACAGACTTGAATTATTTAAGAACACAGATCCACCTGACTAGCCATCAACGTACTCAATTAGCAACCACTCTACCATATATAACACTCGAAACTACGACAACAGTTTCATTTGTGAATTGCTGGTTAAAAATGGTGCGCGGAATTTTCCTTGTGGCTCTCCTCTTTTTGGCGTACTTCACTACCCTTCCTGAGCAAGTCCAGGCACAATACAACATATTGAAGGTACGGTCTTATTACGGTATACGCAAAGGCCGGTTTACACTGGTGAGTTTGTCGCGCGATTCGTTTGTGAAATTGCGGCGAACTCGCGGTGATTTCACTGCATGCGAATTTGCAGTCATTTCATAGTCAAAAGTTGTATGTTTAGACATTGAAATACTTGAACTAAATTTCGGAAAGTGACGACTTTCTTCGCGCTATTATCGCAGTGAATAAAATAGCTTATACACGCAGTCTATACAGAATCGACAGTGTAAACCAGCTTTGAAGAAGTCATATAGCCACGACGAGCTGTCCAGTTACGATAGTTACGATCCTTGCGCGTGAGGGGAGTGGGCAAAGCCATGCGGTACGAGTCGTGATATGAGAGACCATGGAGCCACCATCAGTATCTGCAGGAGTTTCAAATAGTTTTTGGGTTTGATTTTTGTGGTCGGAAGTTATGAGAATTGGTTTTAGTACAGGGCGGTTCTCATTGACGCCGCCTGCTATTAAATCTCTTGACATTTCCTCAGCCAAAGCGTCTGTTTAGTTTCGTCGTTTGTAAACAACTGGAAACTTTTTATAAGTTAAATCACTTCCATTTCAGTGAGGAACAACTGAAGAACAATATATAGGCACTTCAGTTTTAAAAGTATTTACACTTGGTGGTTTACTGAAGTAAACGAGTTACCAAACCTTGGTAGAAATGAGTAAACATTTGTTTGTTGAGCGGTAATTTATGCCCCATTCACACCAAAACTTGTTTAGTTAAACTGGGTTTTTCTAGCTTCTATAATCTGAGAGCATCTAATTTCACAAGGATGAAACTATCTGGTATTTATACTATGCAACACAAAGGAAAGTTTACCAGCAGTTTTGTGCCAAATGTTGCGTGGCGTTTGTAATTTTCTAAATCTGTTTCAGTTCAACTACTTTAAAACATGTTTTAGCCTCGGTGTGAATTAGAAAGCGCTCAATTATAAACACGCCCTAGCTTGGTTACGCAATGCTGGATCAGTTACAACAGACGAAAAATGCCCTACTACATTGCCTCTTGAGGCGGAATCAGCCTTACAAACTGTCTGAAATCGGCCCTACAACGTGGTCGCCGGAAGTTGCCAGTCAACGTGACGTCACACGCATACAAAACAATCCTTAATTCCGATTGGATAATTGAGGTCACGGTTGCGAAAATGGTTGATAAAAAAGTGTAAAGCGTTGCACGGTTTTAGTGTTGTACTAGTCTTACAGAATGCACACAGTCATCATATCCGTGAAACAAAATCAGAGAAGAATTGTTTAATTGTTCTTATTTATAGGCAAGTAGGTTGTTCTTATGGTGAAAGTAGTTTCTATTTAGTTAGACAAGTAGGTGATATCATTGAACCATAACATCATTCCTCACAGCCTCTTTTATTGTTCTTATGGTGAAATTAGTTTCTATTTAGTTAGACAAGTAGGTGATATCATTGAACCATAACATCATTCCTCACAGCCTCTTTTATTGTTCTTATGGTGAAATTAGTTTCTATTTAGTTAGACAAGTAGGTTGTATCATTGAACCATAACATCATTCCTCACAGCCTCTTTTATTGTTCTTATGGTGAAATTAGTTTCTATTTATAGTTAGACAAGTAGGTTGTATCATTGAACCATAACATCATTCCTCACAGCCTCTTTTATTGTTCTTATGGTGAAATTAGTTTCTATTTAGTTAGACAAGTAGGTGATATCATTGAACCATAACATCATTCCTCACAGCCTCTTTTATTGTTCTTATGGTGAAATTAGTTTCTATTTAGTTAGACAAGTAGGTTGTATCATTGAACCATAACATCATTCCTCACAGCCTCTTTTATTGTTCTTATGGTGAAAAGTAGTTTCTATTTAGTTAGACAAGTAGGTTGTATCATTGAACCATAACATCATTCCTCACAGCCTCTTTTATTGTTCTTATGGTGAAATTAGTTTCTATTTAGTTAGACAAGTAGGTGATATCATTGAACCATAACATCATTCCTCACAGCCTCTTTTATTGTTCTTATGGTGAAATTAGTTTCTATTTAGTTAGACAAGTAGGTTGTATCATTGAACCATAACATCATTTTCTCACGGCCTCTTTTATTGTTCTTATGGTGAAAGTAGTTTCTATTTAGTTAGACAAGTAGGTTGTATCATTGAACCATAACATCATTCCTCACAGCCTCTTTTATTGTTCTTATGGTGAAATTAGTTTCTATTTAGTTAGACAAGTAGGTTGTATCATTGAACCATAACATCATTCCTCACAGCCTCTTTTATTGTTCTTATGGTGAAAGTAGTTTCTATTTAGTTAGACAAGTAGGTGATATCATTGAACCATAACATCATTCCTCACAGCCTCTTTTATTGTTCTTATGGTGAAATTAGTTTCTATTTAGTTAGACAAGTAGGTTGTATCATTGAACCATAACATCATTCCTCACAGCCTCTTTTATTGTTCTTATGGTGAAATTAGTTTCTATTTAGTTAGACAAGTAGGTTGTATCATTGAACCATAACATCATTCCTCACAGCCTCTTTTATTGTTCTTATGGTGAAATTAGTTTCTATTTAGTTAGACAAGTAGGTTGTATCATTGAACCATAACATCATTCCTCACAGCCTCTTTTATTGTTCTTATGGTGAAGTTAGTTTCTATTTAGTTAGACAAGTAGGTTGTATCATTGAACCATAACATCATTCCTCACAGCCTCTTTTATTGTTCTTATGGTGAAAGTAGTTTCTATTTAGTTAGACAAGTAGGTGATATCATTGAACCATAACATCATTCCTCACAGCCTCTTTTATTGTTCTTATGGTGAAATTAGTTTCTATTTAGTTAGACAAGTAGGTTGTATCATTGAACCATAACATCATTCCTCACAGCCTCTTTTATTGTTCTTATGGTGAAATTAGTTTCTATTTAGTTAGACAAGTAGGTGATATCATTGAACCATAACATCATTCCTCACAGCCTCTTTTATTGTTCTTATGGTGAAATTAGTTTCTATTTAGTTAGACAAGTAGGTTGTATCATTGAACCATAACATCATTCCTCACAGCCTCTTTTATTGTTCTTATGGTGAAGTTAGTTTCTATTTAGTTAGACAAGTAGGTTGTATCATTGAACCATAACATCATTCCTCACAGCCTCTTTTATTGTTCTTATGGTGAAAGTAGTTTCTATTTAGTTAGACAAGTAGGTGATATCATTGAACCATAACATCATTCCTCACAGCCTCTTTTATTGTTCTTATGGTGAAATTAGTTTCTATTTAGTTAGACAAGTAGGTTGTATCATTGAACCATAACATCATTCCTCACAGCCTCTTTTATTGTTCTTATGGTGAAATTAGTTTCTATTTAGTTAGACAAGTAGGTGATATCATTGAACCATAACATCATTCCTCACAGCCTCTTTTATTGTTCTTATGGTGAAATTAGTTTCTATTTAGTTAGACAAGTAGGTTGTATCATTGAACCATAACATCATTCCTCACAGCCTCTTTTATTGTTCTTATGGTGAAATTAGTTTCTATTTAGTTAGACAAGTAGGTTGTATCATTGAACCATAACATCATTCCTCACAGCCTCTTTTATTGTTCTTATGGTGAAAGTAGTTTCTATTTAGTTAGACAAGTAGGTGATATCATTGAACCATAACATCATTCCTCACAGCCTCTTTTATTGTTCTTATGGTGAAATTAGTTTCTATTTAGTTAGACAAGTAGGTTATATCATTGAACCATAACATCATTCCTCACAGCCTCTTTTATTGTTCTTATGGTGAAATTAGTTTCTATTTAGTTAGACAAGTACATGTAGGTTGTATCATTGAACCATAACATCATTCCTCACAGCCTCTTTTATTGTTCTTATGGTGAAATTAGTTTCTATTTAGTTAGACAAGTAGGTTATATCATTGAACCATAACATCATTCCTCACAGCCTCTTTTATTGTTCTTATGGTGAAATTAGTTTCTATTTAGTTAGACAAGTAGGTGATATCATTGAACCATAACATCATTCCTCACAGCCTCTTTTATTGTTCTTATGGTGAAATTAGTTTCTATTTAGTTAGACAAGTAGGTGATATCATTGAACCATAACATCATTCCTCACAGCCTCTTTTATTGTTCTTATGGTGAAATTAGTTTCTATTTAGTTAGACAAGTAGGTTGTATCATTGAACCATAACATCATTCCTCACAGCCTCTTTTATTGTTCTTATGGTGAAATTAGTTTCTATTTATAGTTAGACAAGTAGGTTGTATCATTGAACCATAACATCATTCCTCACAGCCTCTTTTATTGTTCTTATGGTGAAATTAGTTTCTATTTAGTTAGACATGTAGGTTGTATCATTGAACCATAACATCATTCCTCACAGCCTCTTTTATTGTTCTTATGGTGAAATTAGTTTCTATTTAGTTAGACAAGTAGGTTGTATCATTGAACCATAACATCATTCCTCACAGCCTCTTTTATTGTTCTTATGGTGAAAGTAGTTTCTATTTAGTTAGACAAGTAGGTTATATCATTGAACCATAACATCATTCCTCACAGCCTCTTTTATTGTTCTTATGGTGAAATTAGTTTCTATTTAGTTAGACAAGTAGGTGATATCATTGAACCATAACATCATTCCTCACAGCCTCTTTTATTGTTCTTATGGTGAAATTAGTTTCTATTTAGTTAGACAAGTAGGTTGTATCATTGAACCATAACATCATTCCTCACAGCCTCTTTTATTGTTCTTATGGTGAAATTAGTTTCTATTTAGTTAGACAAGTAGGTTGTATCATTGAACCATAACATCATTTCTCACGGCCTCTTTTATTGTTCTTATGGTGAAATTAGTTTCTATTTATTAGTTAGACAAGTAGGTGATATCATTGAATCATAACATCATTTCTCACGGCCTCTTTTATTGTTCTTATGGTGAAATTAGTTTCTATTTAGTTGATGGTTTGGTAGCATTAAGTACGAACTATTTTGTGTCTAACCATAGGTTTATTTTATAGTTAAATTCCGTAGGTTATATACATAGGATATTTTGACTTTGTAATGCGCAATAGAGTACAAACCATATTTCCGTGAAATACTACTAATACTAAATAGTACTAAATAGTGTTATCTCCATTGTTTTCTATTGTTTCATCAGTGCTATTTAGTACTAATTAGTTAGTACTGTTTCACGGACATATGGTTTGCACTCTCAGGGCCGTACATAACCCAAAATCCAAGGGGGGGGGGGGGGGGGGGGGGGGGCAGTACGTATACAACAGCAAAATATAAATAAAAATAGTACAGTTCTCAGTACTTTTAGGTATCTTTTTCGGGGGGGGGGGGGGGGCAACTGCTCCCCTGCCCCTGTGCTGTGTATGGCCCTGACTCTAGATCATTCACATGCTTTTTGCGCAATATAAGAAATACTTTTTTTATTATTATTATTATTATTTTTTTATTTTTTCTAACACAAACTTTCGTTTCTAGTACGGGAGATCGCTTACTCTACGCAAGAGAGCTCGACTCGCTGACAAGGTTGTAGCTCATATATGCAAACTATCAAGAGAGCTTCACTGCGATGATCTGCAGAGGGCGGCAATCGTGAAATAGATGAGCTCGATCGACCACGATATTATCACAGGGCAATATTGCTATAGACTGACAAAGACAGTTGTTGTGAAATAAAATAAAGTAAAAAATATATAACCAAAACAGATTCTATGACTTCTGAAAATACTTGGTGATTTAGCTGTTAGAAACACTAGCTAAATATATACGCTATGTTCTTACGAAATGCTGTAATCTCCAGAGTAAGTTATCATTTAATTAACATGGAATCACTCCTGTAAAGAACAATAATGGTGTTTAAGTCTTGATGCAAAAATAAAAGATGTTGAATGGAGTTCCAGACTCAGGGGGAGGTGGTAAAGGTTTTTACAGCTGGTACAGCAGAACAATCTACACTACCAGGGGCGTTACCAGGGGCCGGTTTGTCCAACTGCATGATTTTAAAAATTCCCAACTAGACGCTTTTGTCAAGCGTTCACTCGTGCCCTGGTGCGATTGAATACCGGGATGCACTGCATCATGAAAGATGCATACTAGTTGATATCAGTCATCAGTTATGGTTTATTATATTGTTCCTTACATTCGTGCTCGCAGGCTTAGATCGTGCAGTGTATATGAAAGCTTTGGTTCAAGACTGATTGAGATCTCTGTGGTAGTGTGGATTTCGGGAGGCCTGGCTCAGTTTCATTTTCGTTTCTAGAAAGCCTCCCTTTTCTACCTTGTTCTTCAAATACTTGCTACAAATATAGATTGATAGTTATTTGAGGGTTTGAGCACAGCAACAACACACAACGGTAAACTTGTTTGAAAATAATAAAAATCAATAAATAATGAATATGGCAATCAATACACAAAATAATGCAATAACGCAAATTCAATTCCAATTCATCTTCAAGTTAGCATGTACATGTATGTAAGCTTAATATTGATTGTGCTCGAGTCTCTAAGTTTTTGGGTAAGCTCCATGTGTCTCTGTTTCAGTTCGCGAATATCTTAGGCATGTCAGTTGACATCGAGCGAAGCCAGTCGCTACGTAGCGACCATCACTTTGCTGATCTCTTCGTTCTTCACAGTTCCTTCACGAATGGAAGGGGGTGACGATCTCAAGTTTGAAGATCTTCTCGTCTTTGACGACTACACACTAAACACAGACTATGACGAGTACTGGAATAGTGCAAGATTTCCCTCTAAAAATTCCACATGAAGCGCCTTGATCGTGTCTTGCGAAGCCATTTTCCATGGTCTAGTTCCCAGTCCCACTCGATTGCAGATTTGTGTAGCCGAACTGACAACAACAAAAAACGAGCTGCGTTTTTCAACTCGTGCCGGCCAAAGGCCTGGGCACGAGTAATGACGTCCCAGTCCTCTGGTTCATTCACAAATCCCTTATCGTTTCCAAATACTGATGAAGCAGTGTTAATAAGTACAATTTAAGTTCTAGTAATATTAATGCAATCATTGCAATAGAATGGGCACTTTGATTGGCTGCATTAAAACAGTACGGGAACTTTGATTGGCTACATTAAAACAGTAAGGGCATTTTGATTGGCTACATTAAAACAGTACGGACACTTTGATTGGCTACATTAAAACAGTACGGGCACTTTGATTGGCTACATTAAAACAGTACGGGCACTTTGATTGGCTACATTAAAACAGTAAGGGCATTTTGATTGGCTACATTAAAACAGTACGGGCATTTTGATTGGCTACATTAAAACAGTAAGGGCACTTTGATTGGCTGCATTAAAACAGTACGGGAACTTTGATTGGCTACATTAAAACAGTAAGGGCATTTTGATTGGCTACATTAAAACAGTACGGACACTTTGATTGGCTACATTAAAACAGTACGGGCATTTTGATTGGCTACATTAAAACAGTACGGGCATTTTGATTGGCTACATCATATCAAACTTATGTCCTGCATCATTGAACATTTGCTCCTGTTGGGATCCAGTATCACGCGGACAACGTTTTTTGTTAATGCTTTGTTTACTAATGCACGTGAGGCCCGATTGATCCAGCAATTTGTTCACTATGACCGCTAAATAAAGCAGATTCGTACGTGACTGGTTTATCATTTCTGAATTCATATTTTTCCTTTGACAATGTGTAAATCAGGTAGCTAAAATATAAGAGAGGATGGAAAAGCTGCATATGTTTCCTCAACGGGAAAATATATCACAAATCCGAACTAACTTATTGATCTCGTGCGTGTAAATATTGGAAATTGCCTTCAAAAAACGTCCTTTCCGAGCCATAATTTATTTGCGAATTCGCCGGCCTATGTAGCTTCTACATACAGACCGAGATACAGAGCACCAATATGATGTTCACAATTACCAAACAAAGAGTTTTAGATTTCATTTTGCCACCGCTTAATTAAGTTTAATATACATGTATTTTATATCAAAATGCGCGTACAATTACAGAGCATTAGAATCCGGCGGTAGGTTTTTGATTGACACAATTCCCAAAGAATTCAGAGGGATTTTGTGTGCAGCGTATGTCACGCTCTCCTACATCTCTTCTGAGATTTCAGTTCGATTGACTTTGAAGAAACGGAAAATGCCACCTTCAAACCTCTTTATTTGTGCTTGAATTGCCAGCTTATTCATTCCTTACATATTCGTCTTTGATATTCCGTTGGTAGGTTTTTTATTTGTATTTTAACAATGCAGTAAAAAGCAAAAATGTATCAAAATCATGCTGTTTTTCGCCTAAACAAGACTCGCCTCATCTGCATATGTGAAACAATGACCTTTTGTATAACATAAGTTTGATATGAAAACAGTAAGGGCATTTTGATTGGCTACATTAAAACAGTACGGGAACTTTGATTGGCTACATTAAAACAGTAAGGGCATTTTGATTGGCTACATTAAAACAGTACGGACACTTTGATTGGCTACATTAAAACAGTACGGGCACTTTGATTGGCTACATTAAAACAGTACGGGCACTTTGATTGGCTACATTAAAACAGTAAGGGCATTTTGATTGGCTACATTAAAACAGTACGGGCATTTTGATTGGCTACATTAAAACAGTAAGGGCACTTTGATTGGCTGCATTAAAACAGTACGGGAACTTTGATTGGCTACATTAAAACAGTAAGGGCATTTTGATTGGCTACATTAAAACAGTACGGACACTTTGATTGGCTACATTAAAACAGTACGGGCATTTTGATTGGCTACATTAAAACAGTACGGGCATTTTGATTGGCTACATCATATCAAACTTATGTCCTGCATCATTGAACATTTGCTCCTGTTGGGATCCAGTATCACGCGGACAACGTTTTTTGTTAATGCTTTGTTTACTAATGCACGTGAGGCCCGATTGATCCAGCAATTTGTTCACTATGACCGCTAAATAAAGCAGATTCGTACGTGACTGGTTTATCATTTCTGAATTCATATTTTTCCTTTGACAATGTGTAAATCAGGTAGCTAAAATATAAGAGAGGATGGAAAAGCTGCATATGTTTCCTCAACGGGAAAATATATCACAAATCCGAACTAACTTATTGATCTCGTGCGTGTAAATATTGGAAATTGCCTTCAAAAAACGTCCTTTCCGAGCCATAATTTATTTGCGAATTCGCCGGCCTATGTAGCTTCTACATACAGACCGAGATACAGAGCACCAATATGATGTTCACAATTACCAAACAAAGAGTTTTAGATTTCATTTTGCCACCGCTTAATTAAGTTTAATATACATGTATTTTATATCAAAATGCGCGTACAATTACAGAGCATTAGAATCCGGCGGTAGGTTTTTGATTGACACAATTCCCAAAGAATTCAGAGGGATTTTGTGTGCAGCGTATGTCACGCTCTCCTACATCTCTTCTGAGATTTCAGTTCGATTGACTTTGAAGAAACGGAAAATGCCACCTTCAAACCTCTTTATTTGTGCTTGAATTGCCAGCTTATTCATTCCTTACATATTCGTCTTTGATATTCCGTTGGTAGGTTTTTTATTTGTATTTTAACAATGCAGTAAAAAGCAAAAATGTATCAAAATCATGCTGTTTTTCGCCTAAACAAGACTCGCCTCATCTGCATATGTGAAACAATGACCTTTTGTATAACATAAGTTTGATATGAAAACAGTAAGGGCATTTTGATTGGCTACATTAAAACAGTACGGGCATTTTGATTGGCTACATTAAAACAGTAAGGGCATTTTGATTGGCTACATTAAAACAGTAAGGGCATTTTGATTGGCTACATTAAAACAGTAAGGGCATTTTGATTGGCTACATTAAAACAGTAAGGGCATTTTGATTAGCTACATTAAAACAGTAAGGGCATTTTGATTGGCTACATTAAAACAGTACGGACACTTTGATTGGCTACATTAAAACAGTACGGGCATTTTGATTGGCTACATTAAAACAGTACGGGCAAGTTTTGATTGGCTACATTAAAACAGTACGGGCATTTTGATTGGCTACATTAAAACAGTACGGGCACTTTGATTGGCTACATTAAAACAGTACGGGCATTTTGATTGGCTACATTAAAACAGTACGGGCATTTTGATTGGCTACATTAAAACAGTAAGGGCATTTTGATTGGCTACATTAAAACAGTAAGGGCATTTTGATTGGCTACACTAAAACAGTACGGGCACTTTGATTGGGTATTTTTTAATTGTATTTGTATTTAAGTAATTATTTATTTTATTTTTATTTTTATTATTATTATTATTTTTATTTTTATTTTTATTTATTTATTTATTTACATCTTTACAGAAAACGGCGACAGACTCATTAGTTTTAACGTCTTCAGAAAACTGTTCTTGTTCAAAGTATTCTAATTTGTCTTTGTGTTATTATCTGACGAGAAAGAAAATAGTTTTGTCACGTGGCTTGAAATGGAAACACATCGTGCGAGCTGACAAGGACTATACTTCACTATCTAGGAAGACAATATGTTCCGATGTCAACTTGTAGAGTATTACTAATTATAAACACACATTTGTCATAGCAGCTGGTGTAGGAATGACTCATTGATTCACGTATTGGTTTGCTCACCAATTCATTCACTCATTCGATTGTTTATTCATTCAATAACTAGCGAGGTCATTCTTCACGCAACTAAGCTATTTATCGAGCCATGTATTCAACAATCAGTCATTCCTTATAGTCGAACTAGTTGGTGGAGTTTTTTTAAATTGAAAAACGAAGAAAGCTAAAGAGTTACAATAAGAAAATCAAGCACCACAAATCGGACTATTGTTGTTGGGCTGCAAATTACTTTGTTTTCGCAATTTAAAATGGCTATATTACAACAATTATTGCATGAATTGGCGAACAAAATAAATCGTTTTTTGAGTGGTTTTCTTGAGGAATTCTTTCGATCAAGAATTACTATTTCAAACTAACAATGAATTAAACGGTAAACCTCTCCGTTTAATATGAGTGGTTTAGTATCCTACTGTGATGAATAGATGCTATGGGAAAAGAAAAGCCGAGGTGAAATAATTAGAAGGCGATCATCTGCCCGTTCAAGTTAGTATTACATGGGTTTATATGGACCTGAGGTTAATTAGCGTAACACATATACCACTACTTATATAGTGTGAAACGTACGTCGTGGCACGTACGTAGGCTGTTACAAATGCCAAGAAAACGCAGAACAAACATGCAAAACGACGCGTAACTATATATAAAGTTGTAAAGATCCGTTATGTAATAAGCGCCCGCCATGCAGTGGTACTTATATAGTGTTCCAAAAAACGTATTACATATTAATTAGACAATTTTTTGTAAATTGTAGCTAGCTACACAGAGGTTTCTGTGCATTTCTTTTTTCCGAGAGCTTTTCCAATACAAGAAACGCATAGAACTAAGAACTGAATACTGTAGCCATCTGTGAGCCGATCTGTGTACTTTGTGTTTCGAATTCTGTCTCCTTTTTTGAAGTTCTAGGTCTTTCAAAGAAGTAGCGCACAGAATACAGTTTGCATGTTGTATCAGCACAGAGTTAGATTATTAATAAACCCTAGAAAGATCTAAGTTATATCGTGTCTGATTATAATCGAACTTTATTAGAAGTACCGCTGTGGGGTGGTTAAATTGGCAAAAAGTCGGTCGATCAAGGTAATTTTAATTTCAACGAACAAAAAGAAATGTTAATTTATTATAAAGATAAGTCATTTATATCGCACGTTAATCGACATATTAGAAAAAGAAAACGAACCATTCAGAAAAAGCTAATTTAAGGCAAAAACGGAAAAGACGTTCAAGATGATTGAGTACTTACACCTAACACTTTTAACTAATCTGATCGATGATCCCCGTTCTTTCATCGTATTTTTTTCAGTTTTCACAAGCGTCATGCTTTTTATCCGATTCAGAATAATGAAGTAGTTCTCCTACTGCCATCGTTATTCCAATTGCTTTCTTTACAATTGCTTTCTTTACAGCTTCAGCCCAGTATGTCTCCACAAAAGATTCAACGAATTTTCTCTAATATCTTTGATGTTTTATAACGTTTTCGTGATTAATTTTGCACTCTGTTCGTTGCTCGTTAGTACTATGTTCCTATTATCCTAACACTGATTTCTATCTCATCATCCCTTGCTTAGCCGATACCGTTATCGTTATCGCCGGGTTTTTTTCAATTATAAGGTCATCAATCGTGGCAACGCTAGTTGTCGGCTGTAGATAACAGACAATCAAACTGTGCTAACCGTTTCGCTGAAAGTGTGGCCATGTAAGTGACCTATACGAACAAAAATAAATGACAGTTGAGTTACTCTTCTTCTGCATAGTCGTTGCATACGTACTATGACTCAAGCGAACTCTCAAACAGGTTGACTGATACGGCTGCATCTGATCAAAACTCGCGTCTACGTCAGGCCAGGGCCGTCATTCTTATCTGGTAATCAAGGGAGGCAGTTCAACAATAGTGGAGGCGTTTGTAATATCCTCACTTGAAGAGCCCACTCTCAGTTGGACGTTTCACGATCCTGCTTCACGGACTATTGAGCGTATTCTAATTTAGTCACCCTATTGTCGCATTGGGCTGAAGAATTCAACAAGGTTTTCCTAGAGAATTACAAACGATAAATCTATCCATATAGATAGTGTCAGGCTTTTTTTTGGAAAGAAATGATCGTTTGCTGGCCTGTACAGCGCGCGGGCGGAAATCTGGAAACAGGAGCTTCACATGAGATCATCTGATATCGTAGATAAAGTTTAATAACTGAAGAGTGAAAAACTTTAATCAACGGAAATAACAGGTATATGGAGGACTATCAAAGAATGGACATGTTGATTAAATCCTTCTCAATACAAGAGGAACTAGGATGATTGCTAGTCTGTGAGTTCAATTTATGATCACTCAAATCCGACAGTCCGGCGATATCTGCGTCCTCAATAATAAACCTGATCATTGGAGCATGTGTTATTTAACGGAAAAACCAATCATGTCGATTTTTACTAGCTTCAAGCGATATGATTTCAGTTTGATGGACGTTAGTGATTAGCCTCGCGAATTCTATACTCTTCGAAAGCAAACGCGTAATCAGAGGCAACCAATAAGAGTTGTTATATAAAAAGCAGTTCTTATGATTTCATAGAAGAATTTCTGAAGAAAAGCTCCACTGTAACGTTTCCTATTAGGAAAGTTCGCGCGCCTCTCCACGCTTGTCCTATATAAACTTTTTGGCGGGAAATTGAACGCTTGATATTAGAAGAAAGATAACAGGTGCTAGAAGGAACTAACAGCTCTTTCCGCCCATATGCTGATTGGGTGATCTTCAAAGAAGACCTGCGAAAAAATGCGTACTATTTTAAAGCATCCTTGGAGAGTGTTCTTAGTGATTTAGAAGCATTGCGCGCGCTTAGTTAACTATATGAAGTATGATTTTCAGAAGTTGAAACTACTCATAAAGACAAAATACTGATCGGTATTTTTAATAGTTTTATCAGTGGAATCACTTAAAACACTGACGGTCATATAACAGATAATTAATCAAATATCGAGCATACTGTGTGTCGTTTGTCGGATGGGTTTCATAGGCACGGGGCGCGGGAACGTCCCTAATAGGAAACACAATGTGACTTTGTTTGTTGCCATGTATTTGAGCTATTAAACTAAATTGAATTAGTCTCATGTGGAAATTTGATTTCTTAATAAAACACTGTGACACAACAAGCGTATAAACTCGTAATGAATGTCTGTAACAGATGGGTTCTAAACCCGAATATAACAAATGATAAAACGCTCAACATTTTAACGACAAAAGATAACATGTTGAATTTAACCATAAACAGAAGAAGTTAAACTACGTCTAAAGGTTCGCTGTTGAATTACTGCATTACCAGGTTAATAAAACGAAAGCTTTTCTAATAACTTCGCACTTATAATTCTCAAGAAGATAAAAGAACGTCAACTGTAGAACATTCAGTTGACACTAAATAATGTGAATTGTGCTTGATATTGAGAATTAGTGTAGAGATCGAACTGATGAAACCTGTTGTTTATCTTAAGAGAGAGAGAGATATGCATTAATATGTGTGCATAGATCAAAAATACGTTAAAAGACTTTCAATTCTTGGTAAGCATCGTTAGATGGCTATTGAATTCGCTGCGATATATCGAAAAGACTGCTCGAGGTAATTCGCTGATACCAACTACGTTTAGAACACTTTACAATGAGATTATTATGAAGTGATCTCCTTCATCCCTACTCGATTTTCCACTTATCGCTTAACTACTATAGATCAAGAAAATTATATAGACGATATCTCTGCTTGCATCGGGTCAAGGCACGCCTCAAGGCGCGTCAACGTACAAGACCCCACAGTGAGTAAAGGAAATACATCCAAAAGATAATTACGTGATCTGATGTACAATCAGTACCACAATCGTAATCTCAAATAGTCGGCAAAAATCGCACAAACGTAGTGAGAGCACGAGTTTTGTTTATAGATTTGTGCAACGGAGCACTCCTTCCTCGTGAAGTTCATTACCGGGTATTGGTATAGAGGGTTATTAAAACAATCGAGGGTGCAGGTGGGTCGCCTCCGCGGGAGCTTGGCATCACAAGGATATAAATATTTGACGCGCCACGTCAGTCATCCACTAAACACATCAACTGTATCCCCAACAAGCAACTTTAGTTACTATTTGCCTAAGCACTGGACGAAGCTAGACGTTTTATCATGAACACCAAGAAGCTCACTCTAGTCGTGCTTGTATCTACACTCATGGTGTTAGTGCGAGACAGCCAAGCCATGGTGACCGGTGTCCTCAGTGGAAAACGTGATGCAGATCAAACACACGGACAGCTAGCCCTTAAGGTAAGCACGCGTTTTCGACTACTCTAGCTAGACTCAAGACCATGTCAAGCTGATATATCAATTGTGTTCATTAATACCAAACAAATAAGGCTTAGGGTGTAATACACTACTTTGGGATGATTTCATATATAGTGTAGATCAGTACATAAATGACCATTAGCTCCTAGATACACGTACATCTTTGGAACGAGCACCCCAGCTCAACAATGTCTTTCGTGTTTAAATAAAGTTATACAAAGTTATACGATCGCAAGCTTGCTTTAATACTGACTTGCGGCACAAGCTTCATGAATAAAAGCGCAAGTGGGCTCATATATGAAAACGAGGATCCGTACGTAATTTACGGTATGGACCTAGCACGAGTTAATTCCGATAACTGTGTATTGCATGTGTAGCTTTGTTTTCAATTTATAAGCGATTAGGTTCTTTCGCGGGATACGATATCTAAGTAATTATGGATATAGCAAGTGGGTGATTATTAAGTGTGATCTGACGACGAGATAAATCTATATGAATGAATGAATGAATGAATGAATGAATGGATGAATGAATGAATGAATGAATGAATGAATGAATGAATGAATGAATGAATGAATGAATGAATGAATGAATGAATGAATGAATGAATGAATAGACTTTATTTAATGAGGGTAGCACGTGACAGTTTGTACAAACTGATGACCCTGTGGCCCTCCAATAACTATATTTAAGATATGATCGAAAAACTGTGTAAAATCGAATAGTCCACGTACCGAGAAGGCGGGTCCATAATGAATTTGTATTGTCCAATTAGTTTTATTGGTGCTAAATATTTAAAAAGGCAGTTGGACGAAAAACGTGTCCTTCAAGATTAATCCAAAACCACGTGTTTTTACAGGCGTAACCGAACTCTGGCGTGCACTTGTCTAATGTTATGCCACCTAATAATTAAGATAGTTTCAGCGGAATTCTTGTTCGTTGTTCTGTAAGCCACACCACAGATCTTCCCGTATAATCTTAATCTAACACAGTTTGCTTGAATAGAGGAATCAAAACTTACTCGCGGGTACGTGGAGAGAGACACAAAGAGAAAAGAAGCAAAATTAAAAGAAACAAGAAGAAGAGAAAAGAAGAACGAAAAAAAACTTGACCACATTTTCAAACATTCTTTAAAAAATGCATGCATGTTTCTATCACTTCCTTGTGACAGGAAAACAAAGCCAAATTATCAATGGTATTGCGGAGAAAATCACTTGGTATATCTTGAGAGCACAAACAGCACTGAACCGTTTCACGATGACTACAACTACCAGAATGCTTTGGGAATTTTCAGACCGATTTTCAGACTTTTATTATATCCCTTATGAGAATAGTAATTATCTAATTACTAGGTAATACTGAATAATCGAACATATCACATGTCTGATACGATAACCTATTGAACGAGTTATTAAAATGACAATCAATTTGGAACTGGTCTGAAGTCATAGAACTGTCAGACGGTCGTAAAACATCCAATACCAGCGTGCAGGTGAACTTGACTCACTTCTGACTTGTACAAAATTAAATATCATGGGTGAACGAAAGAGAAAGAATGGAAAAATGATATTCAAAAGCGGAGAGAAAGAAAACAAACGATGATAGTAAGAGAGAAAGTGACTGAGAGGATGATGATATGACATAGATATCAGTTCTGACATAAATGCTCTATGATTGTGCTTTGCAACGAAGTGCTTTTTGTCGGACAGCTAATTATTTTAATAATTTTAAAAAGGCACGATTTGCAGCCACGCGGCTTACAATGTTATCATAAAAAGAGGATAAAAAGAAAGAACCTAAACATAAGTGCAACCATCTCCAAGGCTTCTAAACGTTCTCCGTGTCCTACGCCATGGTGGCGTTCCAGTTGAAGATCTCCTGGCTATCTACTCCGCACCGTTACACGTTCCGTGTTGGACGGTACTGCTGTCGGTGGTGTGGCACCACGCCCTACCTTCCTTCCTACATCTCTGAACAGGTATAACGTGTCCAGAAACGCGGTTTTAGAATTATCCTACAAGGACAGACCTACAATGATGCTCTAAAGATGTTGCCATAGTCCAGACAAAAGACGTTATGAACCCGGTACTATTAAGAAAATTACTAAAGGGGGTCCTCTTTCGAGGCATCTTCCTGAAACCAGATCATCATGCGCTATCGTTCCTCAATATAATACTAGGAACTCGAACTCTCGCACGTTGTTCAAATGCCGAACGGACACCCAAGGTTTTTCCCCAAGTTCAGAAATTTTGCTCAATTGAATGTGGGGTTTTCAGACATATCGTTTACGGGGAGTTATGGGACTGTTGTAGTGGACGCTGGTCTTGGATGTTTTACGGGGAGTTATGGGACTGTTGTAGTGGACGCTGGTCTTTGATGTTTGACGGGGAGTTATGAGACTGTTGTAGTGGACGCTGGTCTTGGATGTCTTACAGGGAGTTATGAGACTGTTGTAGTGGACGCTGGTCTTGGATGTCTTACAGGGAGTTATGGGACTGTTGTAGTGGACGCTGGTATTGGATGTTTACGAGGAGTTATGGAACTGTTGTAGTGACGCAGGTCTTGGATGTTTACGAGGAGTTAAGGGACTGTTATAGTAGACGCTGGTCTTGGATGTTTTACAGGGAGTTATGGGACTGTTGTAGTGGACGCTGGTCTTGGATGTTTTACAGGGAGTTATGGGACTGTTGTATAGTGGACGCTGGTCTTGGATGTCTTACGGGGAGTTATGGGACTGTTGTAGTGAACGCTGGTCTTGGATGTTTACGAGGAGTTATGGGACTGTCAGTAGTGGACGATGGTCTTGGATGTTTTACAGGGAGTTATGGGACTGTTGTAGTGACGCTGGTCTTGGATGTTTTCAAGGAGTTATGGGACTGTTGTAGTGACGCTGGTCTTGGATGTTTTACAGGGAGTTATGGAACTGTTGTAGTGACGCTGGTATTGGATGTTTACGAGGAGTTATGGGACTGTTGTAGTGACGCTGGTCTTGGATGTTTTCAAGGAGTTATGGGACTGTGTTGTAGTGGACGCTGGTCTTGGATTTTCATGCTACGTGGAGTTATGGGACTGTTGTAGTGGACGCTGGGCTTAGATGTTTACGGGGAGTTATGGGACTGTTGTAGTGACGCTGGTCTTAGATTTTTACGGGGAGTTATGGGACTGTAATTGTAGTGGACGCTGGTCTTAGATGTTTACGGGGAGTTATGGGACTGTTGTAGTGATGCTGGTCTTAGATGTTTACGGGGAGTTATGGGACTGTTGTAGTGACGCTGGTCTTAGATGTTTACGGGGAGTTATGGGACTGTTGTAGTGATGCTGGTCTTAGATGTTTACGGGGAGTTATGGGACTGTTGTAGTGACGCTGGTCTTAGATGTTTACGGGGAGTTATGGGACTGTTGTAGTGGACGCTGGTCTTGGGTAGGGTTGTGGGAGTTTTGTAGTGTTGTAGTATAAATGCCCGCTTGTCCAAAGTAGGTGCACTAAAATATGTTTCCCCATATTTACTGTAAATAGACAGAAATGGCGTCCCCTAAAACGGCCCCCCGCACTTCTCCATGCAACATGTTAGTTGTCTGTACCCTAATATATTCGACAGATCGATTCACTGTCAGAAAGTACATTTGTATCTCATCCGTTTAGTAATGGAGAGTCATCATGTAAAAGTCAACGTCCGAGGCGTTGGGTAGCTTTGTTGATCACAAGTCAAAAGGTCTAATCCAGCAATCGTTGGCTGCAGACCTATGCCACAGATAGCCCACGAGCACTTGTGATGCATTCTCATTACGTAGAGTAACTCGATTGTCTCGCTTATTATAAATAATAATAAATAAATAAATAAATCACTTTTTTAACGTGTCATTGTATTTAGCAGTACATGCTAATTGGGGACACGACTCTCGCACTTCTTACTACATTCTATATTCTGTACACCCAACACTCATCTCACTAGTGGGGACACGACTCTCGCGCTCACTTCTTACTACATTCTATTCTATACACCCAACACTCATCTCACTAGTGGGGACACAACTCATACTCACTTCTTACTACATTCTATATTCTACACACCCAACACTCATCTCACTAGTGGGGACACGACTCTCGCGCTCACTTCTTACTACATTGTATATTCTGTACACCCAACACTCATCTCACTAGTGGGGACACGACTCTCGCGCTCACTTCTTACTACATTGTATATTCTGTACACCCAACACTCATCTCACTAGTGGGGACACGACTCTCGCGCTCACTTCTTACTACATTCTATTCTATACACCCAACACTCATCTCACTAGTGGGGACACGACTCTCACACTCACTTCTTACTACATTGTATATTCTATACACCCAACACCCATCTCACTAGTGGGGACACGACTCTGACACTCACTGCTTACTACGTTCTATATTCTGTACACCCAACACTCATCTCACTAGTGGGGACACGACTCTGACACTCACTGCTTACTACATTCTATATTCTGTACACCCAACACTCATCTCACTAGTGGGGACACGACTCTCACACTCACTTCTTATTACATTCTATATTCTGTACACCCAACACTCATCTCACTAGTGGGGACACGACTCTCACACTCACTTCTTACTACATTCTATATTCTGTACACCCAACACTCATCTCACTAGTGGGGACACGACTCACACAATCACTTCTTACTACATTCTAATATTCTATACACCCAACACCCATCTCACTAGTGGGGACACGACTCTCATACTCACTGCTTACTACATTCTAATATTCTATACACCCAACACCCATCTCACTAGTGGGGACACGACTCTCACACTCACTTCTTACTACATTCTATATTCTGTACACCCAACACTCATCTCACTAGTGGGGACACGACTCTCACAATCACTTCTTACTACATTCTAATATTCTATACACCCAACACTCATCTCACTAGTGGGGACACGACTCTCACAATCACTTCTTACTACATTCTAATATTCTATACACCCAACACTCATCTCACTAGTGGGGACACGACTCTCACAATCACTTCTTACTACATTCTAATATTCTATACACCCAACACTCATCTCACTAGTGGGGACACGACTCTCACAATCACTTCTTACTACATTCTAATATTCTATACACCCAACACTCATCTCACTAGTGGGGACACGACTCTCACAATCACTTCTTACTACATTCTATATTCTATACACCCAACACTCATCTCACTAGTGGGGACACGACTCTCACACTCACTTCTTACTACATTCTAATATTCTATACACCCAACACCCATCTCACTAGTTCGTTCTTATTGAGGGAGGAAAACCGGAGTACTCGGAGAAAAACCCTCGAAGCAAGGGAGAGAACGAACTGACAAACTCATGCAACTCACATGAAGCGCCCGGTCCAGGAGTTGAACCAGGCACCACAGTGGTGAGATGCGAGAGGCATAACCACTCGGCCACCTATAATTAAAATTATATATGTTTTGTCTTTTAGAGAAAAGCACAAGAACGAGCGTCACGCATTTGTTCTCTTGCAAGGATTCTTCAGTGTGAAGGATTACTTGTAAAACAAGATGCTTCTCAAGGTGTGAACAGCTACTAACGTAACTACTAGCAACATCATTGCGGTCAACACAAGCGTTAGCTCTTCATCGATCGACTCACGAGATATTTTAGAGAGTATTTTTATTGCATCTATACAAAGTATTTTAGAATATTCACGACGTACAGACCCTTTGAGATGGAGAAGACGCTTTTCACTGTCTAGACAAGTGTTTCAATAAAGGAATAGTTTTAATTGGCCGGACAGTTAATACATTAGGTCTTCATGACCTCAGTAGTCGTTGTCAAATGATCATTTCCAAACCAAAATAAAGTAGAAAATTCATCCTCGACTTAGTCTCGTGGCGTAATTAGCCTGCAAATATACAGCCACTTTTTGGCGCTCGCCAAAAAGCGGCTGTATTCGCAGGCTACATGACGTACAAATAATAATAATAACAATAATAATATACAATTTTGTTCTCTGACGTCATCAGTGCATCTGTAAAGCCGCGTCTACACGAGCAAGTTTTCCTTGACAAGTTTTTCTTGATGTAAGTTTTCACCAGGAAAACTTGTTCGTGCAAATGGAGAAAAATGCTCAATCTTTCTTTGACAAGGAAAAGCTGGCATGCTAGCTTCTCCTAGCCTGCGCTCGCATCCAAACTAAACCACGGTATAGTCCGTCTGCGAATCAGTGCATGATTCCTTGTTGTGGACCCCGGCCCATAATAGTTTTTGATTGTCTATCGCCAATTATCATTCTTACGCGTGTCCTGATTGGTTGTGGTACTCGCGCTATGTTTACTGCCAATTACTTTTAGATATCTGGACACAGCATTTACAGCCGACGACAGGCTATAAGAACATTCTTTGAGAAAAACAACGTGTCTGTAAATCTCCCCACAGGCTACGGCAAGTATCTATGATATTCCAAACCTCGTGGTTCAAGTGTTGTTGTTGTAATTACTTTATAAATAAATTACTTTTTTAACGTGTCAGTCGATTTAGCAGTACTGCTAATTCCCCATTGAGATCCTTGACGGACGACCAGGTTCTTTTTATTAGCAATATGGGAATTCCAGCGGAGTATTTGATAATGTATAAACACAGGGAGCCCAAGCTTACTATCAGTGTATATATACATGTGACTTTGAAATGTGCAAATAAAAGTCATAATTTTCATCAAAAGTATTTGTTGTTGCTATATCTTATGTTTAAAATCCTCTCTGAGTTGCCTGGAGTTGTTATTTGAGTAGTTAAATTTGATTTTTTTCTTTTTTACTTACCTTTTTCTCCCTATACATAGTAAAGGGTGGAAACCGAGACCAACATCGAAGCCAACCGGCCCAACAAAATGTCCCGTTTCACCAACAAATATACTTCCAATCACGTTCAGATCCACACAGCTCACGGCCAGACAATGCACTTACACGGTCCTGCACAGAAAACGATGAAAAGTGAAGCGATTCTAATAAATACATCGAGAGCAATCGTTTAGAACTTGCATTTTCGATGCCACTAACACACAATCGGGCCGATCTGCGCGGACGGTACTGGGACCCAGCACCAAAAGTATTTCCACCGGGAGGTCCTGTGGTAATTTTGAACGAAACAAATTATGCCCCGTCAACAGGACCTCCCGGTGGAAATACTTTTGGTGCTGGGTCCCAGTACCGTCCGCGCAGATCGGCCCGATTGTGTGTTAGTGGCATCGAAAATGCAAGTTCTAAACGATTGCTCTCGATGTATTTATTAGAATCGCTTCACTTTTCATCGTTTTCTGTGCAGGACCGTGTAAGTGCATTGTCTGGCCGTGAGCTGTGTGGATCTGAACGTGATTGGAAGTATATTTGTTGGTGAAACGGGACATTTTGTTGGGCCGGTTGGCTTCGATGTTGGTCTCGGTTTCCACCCTTTACTATGTATAGGGAGAGAAAGGTAAGTAAAAAAGAAAAAAATCAAATTTAACTCAAATAACAACTCCGGGCAACTCAGAGAGGATTTTAAACATAAGATATAGCAACAACAAATACTTTTGATGAAAATTATGACTTTTATTTGCACATTTCAAAGTCACATGTATATATACACTGATAGTAAGCTTGGGCTCCCTGTGGTATAAATAGAAGTGTCTTGGAATATTTATTTCAGTGCCGCTCCTCGGTGAGTGTCAATCGATTTAGTAGTACTGCTGATTCTTAACGGACGACCAGGTTCTTTTTATTTAATAGCAATATGGGAATTCCAGCGGAGTATTTGAATGCATGAAAACGATAATGTATAAATAGAAGTGTCTTGGAATATTTATTTCAGTGCCGCTCGTTAACTCGGTGAGTTTGACTACCGAGCCGGCTCGCAATCTATCTTCAGATTGGGCCCTGTATTATGTTGTCTAGTCATTCCAGCTACAGTATATCCATTGGAGGGGAGGACGAAGAAACGATACAACAAGTCTTAACGGGAACTATGTTGTTATGTTTGGCTCACCTGAATGTTTGTTATCGACTTCAACACGTTGTTTTTTCTCAAAGAATACTCTTATAGCCTGTCGTTGGTCTGGATCAAGACTTTCCAATTCAAACTGGTCATGTACGGCTGTAAATACTGTGTCCATATATCCTCGCTAAAAGGAGGAGGCCATTTTGAAAATAAACATAGCGCGAGTACCACAACCAATCAGGACACGCGTAAGAATGATAATTGGCGATAGCCAATCAGAAACTATTATATATAATCGTGCTACTATGCTGGGGGTCCAGAACAAGGAATCATGCACTGATTCGCGGACGGACTATACCGTAGTTTAGGTTGGATGCGAGCGCAGCTAGCTTTTCCTTGACAAGTAAGGAAAAATTGTCAAGACGTCGAAATTTGCTCGTGTAAACGACAACAAGGAATTATTAAGGAAAATGTGGCAAGGAATATTAATGAGTTCAGTTCCCAGTCTTTACAGACGCCATTTGTTTTTGCTCGACAGGAGACTCGAATTTAATTTTGTTTGTTGTTCCGCTGATTGAAAGGCATTGCAGGCACAACCAAAACTTGATGTAAATTCTTTACGAAGTAATGACTTTAGTGACAGTTGATTGACTGGAAAAAAATACCAATACACACGTATTAACTATCGAGTTTGTTACTAAATCTACAATTTTAGTGTTTCGAATTCAAGTCATTTTACTTACTTACTTTACTTTTATAGGCTAATTCTTTGCCAAAACAAAAATCACCTTCGCAAAGCGAGCACGATTCATTTTATCTTGGCCAATTAATTTTGTATTGGTTTTTGAGACTCTAAGATATTTTTATTTATCCAAGGGATTTTAATTGGTAATGATGGTATACGCTATAAATTGCGAAAGGTAGTCGTGGAACGATGAGTTAGCACTTCTATTAACGATGACCCAGCACTCCTAGTCTTCGAACCTAGAGCTAGAGAGCAATACTTCGGATTTAGTTTGATATACGTTCGGAAACTATTAGGCGTTCGGATATCATCGCCCCCGTTTTCAGCCAATCTTTCGCCCCCGTTTTCAGCCAATCGAAGCCCTGAAACGGACATTAATATTCCTGAGTTATTACTCGGGCACTTCCGGAGATAGCCCGAGTTATAAAATGAGCTTTCTTATTTTTATTTATTTTTAATTTTTTTCTGTTGTACACAAAATGCCAGTTTCGTACCAGAAAATCATCAGGTGGAAGCTGCAGGAGGGAAACTGTTTTATATTCCAATTTATTTTATTTGGCAGGTCCAGCCACACTGACAGTTAATTTTAAGTCCCGACCCCTCCCTCCGTTGACCACTAGAGAACGGCTATTTTAAGACCCCGTCCCCCACTATGTTTGATATTGGATGTCATTAATGACTTTTTAATCCTTTATGAACAATGACCCCCTCCCCTACTATATGTGATATTTATAAAACGAGAGGCCGTGTTGTATCGGTGGATATAGATACGAGGCGAAGCCGAGTATCTATATACCCGATACAACACGGCATGGAGTTTTATAAATGACTTCTAAAACCCAACATTCATTTAAACTGATATTTAATAATTTCCGATGGAAAAAGTTAAAGAAAATCACAAATTTGTAGGTAAGAGATGACTGTTACACTGCGATCATGCGCACTGAACACCACAACTCGTCCCACATTTGAAAGAGGTATTGTAGGTGTCAGAAGGAACCGAGTAATATTATTACAAAAATGCCTATGTGAAGGTCAGTGGTGCGATACTAAAACTGAGACCTTTGCATAAAGGCGTGTTCGGGTAGAGTGCAATTTAGAAAAGTTTGAAAACTAAATAACTAATTAGTACTAAATAGCACTAATGAAACAATAGAAAACAATAGAAATAGCACTATTTAGTACTATTTAAAGTTAGTACTATTTCACGCTTTTCTAAATTGCACTCTAGTCAGTTCTAGAACTGCTTAACGAAACATGAGTGTTCTATCACTTTTAGTTATAACACTCATGTTTTATTAATCAGTTCTATAACTAAAACCTGGCAGGTCTGTATGGGGGTTTCTCAAACTCATTAATTATTCATGAGGTAATCAGCCAATCCGATGCATCAAATCCGGTCACATGATGGACCTTTGAAATGCATTTCAAAGTCCAAGGACTTAGAAATGATGGATTTCAAAGTACTCTTTCCTGAGTACGTTCTTATCCCTCATATAACAATCATCGGGACCAATCATCACTCTGTCCGAATATGCAGACTGGAATTCTTGCTTTTCCGGGCTAAAATCTTGCAACTCTTTATTTATTGCCTTTAGGCCATTGCATGTAATAATTAATGAGTATGAGAAGTCGTTCCAAAACCTCGAATTCGGACTAGACGGGGTTTCCAGTCCTCGGCTTCGCCTCGGACTGGAAACCCCGTCTAGTCCTCATTCTCGGCTTTGAAACATTACATAAAGGTCCATGCACCTTACCAAATGGACAGCTCCCATTGGCCTAATAGCCGTATCTCTATATCTACCGATAGAGTGATGGCACTTAACCCGTGAAACATAATTACACTCGTTCTCAGTAACACGCGCCCAAAGCTACATTTGTCTCGACGACAAAGTTGACTTTTGGTGGACGTCAATCAAACAGTTTTCACGACAATAGACAGAATCGGCTAACGCAATCAGTTAGTTCTTTAAAGTGCTACTATGATGAAATTTTGCGAAGTTGATGTTTTTGCATTTTTAGTATCCTGGTAGTATGTTTATTAAAATTATCCAAACTGTTTTTCGTTACGATAAAAATAACTTCCACAAAATGTACAAATTTTGTACAAATTTCAAGCCCGCCATTATTCAAACTGGTTCCTGGCCGGTGACTAATTGTACAATAGAAGTGACGTCAGTTTCTCAACATCGTTCTTCGCAAATTCGTCGTATTGCTGATTTACACGCATGAAAACTGCGATTTTTTGGCGATTCAAGACACTGTTTCTTGTTCAAATGTTTTAATCATAATTAAACTAAAAATACAGTGCAGCAAGCCGTGAAGCGACGCGTTCACATTGAGAAACTGACGTCACAGTCTATTGTTCGTAGGAACACGATTTTGTAATGGCGGACGTATTTTTGCCTGTTTTGAGAGTCCAATATTTCACTCCTTTATTCTTATATCGACTTAAAAACAACTAAAACTGCTATCTTGGAGCTTAATAGACTATTTTACGAATGAATAATTTATTTAGCAATGGTACGAATTTCATCATAGTAGCACTTTAACCTAATTCAAAACCTTTGAGAATAAGAGCTTTTTGTTCCAAACATTTCCATTTCATTATCATGTCAATGTTCTACTGAAATCGAAATACAACAGAGAAAGAATCGTATTCCCAAAAGGTTTGCAATGGTCAAAGAATGTAAACAGTGCGTCATCCGATTTGGTCTATCACATCATCCCGGAGTAGTCAGTAATTCAAGCGGGAGTTTCAAGCCTTTTTCGAATTCGTTTCGATGGCGAGTTATAATGTTAAAGCAGAGAGGCATGTCTACAAAAGGTATTGCTATTCTTTGCGTGAGCGAAACATTCGTAAAAAAAGTAATTCGACTGTACGAAAACACAGCCGACATCAAAGATCCTCCGCGGAGAAAGTCCAAGGCACGAACGATTACAGGTAAAGAAAAATGCCATTTTCTAAATGCGAACTGCTTCTGTTTATCTGTCTACATGCAGCTTTGATTGTTCCTCATTTAGCAACCGAAATTCGACTCATTCGCCGGGTGATTGAGGACAATCCGATCCGGAACTTTATTTTACGTCAAATGGCGGGATATGCACGTGGAAATGTGCTGTGATTGTCATGGAAACTGTTTGCATGACGTCCACCAAAAGTCAACTTTGTCGCCCAGACAAATGTACCTTTCGGCGCGTGTTACTGAGAACGAGTGTAACTAGGTTTGTTGTTGAGCTTAGACGCTCTGAAAATGTCAGCTTTAGCATTCCTCGAAGTAAAACACAGTCGCTACTAGCTCATTGCTTTGTTATCAGTAATTTGCCAACCCGGCATCATTGCCATCATTATAATAGCTCTCGCTAATTAGTCGGGCTTCCTGTGGAAGACCCGACTCTAAAAATGAGAAGCGTTCTTTGTCGTCGTCGTCGTCGTCGTCGTCGTTGACCTCAAATCAGGGTTCTACAGCGCATGCGCCCTGTGCCGGCCGCTAAGCCGGATAATCACCGAAGGACACGATTTATCAATACGAGACTGGTCGAGTCTGAATTCACAAACCTTGTTGGAGGAAGTTTATGTCGTCTTGTTTTCAAAATAACCACAATAATTCATAGAGATATGGATTTATCAATCCAGTACTACTGACTGCAAAGGGTTTAGAGATCTTCAGAACTTAGAACGAAGTGAGTTGATACACGCAGCCGGCGGTAAGAGAACAGTTGTAAGGTTTTCAGCCGACCGATAACCGTCGAGGTAAACCCATATTTACACTTCATCCCGAACATTGTTTAATCACTCTGCGATGTCTAGTTTATGTATACGGTATTTGTATTTGTATGGATATATTTATGGTAACAAATAAACTATGTCATTGTCATTCATGCCTGTTCGCTGAGTTTGTGAAATCGCGGTACTGAAATTGCAAGGAAAGCATGTTCTATCGAGCTTGCAACGACGAGCAACCAAAAACTGTTTTAATCGCACTATAAGATATCTATATTTAGTTCAAATAGGTTACATTTTATTTGCTTTATTTCATCAGTCATTCGATCTCTAGTTCACACATTAATAACGATGGCTTGTACGTCACATTGACATCGCTATTTGGCCGATTTCAGTCTGGATTATATAATTTCTTACAATGCCATTTTCAGTGTTCATAAGCCCCTCTCCTGGATAATTAATTCAGTTTTTTTATGACCCCACTTAACGATCTCAAACAATTCCAAGTACCCCTTTTCAGCCAAGCTCCCCTCTTCATGAGATTGGAAACGTTACGATTTATCTACAATAATATTTTGGTCAGAACTCAATCAAAATGTCCACCATTGCTTATATACTATCTACTGCAGGACAACCACCAATCAATCTGAATTCTGATCAGTAGCTAGGCGCATTCCGGCTATATTCAGGATTCAGGGGGGGGGGGGGGGGGGGCAAAGTCAGTATTTGCCCCGTTTTCGCAATTTTTCTGAAGGCAATTTTGTCGCGCGATTTAAGCGGCGTTTTCAATAGCGATGTTATTGCAAATCCAAATGGCGATTTTCGCGGCGACTCGGCACTGCGATAAGTCGCGCAAGTAGTTGCAAGTACCAAAGATCGCTTCCGTTCCGTTCCGTGCGCACTATATGTGTCGTGCACTTCGTTTTAAGTGGTTCTAAAGATCTCTAAACCCATTGACAACTGGTTTGGTGGATCGATTAATCCATATATCAATGAATTGTTATTTTTAAGATTTTTAAAATATGCAAGGTTCATTTGCAGTAGAATCACCGCGAAATCGCTGATAGTTTACACAATGGCGCGAAATAACCGCCTGCATGAGCTCGACATTGAGCTCGACATTAAAAATGCAGATAAATCGCTAGTGTAGTGCAAACGGGGCTACAGGCTAGCACAAGGGATAACAGCGAAGTACTACTGTTACACAACAGAATTACTGATTTTACCGACACTATTAATTGCTGTATATTCTCAAAACACTTTTAGATAAAACAACTACATTCCTCTCATTTATTGATAAACTAAGTCAATGCCATTAAGACTTCAGTTCCATTAATGCCAGATTGTATTCTGACTAGATCAATTTCCTATTTTAGTCTACTCCTATTTTAGCATTGTTGACACACAATTATCTACCACGCCCAAAGACACTATACTTGTCAGAACTTCTTATTCCTATTTATCACTTACAATATTTCGACATAGTCAGATAACTTATAATTTTCACTATCCAGCAGTGTAACTTTGTTGCAGTGTTTCAGAAGTTAACAATATAAAATATTCAGATTACTTGTACGACTTAACTGCGTATTTGATAATTGTAATCTAGAACTACATAGTATATAGCCAATCATGAACCTAGATCAAACTGACATTGATATAATGATAGACAGCTAGTGCGCGTCACTATAAAGGTGACCGCACCTCAATTTGTAATTAGTCCTAGTTAGCCAGAGCTTGAATAAAGACAAGCAGAACCGATACCAGCCTACTTAGAGCCTCCCTTAACACTACATCTACAGCGAATAGCGTCATTCAGTTTGGACCAAAATTGTATCTCAGTAAAAATATCAGAAAGGAATACCAGGGTGTGGTACTTGCGCTCATCTGACTGATTATTGAATTGACGCCGCGAACGCTGCATGCGGGCCAAACTTGTCGCTGCGCAAAGCAAAGTACTGAGATAAGTCATGTATCTAATAATTTCAGTTCATCATTTACAACTGAGTTGCACGCGACATTACGAAATGTAGCTCGGAATTGCTCTCAGTACGTCACTCTGTAAATCGAACGGTTTCGGTTCTGCCCACTGTCGAAGTAAACCAAAGGTAACACAGTGCATGATGCCCCAGTACATGCATTACGATATTACGGAACTCTAGGCACTTTCCATCCCGCTTTATAATTAAACCCATTGTTGTTATCCCAGTACACGGCGTAGTTGACTTGGTAGCCAACTGCAAACTCAAGTAACCCATGTCCAGTAACTTCCTGGCCAGGCGATTTTGGACGAATCGCTAATCGAAATACGAACTTATCTGCAGTGCCGTCGCTACACTGGTAGATGAATTCAGCCTTCTCTTCTTGCTTATCTCTCCATCTATTCAAAGTATATCGTACGAAAACGTCTTTTTCGTAGGCAACGTTCTTAACGCGTATAATTCCCACAAGTCCGTTGGTTGAACAAGAGAGTTCAAAAACATTCTCAAGGCAAACACCGTTTTTCTCAAACCGCATGTCGAAATCTCTCCGGTAGATAGGCTGCGGCAGACAACATGAAAGAAATTTGATTGATCTCGAAGCGTCTTTTATGGTCGGCTTTTTATGCTCGCCAATTAACCCTTGAGCTTTCGAACAACACGAGGAATTGTTATTCAAGTCGGTGCTTTGGGCAAAGTGGTGTGGACTTTGGCTACACAAAGATGTCAAATTCTCAAAACTAGAGTTTGGAGTGATCGTTTTCACATATTCCAGTCGCTCTCCAACCAAATCAGCGAACGTAACACTCCGTCCCGTGGAATACCCGGTAGAACTCTTGCCGGCTTGTGTGAATTCCTTGTACAGGTCGTTGTATACTCCGATGTTTGGTCGTCGTTTGAGGCAGCTTGCTAGCATCTTGGATCGGTGATAGAAACAGAAATGGTCTTGGTTGCAGTTGAGTACCATGCACGAACCAGATGTATACTCAAGCGGCCGCCGGCGAACCGCGCTCCATCGGCGGAGCGTCACCACTTTTTTCAGCCGAATAAAAAGTGTTTGTACAGTGTGAGCTAGTCGACTTCAAGGTTGCGGCCCTCACGTAGCGACGTGTGCTTTAACAGACGTATTTGAAGGAGCGAAAACTGATCAATTGAACTGCATGAATCTTTTCGTTTTCGTGCAATGAATAATTCAAATTCTAACGCTAATAATTCCATGTCATGTCAAGTGTTGAAGATTGATGGTTGAATTAATTATCTGGAATCGTGTCAGTCAGTTCCTGGATTTGTCACGGACATACGGTAGATACTACAGACAAGATACTATGACCATTTTTGTTCAGAGAAAGTATAGCCATTACCTAATCATGTTGATGAGTACATTTGCGCTGTCCAAAACGGGAAATAGATGGACTTCTAACTTTTCGATCTCCATTTATTCTGTCAGCAAGAACTATCACTTATCACGCATTGATTTCAACTATAAAGTATTAATAAAATATTAATGATCATAGTGTTTCCCATTTCAACTCCAAGTTCAAGTATTTCCACATCGATCTGCACAAGAATGAGAAGGGATTCAGCAATTTTAATTGAGTGAAAACTCAAGGCCAATCATGACATTCCACAAACGATCGAACGTAGTCAGTTTGAGGTCAGCTGATTGGCCTACACGAACAAGTTTTCCTTGACAAGTTTTCCTTGACACGGAAAAATTGACAATTTTTTTGTCATCTACACGAGCAAGTTTTCCTTGTCAAGGAAAATGTGCTCGTGTAGATTCGGCTTTACTCAACAAGGAATCTATTTTACAGACTCAAGTGCATTAAGGCCTGGGTTTCAAAATGGCTGCCGTTTATTTGATGAGGGGGTAGTCTTTCTCTTTTTCTTTGTAATCTTTTACCTTAAAACTTTGACAAATAATATATAGTCACGACCTTAACAAAAATTACGTAACAGTTTCCATGGAAACTTGGTATGTGACCTTTGAACTCTAATTGAAATATCATTTTATAAAAGCCTTCTGCATTATAGTAAAGTGTTTTCATATGTCTGATATTTTTATGGATATGAATAGGGGGTAAGTCATTACTTATAACCCCAACGAGGGCGGTGAAGAAAAATAATTTTAAACAATCTTAAATTGAGAGTATCATATTTCATTTCAGCCTAAATCATCCTTACCGATAATATTTGCAATTGCCCTCGTTGGATATATATACTATGGACTAACTCTGATTCACTTGTATAACAATTTCCTGCACATTAAAACGCTTTAATTAATGCAGGAGGCTTTTGTATCAATTATTTAAATTAGAGTTCAAAGGTCACATTCCATATTTCCATGGCAACTATCATGTGTAATTGTCAACATCGTGGCTATATTGTAATTGCCAAAGTGTTAAGAGAAAATATTACAACGAGAAAGAATTAGACTACCCCCTCTTGAATTGCGGCGGCCATTTTGAAAAGTTTGAGACCCAGGCCTTAATGTACTTGAGGAGTATTTCAGGAAGTTTTCTACTTTGGGGAATATATGGATATATGTACTTCTGCAAATAAACGTCAGCACTATTATAGATGCATGCGAGCACCTCGCTGTTGGCCTGGACATTTATGATAGAAAAATAATCGTTGGGGAATCAAATCTCTATAATTGGGTTGTGCTCGACTAAAGATGTACCTCGGGGTACCAATACAATGTTATATAAAGTGCACAAATACGCAGAACTGAAGTCACGGCAAGGCTGTCTCAAGTCCAGGAACTGATACATGTTCCTCACTCATCCATCGGGAACTGATCGGAGAACGCAATATATGCAAGGCTGTTTTCTAATGCAGGATGTCTGCATACTGGTATATAGTTTTCGTGCCGTGCCGTGCCGTGGTGTTTGCTTTTCCAACAATTAAAGGATTGACGTCAAAACGAGAAGTGGTTTCAATTAAGTACCAAAATAGTTGTCATTGTAATGATTGGTTCTTGTATTCCATGCAATTTATCTGCTACTCAGTCACGCACGTCGTAGAACGATCTAGAACTGGTTTTCAATTTAGCTAATGTTTCAACCTCCTTCCACCCAGTCCTGACATTCCTAAAGCGTATTTCCTCTATTTTTAGACTTAATTGGGCATTTACTTCCCTGAACGCAGAGGAACAGGCATAATTTTTAGGCCATTTTTCTACCTCCTTCCTGTTTTTTGTTTGTTTTTTTCTCGGGTGTTTCTCCCTCTATATTTTTAGCAATTTCTCCCTCCACCGACACTGATCCGTTCCTCTCCGTTCTTCCATCAGTGGTTTACAGAGTTTCCCTTGGATTTCGCAATTCATAATCTTATCAACTCATTAATAATTCCTGAGAAATCGTCCTCATTACTCGGCCACTTCCGGTGGAAGTGGCCGAGTTATAAAATGCGCTCTTTTTACTCGGGCACTTCCGGAGGAAGCCCGAGTTATAAAATTCGCTTTCTTTTTTATATATTTTTATTTACGTAGTACACAAAATGCGAAGTATTTGATCGTATCGAGTTTCAAGATTACTCAGCAGATGTCGCTGTACTGTGCTTGCTGCATGACTGCCGTCACGCCGTGGTTTCAAAAACCCGTTTAAAAGGTATTGTTATTCAAGTCGGTGCTTTGGGCAAAGTGGTGTGGACTTTGGCTACACAAAGATGTCAAATTCCCAGAACTAGAGTTTGGAGTGATCGTTTTCACATATTCCAGTCACATCTTGGATCGGTGATAGAAACAGAAATGGTCTTGGTTGCAGTTGAGTACCACGAACCAGATGTATACTCAAACGGCCCCCGGCGAACCGCGCTTCATCGGCGGAGCGTCACTACTTTTTTCAGCCGAAAAAAGACTGACAAGTGTTTGTACAGTGTGAGCTAGACTTCAAGGTGGCAACAGGTCAAAATCACTGATACCCTCACGTAGCGACGTGTGCTTTAACAGACGTATTTGAAGGAGCGAAAACTGATCAATTGAACTGCATGAACCTTTTCGTTTTCGTGCAATGAATAATTCAAATTCTAAAGCTAATAATTCCATGTCTTGTCAAGTGTTGAAGATTGATGGTTGAATTAATTATCTGGAATCGTGTCAGTCAGTTCCTGGATTTGTCACGGACATACGGTAGATACTACAGACAAGATACTATGACCATTTTTGTTCAGAGAAAGTATAGCCATTACCTAATCATGATGATGAGTACATTTGCGCTGTCCAAAACGGGAAATAGATGGACTTCTAACTTTTCGATCTTTAAACTATAAAGTATTAATAAAATATTAATGATCATAGTGTTTCCCATTTCAACTCGGAGTTCAAGTATTTCCACGCGATCTGCACAAGAATGAGAAGGGATTCAGCAATAAGCCAGTTCACGCTGTCGGCCGCCATTTTGAATTGGGGCAAACGCGGCAAAATTGATAGAAATCTGGATCACTTTGACTTGCCGTAACTCCGCTCGATTTCGTTGGATTTTCAAAATTTAAACTTCGATAATCAGCAGGTATGCATATGAGTTGTTGGAGTGAAAATAAGACCAATGTAGGTGTTTTAACTACCTTTTACGAGTCAATCTTCTTTTCACGAATGGATATTAAAATTTTGAGCTAATTTGCATATTCACGTGCCGAACGTTTTATTTTGAAAACAAAAATCTATTTTTCTCGATTTGTAGCCTTCCAATACCCATCATATTATAGGACATCAATAACAAAGAGCACATATTTTCTAAAATGGTAAGTTTTTTAAAATCCAACGAAATCGAGCGGAGTTACGGCATATCAAAGTGATCCAGATTTCTATCAATTTTGCCGAGTTTGCCCCAATTCAAAATGGCGGCCGACAGCGTGAACTGGCTTATTAACTCAAGGTCAATACTAGTAATTCGTCTGGATCCAGTGAAAAGTCCATGGAACTCACCGGACATGGCTATTATAGCTTGAGTGATAGTGACGTACGTACATTCCACAAACGATCGAAGCTAGGGAACGTAGTGTTCGAGGTCAACTGATTGGCCTCTCTTATTACTCAACAAGGAATCTATATTTTACAGAGTATTTCAGATCGAAGTTTTCTACTTTGGGGAATATATGGATATATGTACTTCTGCATGCATATAAACGTCAGCACTAGATGCGAGCACCTCGCTCTTGGCCTGGACATGCTTGACTAATACGGACTAATACACAGAACTGAAGTCACGGCAAGGCTGTCTCAAGTCCAGGAACTGATACATGTTCCTCACTCATCCATCGGGAACTGATCGGAGAACGCAATGCAAGGCTGTTTTCTAATGCAGGTTGTCTGAACTGTTACTATAGTTTTCGTGCCGTGCCGTGCCGTGCCGTGCCGTGCCGTGCCGTGGTGTTTGCTTTTCCAACAATTAAAGGATTGACGTCAAAACGAGAAGTGGTTTCAATAAGCACCAAAATAGTTGTACGTCATTGTAATGATTGGTTCTTGTATTCCATGCAAATTTATCTGCTACTCAGTCACGCACGTCGTAGAACGATCTAGAACTGGTTTTCGATTTAGCTAGTTAAACCTCCGGTTGCGACCACTCTCGTAAGCGACCACCTCTCCTAAGCAACCAGCTTTCCAAAATACCAGTTCCAAGTCAAATCACTATAGTTGGAACCTCTCGTAAGCGACCACCTCTCCTAAGCGGGCATTTCCTTCCCTGAACGGAGAGGAACAGGCATTTAAATATCCACCCTCCCTATAATTTTTAGGCCATATTTCTCCCTCCTTCCTGTTTTTTTTTTTTTTTCCCGGGTGTATCTCCCTCCTCCCTCTATATTTTTAGCATTTTCTCCCTCCACCGACCCTCAGATCCGTTCCCCTCCGTTCTTCCCTGGTTTACAGAATTTCCCTTGGATATAGCATTTACTATTTCGCAATTCATAATCTTATCAACTCATTAATAATTCCTGAGAAATCGGTACAGAATCGTCCTCATTTGCATATATTTTAGCTTTGATTTTCTGCAGCCAAACTGATTCCTATCATCAAACTGAAAGTGATAGTAACACTGATCATTGGATTTCATAAGTCATTTACACAATTCATGTCAGTTTTGTATCTGATCTATAGATACCAAAACCGCCACTCAATTTGTAACTAGTACTTCAACCCTCGATTGTATTGTTACAAAACCAACTGTTAGCTTCAGTCCGAGCCCCTTTGTCAGTACTCATCGTAGTTACTACTCCACTCGCATTGCACGAAGTAGATAGAGCGATTTACTAGTCATTTCATTTCTACAACAAAGCCTTGATTGTACCTCACCCATGGAATTCCTAGTGGGCGGTTCCAACATATTCGCAATTCCTGGTGTTTTGGTGTAGGAAGTGGGGATGCGGTTTTACCAAACAAACCACGTTTTGCATCGGAAATAACAAGGCTTTTACTCATTTTCAAGCAAATCCTTTCCATTAACTTTAACAAAAAATTACTAACAGAAATTAATATTACTAACAGAAAAAAAGAGGTTAAAAATCACCCTAATATTCAAAGTCTCGCTACAATGTACAGTATAGGTGTGTCAAACCAGTGGTAGCTTTGTTTTAATTTACTCAAGTTCGCTTCATTTCTTAACATTGTTCTGTGCAAAGGGGGTCCCATTCCAAATGGGATGGCCACGCCCCAGACCGGTTCATCGCAACATTGTTCATTTAAAACAGACCTCGATCCCCAATGTTGCTAGTTAGATTGTTTTAAAATATCCCTTAACTCGTCTTATGTATGACATAGAACAGCACGGTTTACGCGGATTTCTTGAAATTTCTCCAAACCGTGGGGAACACCAGAGCGTTGTGGCAATTCAACAATTCAAATATAAGTTATTCGGTTATGTGATCCGGTTCGAGATTTTGCTCGTAGCGTCTCCACATCTTGAGAAACAAATCTTCGAGGTCACGTGTGTATTGCCGCGTGTTAAAGAGCGGGCTGATGAAGCGATTTCTCCATACTTTTGTGCGCACTCTTTCGTAACTGTAATCAAATAAAGGAAACAAAATGTGGTTAGTAAACACCATAACAAAGATACCTAGGTGAACGTATAACCTCTATTAAGCGGTCAACCTCTATTTAGCGTCCAGTGGTCAATGTTCGAAAGAATGCTTTAGCATTGTTTTACACCTCTATTAAGCGGCCAACCTCTATTTAGCGTCCAGTGGTCAATTTTCGAAAGAGTGTTTTAGCATTGTTTTACACCTCTATAAAGTGGCCAACCTCTATTTAGCGTCCAGTGGTCAATGTTCGAAAGAGTGCTTTAGCATTGTTTTACACCTCTATAAAGCGGCCAACCTCTATTTAGCGTCCAGTGGTCAATGTTCGAAAGAGTGCTTTAGCATTGTTTTACACCTCTATAAAGCGGCCAACCTCTATTTAGCGTCCAGTGGTCATATAATGTTCGAAAGAGTGCTATGGCATTGTCTTACACCTCTATTAAGCGGCCAACCTCTATTTAGCGTCCAGTGGTCAATGTTCGAAGAGTACTTTAGGATTGTTTTACACCTCTATTAAGCGGCCAACCTCTATTTAGCGTCCAGTGGTCAATGTTCGAAAGAGTGCTTTAGCATTGTTTTACACCTCTACAAAGCGGCCAACCTCTATTTAGCGGCCACATGCCAATTCCCCAAGGGTGGCCGCTTAATAGAGGTTCGATTGTACTAAGTTTCTTGAAGCAAGAGCTAGAGAGTTGGTGCCAGAGAAATACTGCCATTCTTCCCCTTCCCCAGTACCCCTAGTCATTACCCCCACCCCCTGAGCATCAATGTTTCGTTGATCTATACTTACAAAGCTCTATCGAGTCCCAGTCTTACTGCGATTTCTTCGTAGTTATTCCGCGTGTTGGCAATTAATTCAGAGCAGCCCAGAGCCGTGAGCTGTGAAGCTGCTACTCTTGATGCTAGAGTATCGAGAGGTAACGTAATGACTGGACATCCAGCCCACAGGACATCCATGCACGTGGTGTGTCCATTACAGAGGGGCGTGTCCAGACACACATCAGCGAGCTGACCGCGACGTACATGCTCTTCTTTAGGGGCAACGGCCGAGAAAATCACTCTGCTCTCAGACACGCCCTCGGAAGCCATCTCAGCCTTGATGTTGGCTTCGCCAACAGCTGGGAATCGTAACAGCCATAACACTGAATTGGGCACTTTCCTTAGAATGTTCGCCCAGACCCTCAAAGTCTTGGGGTCGATTTTGTAAAGCTGATTAAAATTACAGAAGACGAACGCGTTCTCAGGAAGGCCATACTGCAATCGATTGATGGCGGGCGTGGCATTGGGGATCCTCTCGCCGCTGTCTTTACACCCTTCGTACTCTTCTTTCTTCGCTTCGACCAGAGCGGGTACTCTGTTGAGAAGGTTGGGATTCGTCTCGCCGTTCAAGAGACGGCTGATGGCGTGCGGCTGGTGTACCGGGCCGTTCTGACCGTTTTCAGCCACCACCACCTCGGTTTGTACAGTTCGTAAACTCTGCATTAAATGAGGGAACATTTGCTTGTGGTCACCTACAAAGAACGTGTGAGGCATGTAGCCGAATTTCTCTGAATACTGATCTGCACAATCCAACGGAGAGGTCATCTTGTCTGTGACGATGTAATCCATATACGGTGCACCGCTGGTGCCGGGATAGCCAAGCCACATGGTCTAGAGTAATACAAGTCAAATGGAAGAATATTAATCGGTGGGGCTACTGTATACCGGAAATCCAGATTAGTATAGACCCCTTGCACAATTTCCGGGTCTTAGGGACAAGACAACGAAACAATCTCGCCTAGTAGTTGAGCGCTCTTCACATGCAAAACGTTTCCATTCTTTTGTGCTACAAACTGGGAATTATTACGATAAGGAAAAAGTTTCACTCTCTAGGAGAAACAAATCTGGGGTACTTTAGAAAAACCGGAAATTCCTGTTGAAAAAAAATAAAATGGTGTGTCATTCCGAACGGAAAGTTCTGGAAAACTCGGTCTAGCGAGTGATGTAATCCCCTTTTCCCGTGTGTACCATTAATAGACCGAGTTTTCCGGAACTTTCCGATCTGAATGACATAACCTTTTGTTTTTTTCCAACCGGAATTTCCGGTTTTTCCGGGTAAATGGGAAGCACCCCAGAATTAACAAGTGATAAACGAGATATGACTAAATAAATAATTGAGGTGAATAGGAATGGGTCCCTACCTGGATTGGTGCTGGGCGAAGCGCAAATATCTCATTTCTTGCACCTTTAGTGTATCCATTCATGTTGACCAAAATGTGCACTCCATCGGCATTAATTCGATCTGCCACGTCACCGTGACACGTGGTCGACGAGAAATCAACGAAATGTTCTGTTTCTCGCGATATCTTTTTGCGAAAACTAGTATTGTCATCGGGCGTAAGGGCGTAACAAAACACCTGGAAGAAAGGATTTGTTTCGTATTATTCTTTAATTGCAAGTCAAAATACCTTTAAAATGTGGCTAAATTCATATTTAGGCTAAGTTAAAATCAAGGCACATGGGAAAAGCGCTCAGTCGTTCAGTTTCAGGGCCACGTGGCACCCATATTGCTGAACGTGCTTATCTACTCTAACGTAAAGCTGAGCAAAGATAGAAGACTTGGGTTAAAATTAAAGACTATATGGTTTTACAGGATTGAGTATTCAGTAACACGTTGATTGTAGTACTACAATATATCGAAATATACACTGTAGAACTCTGGGTAGAACATCAACCCTAGTCTTATGTTAAATTCCCTAATATCACAACCATTAGGTACCAACCTCCACTCTACTTCTATCATGAAATCCAGGTATACTTTGCATCAGGTGTGACGTAGGGTGATTACCAAAGTCACTAGAAACATAACCTATTCTTAATCGACCACCAGACTGAACCTGGTCCCTAGGGTAGTTGTATGGTGGTTTGCGAAGTAATGCAACCTATCAAGACAAACATGAAAATGTTGATATAATAACAGTAATATATACATGTAATATTAAACGTAAGCTCAAAATGCTCAAAAACAGTTGATAAAGTAACAAGTACCTATTAATAATAATAGTAGTCAAAATTATGTGCAGTGCAAAGAATAGACGATAGAAGTTTGAATGCAATCTGTTTATGTACTACATGTAGTATTCTGTTGTAATAATTATTATTACAATTATTGTGATAATCTGATCAGTCTTTAGTTAGGCTAGGCATTCAAATATTTCAATGTGTTCAATATAATATTAATAATAATAATAAAACTTTATTTTCACACGGTGTCTACATCATTAAAATAAATGCTCTTCCTGAGAGCCGTGTTACATTGTAATAATAAATATATATATAATGAATACTATTAATCTATAAAGAACTTTTAAAACTAGCAAGGCTAGGGGATTCTCGCTTATTTAGTGGCAGAGAAAGTTGGAAGTTAAATCTTCAATAAATCGCAAAGAATTTTCGAAAAAAATGTTGCCGCGAAGGTATATAGTGCTTCAGACATTTAGTGGATGTAGCGCTACATTATTATTATTATTATTATTATTATTCTAATACCCTACCTTCTCTACACACAGGTTGCCATGTCTGTTTGCTATAGCTTTACGGAACTCATGGGTTAGAGGATACAGCATGCTATGATGGGGATGCACTGATGGCAGCCGATTGTTGTCCAGTTGTTCAGCGACAATGGACACAAGCTTTTTCATCCGAGAATCATAGTCTGTCCAGTCACAGATGATCTGATAATAAGATAATAGCAATTGAATGGAATATATTAAAGCGTTAGAAATGCATATATAATACAATCCAGCAAATGAATTATTTATTGTCAATAAATATACTCTTTCAAAAAAGTTAATGCATTGAAGAACTTTTAGCAACCTATATCTGTTTATTTCTTTTTCTTTGAAGAGCTCTTTCGAAAAAGTAACGCACAGAACATTGTTTGAACATTGTAGCAACACAGAGGTGCATGTGCATGTATCTGTGTGTTTCTTTTTTGGAAGAGTAACACATAAAGTATGAATACAGTTGTCTTACCTGCAAACAGTGTGAGAGGTTGCAGTATGCATCGGGGAAGTTAGATTTGAGTTTCAAAGCCGTTCTGTAGGACTGTATAGCATCGGGAATGTTTCCAGAATCCTGTGTAACAAGATAATACACTGTAAGGAATCGTCATTGTTACTTGCAAATTTGATCAATTAGCCATTAACAAAACAAGCAGGGGACTGGGAACGAGTTTATTAGAATTAATGCTATTACGAAATTAAGTTCATGACATGAAAAAGCATGTTGAAATTAGCATCTGTGCAAAGTTTGATGTGATTTGAGCGAATTCTGTCGGAATTATAAGCTTTTGAAATTGCGTTGTCCCTCCAAAATTTTACAGTGAATGTATGGTTTGGATGGACAGCGTCAAAAATTTACAGAGTTTGTATCATTCTCGTACCCAGAGCCCGCTCGTCATTTGGTTTGTCGCTGGCTCTGGGAAACCCTGTTGCTCGGTCGTCAAATTTTGACGACCAAGTCGTCAGAGCGCATGCTCATACTAAAGACCGCTGAGAGCGGGTACTGTGGAAGAGTCTACTGGCTACGTAGTGTTCACGTTGGTTTGAATATTCAAACAATGTAACAAGTACACAAGTTTGTACATTTATCTTCGTGTAGCCGTTTAAAAGCCCTTCGACGTTCATCACCGGTTCTTCTCTGGCTCTGTTGCGATAAAGGCTGGACGATAAATACATGTTCTAATATAATCTTGCATGTGAGCCTTCCTGTCTTCCGCTTTGTTATTGTTTCTCTCGAATTATAAAAATATTCCTTTGAATACTCAAAGCGAGTACGATCGATTGTGTCCAGATTGTGTCTGTAGCCGTTACATTTATAATTTATGTATTGTTAGATCTCCCTTCACGAATTTATGTCTACACAGTTTCCATTGATTTATTATTCAAAAAAGGTAGTATAGTTTTTGAAAATAATATTGTATGAAATTACTACAACCGTCGCTGTCATTCGCTTCGTTCGCTTTGCAAGTTTGAATCTTTGTTTATCTCATGGACCAATCAAATACGATCATTCATTGTTGATTTCAACAGCCAATGAAATTCGCTAAAATTTCAGGGATTCCCAGAGCCAGCGACAAACCAAATGACGAGCGGGCTCTGGGTACGAGAATGAGTTTGTATGGGAAAATAGACATATTTGATGCCCTCTAGCGTCGTCAATATTAAGCCGAAGTTCACCAAACTTTCCAGACTAGCTAAGTTTGATCTGCTCTCTCAGAAAATGATGCCCATTTTTGCTAGTTTCTTATTTAATTAGTTTTACGGACTAGGTCCCAGTCCCCTGCTCGTTTTGTTAATGGCTAATATTAAATGAGGAATGATGTGTTATCAGGCACCAACATGGATGCCATGTCACGTTACTAAAAATCAGCAATGGGGAGTTTGCAGGTCATTTTAAATTTTAATCCAACAAAAACAAAAATATAATATTTGAAAAGAGCACACCAAAGTTAGCAAAAATTGAAATTTGGAAGTAATTTCAATGAATAGAGCAAAAGTTATGGGCGACCGAAGTTGGCTTTTTTCAAGAGTGTTGCCCACCACCGTACGTTTCTCAAGAAAAAAGCCAACTTCAGTCGCACATAATAGTCCAGTCATCCTATGAAATTTTGGGGGTCAAGTTGGAACAAATTGCAACAGAAAGTTTGTTATCGCTATTCAACCAAGATGGGTTACCTAAACAACATACTAAAAGTCCTCAAATATCCCTTCGGTGGAACATGCCGAAAATTAGGATTAAAGATTTCGTGGTTTCACCACAGGGATCCCGCGTCGAGCAAAATGAATTATATTTGAAAAAATACATTTATCCGACTTTTTTCTCAGATTTTTAATTTCCAAGATCTTCAATATTATTTCTGTTGTGGTGGTTGAAGTTACTTTATTAACACAAAAGTACTTGAAATGCAGGGGAAATGTCCCTAGGCCATGACCCTTACCACAGGGATCCCAATACGTAGAAAATTGAATTTTCAATCAAAAAGTCGATTTCCTGCTTTATGTTTGATTGTTTCTTGGTTATTTCTTTGCGTTGTACAGCCAAATTAGTCTATTCTAAGACTGTTTAACACTAATGATTAATAATAATCAACTATTGAAATACAATAATGATAATAATTAAGATATAATGACCATAAGATAAAATATTATACTAATCAGAATTAAGATAAGCTTAAAACAACCAAAACAATTTATATTGTTAGTCAGACTCATCCAAACCAAGGTCTGACGTGCTGGAGTTAGACTGATAACTTTGGCCTTTGCATGTACCACATGCAGCCGAGCAATCCATGTCGTACTTTTTGCACGTACAAGTGCAAGTACTACCTGATCTGACTTGCAGCCATCTGATCATCTCAATTAGTATAGTGCGCTATGGGCTTGTGGTAATTCAGTTAGGATAGGAAGTAGCTTCCCATCCGTTAAGTGTCATCCCCAGTCAACAGGCTGTAGATTTTCGCAAGCTTTCCGATCCTGGATCTGGTAGTACACACGTAGACTGTGGTCAGATTGCATCAACAGCTGAGAGTGGGTGGAAGGCTTTCAGGTTGAACAAATTACGATCATGAGTCACAAATTACGATCACTTGGCTACCTTTCGGCAAAGACGGGTGTATCGTAGAGAGTCTACAATTAGCCTCTCCTATGAACCATCACTGTACAAAGAGAGAAGTACTTTCTCTCCTGCCACAATGATGTCTTCCTTTGTAGTTACAGTACCCGCTGGTCAAAGATTTCTGCTTTTTGAAGGAATCTGCATGGAATCTGTTTCAATATTCTTAAAGCTAATGCTTTGCCAATCCCATGGAGCCATGATGTTGTGTCGCACCCTAGAATTGCATGCAGAAACAATAGGTTTTTGCACACATTGGCACCTAGGGCAGACTTTGTCCTCTTTATGTTCCATACTCTCCTGTTCTGTGGCCTTGGCTTGGGCTCTGGCTAGAAGAACAGGCCGTGCGAATCCACTTCAACATGATAACACAGTAAGACTAACAGGTCGGTATCGTCTCCAACTAGTACACTAGCTTTAGTTTTCATCCTGACATTTTTCCGATTTCTGATATAGTTTTTATGAGTTCACTGATCTTAATGTGATTTATTATTATTAAAAATATCGTTTTTTATATTTTTTGTTTTTATGTTAAGCGCTTTAGAATATTACATATTTTGCGCTATATAAATAAAGTTTATTTATTTATTCATTTATTATGTTGAAGTGGATTCGCACGGCCTGTTCTCAACAAAATCGTGCAACTTGTCGCGCAACATTGTTGCGTTGCAAGTTGCAGAGCAATGTTTCTCGTATTACCATCGTTCGTGCAACTTGTCGCGCAACACACTTCGTGTTGTAGGTTGCAAAATTTTGTTGCGCAAAGTAGAAGCTCTTTCTACTTCATGCAACAAAGTTTTGCAACCTGCAACTCAGAAAATTTAATTTGTTGCGCGACAAGTTGCGCGAACGATGGTAATACGAGAAACATTGCTCTGCAACTTGCAACGCAACAATGTTGCGCGACAAGTTGCATACCGTTTTGTTGCTCGTATTAACGCACCTGTTTTTGCACACACTTTATGCTTTGCATCAGCTTTAAAAATGATTGAAACAGATTCCATGCAGATTCCTTCAACAAGCAGAAATCTTTGATCGACCAGCGGGTATGACTAGAAAGGAATACATTTTTGTGGCAGGAGAGAAAGCACTTCTCTCTTTGTACAGTGATGGTTCATAGGAGAGGCTAATTGCAGACTCTCTAACGATACACCCGTTTTTGCCAAAAGGTAGCCAAGTGATCGTAATTTGTTCAACCTGAAAGCCTTCCACTCACATCAGCTACTGCTACATACCACATTCTACGTGTGTACTACCAGATCCAGGAATGGAAAGAGGTTGCGAACAGCTACAGCCTTTTGACTGGGGATGACACTTAACGGATGGGAAGCTACTTCCTATCCTAACTGAATTACCACAAGCCCATAGCGCACTATACTAATTGAGATGATCAGATGGCTGCAAGTCAGATCAGGTAGCACTTGCGCAGGTGTACGTGCAAAAAGTACGACCTGGATTGCTCGGCTGCATGTGGTACATGCAAAGGCCAACGTTATTCTAACTCCAGCACGCCAGACCTAGCTTGGTTTGGATGAGTCTGACTAACAATATGTTTTAGTTGTATTAAGCTTTAAATCTTAATTCTGCTTGGTATAATATTTTTATCTTATGGTCATTATCATAATTATTACGTGACTTTATTATTACTTAAGTTATAAATATAACCTTAATGCAACCAATTAGAGTCGTTTTCGTATGAGTGGGAAGTAGTTACGGTACGGTTGGTGCAGTGACAGTATCGCGCCATCAATGTGCAGTGTGATTGGTTGAATACAATGTGTTCGATTCTGTACCGTGAGCGTAACTCCGTACCGTAGGTTTCCCACTCATACGAAAACGACTCTATTATCATTATTGTATTTCAATAGTTGATTAATATTAGTCATTAGTGTTAAACAGTCTTAGAATAAACTAATTTGGCTATACAACGCAACAAATAACCAAGAAACAATCAAACATAAAGCAGGAAATCGATTTTTTGATTGAAAATTCTATTTTCTACATATTGGGATCCCTGTGTTAAGGGTCATGGCCTAGGGACATTTCCCCTGCATTTCAAGTACTTTTGTGTTAATAAAGTAACTTCAACCACAACAGGAATAATATTGAAGATCTTGGAAATTAAAAATCTAAGAAAAAAGTCGTATAAATGTATTTTTAGTCGGGCTTCCTGCGGAAACCCGACTCTAAAAATGCAGAGCGTTCTTCTTCTTCGTATTCTTTGACCTCAAATCGACAGGTCACATTACAGGCGTTCCTTGTTTGTTGGCGCGGAGATTGGGGCGAGATGAATGGCTTCTTCAACACGAGACATCAACGTTTGGCCTCTTTCTTCACAAACAAATCAGATTGCTCTGTTTTATTTATTTATGAGTTAGAAGCCCCACTTCACGCTAGTAGAGCGTCTAGTTTTATATTAAGCTACGCAGGCTATTTAAAAACGTCGAGCTAAAGCCGATGGAGACATGAAGTCTGGCCAAGAAAGATTACAAAGCACAAACCAATCAGGGAAAGCACCGGAGGTCAAGGGGCCAAAATATAAGTCTTTTCTCGTCTAAATCTAAATTTAGATTGAAACAGGACGCTCTAGTAGCGTGAAGTCGGGCTATTAACGTTTTTACTGATATACTGTAAAGTTCGCAGTACTGAAATTGCAAGGAAAGCATGTTCTATCGAGCTCGAGTCATGCAACGACGAGCAACCAAAAACTGTTTCAATCGCACTGAAAATCGCACTATAAGATATCTATATTTAGTTCAAATAGGTTACATTTCATTTAGAAGCCCGACTTCACGCTAGAAGAGCGTCTAGTTTTAATATAATTTATTTTGCTCGACGCGGGATCCCTGTGGTGAAACCACGAAATCTTTCATCCTAATTTTCGGCATGTTCCACCGAAGGGATTTTTGAGGACTTTTAGTATGTTGTTTAGGTAACCCATCTTGGTTGAATAGCGATGAGAAACTTTCTGTTGCAATTTGTTCCAACCTAAACCGTAGAATGACTGGACTATAACGTCCGCTCTATTCATCGAAATTACTTCCAAATTTCAAATTTTGCTAACTTTGGTGTGCTCTTTTCAAATATTATATTTTTGTTTTTGTTGGATTAAAATTTAAAATGTCACGCAAGACCTGCAAACTCCCCATTTATCAAAGCAAAAATCAGCAATTTATCAAAGCACAATCTAAATAAATGTACAATGTATTGTATAAGTCACATCAGAATAACACTTAGTATTATATATAAGGGTTCACATACTTTGTGCACTGAGGCTAAGTTACTGTGTGCATCAGCAAATGCAGGGTTGATCTGGATGGCCCTGGTGTAACACTGGATAGCACCTTGGATGTCCTGCATTTCTTTCAGAAGGTTTCCCATATTGGAATAGGCATCGGCAAAGGTGGGATGGATTCTGGAAATAAAAATCCTCATATTAACACTTTGCCAAACCATGTTTACCATATCAAATAGAATGCAATTTAATGACAAAGCCTGGGGGTGGTGGGGATTGAGGGGGTACTCCCATGTACATGTAGTAGTAGTAGTAACAATAATAATAGTAATAGTAATAGTAATAATATAAATAATAATAATAATAATAATATTTTCAAATAAAAGACAACAATTTATAACTTCATTTAGTCACATTATCTTTGTTTAGATTATTCTTAACCCATTTGCTCCTGAGCTATTTTGAGTTTTTTAGCGATTTTCTGGACCTAATCACGTCGTAGGAAATTTCGATTCCATATAAGGGGTTTCCATGGAAATCTTGACAGTTCTGAATGCCCCGTCTTCACGTGTGCTGTCTTAGTAGTGTTTACTACTCGAAGAGGCCAATTTTGCATTTTTAGAGTGTTTATAGCCATTATTCACCACAGAAGCCCCCAGGACAGCATCATTAAGCAGAGACCGTTCTGCTGAAAGAACCCAGCAGCGAGGAGCGATTTTCACGAAGACATCTCGACACTGCTGTTACGAAATTCAAAATGGCGGACTCAACTGTGAAATCGTCTCTCTGGTTGTTCTGTGGTGAATTGCAGGACCTACAAAGGCACTTTTGGCGACTTTGGACTTGTAAAGAATGCAACCGGTGCACTATTTTGCCTGTAGGACCGAGTGGCTCGACACTCTATAAAAATCTTAAAAACGGAAATGCCGGGATGTTTGCTGTCGAAAATTCCTGTATGTTCCCGGCATCCTTTTCGGGCGTGCAGAATGAAAACACGTGTTTGCGAAAGTGGTCCTAAGGAAATGGCTATATCAAGAAGAGAGATGGAAGTTTGCCGAGAAAGTGGCGTTTTGTTTCGCAAGGATGTATTTTGGAAGAAAATCCAAGTCAAATGTCGTTCATTTTCGAGGTGTAAAATTGCGTCAAAAACACACATTTTTGATTTTTATGGAAAACAAATTGAACTAATGCCCAGAAATCGGACCTGTAAGTCAGTTTACTTGAGGTTAAAATATGAAGAGTTATCTAGTTGTCACTAATAACTGGCCATGAGATCGATGTTACGAAAATTCAGAAAGTTAGAATTTTTCAAAGCAGTATCGATGTTTACGGCCGGTTTTGGCCGGTGTAGGAGTCAATGGGTTAAGCCATTGTAAATTGATATATAGCTAATTGCATAATCGTTGTTGGGTTCAAAATCATAAATCATAGAAGCTGAGACCGCAAGGATGGATGGGAAATCAGTTCATGAGCCGCATTACATGAACATACAGATATATTCAATGTTCTCGTAGTTTTGAAGGTATATGAGCTATTTAACTAAGATCCTACAAGTCTGGATAAAAAGGTCGATGATTTGACGGTGTTATTTGAGAGTTTTAATTTCCCAGAATTCTTCTTGGCCATAGCTTTCATGATTTTCAACCCGACAATGATTATGCAATTAGCAATATATTTTAGATTCAAATATGTATATATACCATTACTTGTATAATGTTCATTTATTCAACTGATGATGGCATCTGAGTATGTCGAAACATGTCTTGCAAACTAAAAATTGTTGTCTTTTATTTGAAAATAATTTCAACATTAGTACTATCGCACCCTTAATAATAATAATAATAATAATAATAATAATAATAATAATAATAATAATAATAATAATAATAATACCGGTAATAACAACGGTTTAATGATGACTTTTCTACAGAGTAGCTTTACATTCATCATGGACTAAAAACTAATAAACTATATGTGAAAAGGTCAGGGATGATACAATACAATCATCAGAAAATTTGAATTAAACCCCTAGAGACCATTCTGGGCATGGCTCAAGCTTTATTTGACCACCAATAGATACCATTCTAAACCAGAAATATTACAGATTTCCTGCCTGCTTGGTCTAGACCCCCAACACAATATGAGGTGAGCAACCCTAAATGATATCTTGATGGCTAAAATATTGGTGTTCCATCATGATCACCCGAAGTGATGCATAAACCTGTATTTTACACCCCTAAAAGAGACGACGATCATCCCAGCCCCTTTCACATGTTAGTCGCTCCCCCCCCCCCCCCCAGGTAACCCCCCCCCCCCCCCCCCCCCCCCCAGGTAACAAAGTCTGTATCTTGTAACAAACCTTATAGCTTCTTTATAATGTAAAAGAGCTTCTTGAAGCTTTCCTTGTTGTTGTAATACACTAGCTAAATTGGAGTGAGCTGCAGCAAATTCTGGAAATATCTGGATAAATAAATGAACAAAATTTTAACACAGACAGCCCAACCCTCTATGAAACAGTCACCCTTGTGGAATGCCTTAAAGTGTATATACGGCCCAAATTTTTTATTTTGGAAATCGATTCTTTATGAAGTAAATAGTGGGGTGGTGTAGTAGTTTCCTGGTTTGGGCTTCACACGTGTGAGTTACAGAGGTTTGAAATCTCAATATGCAAATCAGATGACGTAAATTCAGTCATCATTTATTATACAAAAACGCCTTTGTGCAAATTACTGACATTTCTAAACTTGCGATATCTTTCCACAGTTTATAGAAATAGTTGTATGAATTTTTTTCCCATTTCAGAAAAAAAGCACTACTTGAAAAAATATAATTTAGTTATGACAAATTCCCGAATTGACGTCACCAAATTAGCATATTGAGATTTCAAACCTCTATAACTCACAAATGCGAAGCCCAAACCAAGAAACTACTACACCACCCCATTATTTACTTCATAAAGAATCGATTTCCAAAATAAAATTTTTGGCCATATATACACTTTAAAGTGCTTATGACGCTTATTTATTTTTTTTGAAAATCGATTACATATGAAGTGAATAGTGGGATGGTTCAGTATTTTGTGATTTGAGCTTCACATTTGCGAGTTATAAAGGTTTGAAATCGTGATATGCAATTTGGTGACATCAACGCAGGCATTTGCCATAACTTATTTATATTTTTTCAAGTAGCACTCTTTTCTGAAATAGAAAAAAAAGTTTAGGCATCATTTATATAAGTTGCATAGAAAAACTTTTTGCCAGATTACAGTTGATTTCACATTACTTTACCGCGCCATGTTGCGAAGTTTGTTGTGAAATTCCGAAGTACGTTGCGAAGTTATGTTGCCAATTAGCCAAGCAACTTGCGAAGTTCAAATCCTAGTTCCCAACTTGCTTGCGACAGAACTTCAGAACTTTGATCAAACACGAAGTTTGAGAATCTTGACAGAACTCGAAAATTGTACTACTATTTGCAATCAACTGTATAACGTAGACTATTTTGATGGTTGTTCGTTTCTAGTTTCAAACGGCGGCGGCGGCTTCGTTTGACATCGGATTGTCGACGTTTGACAGGTCTATTCTTAGCATTTTGGCATGGGAAACTACACGTTTAGAACTTATTTCAGCTTTTAGTATTAGTATGTATTCCTAATTGTACTAAATGTCAAATTTTCGAGTTCTGTCAACATACTGAAACCTCGTGTTGGATTGAAGTTCTGAACTTCGTTCGGGAGCAAGTTGGGAACTAGGATTTGAACTTCGCAAGTTGATTGGCTAATTGGCAACGTAGTTCCGAACTTCGCAACGTACTTCGGAATTTCACAACCAACTTCTCAACATGGCGCGGTAAAGTAATGTGAAATCAACTGTAAAAATGTCAGTAATTTGCACAAGGGCGCTTTTGTATGATAAATGATGCCTGCGTTGACGTCACCAAATTACCATAATTTATCATCATTTCAAACCTTTATAACTCGCAAATGCGAAGCTCAAATCACAAAATACTGAACCATCCCACTATTCAATTCATATGTAATCGATTTTCAAAAGAAAAAAATAAGCGTCATCAGCACTTTAGTCAAACAAACCCTCTCTGATTTTATAAACTTTTTCACTTACATCTAAAGCTTTACAGTACAGTCTTATAGAATCTTCTATTTTTCCTTGTTCTCGTTTGATATTTGCAAGATTGTTGAGTGAATCGGCATGGGTAGGACATAGTCGTAGTGCTGTGTTGTAGCAGTCTTCAGCTTTATTAACCTGGTGGGTGACATCAAAGGTCACATTAATACCCAAAAATGATATTATAATTTATTATATACCATCACATATAATCCTCCAATCAAATCTCTGTATTTTGATCACATGCTGATCCAATATTTTGTGATGCAGGGCAGTATTGGGTTTGGATGAATCCATTAGTATTTATTATATAGTCAAGTCAATCCGCACGCTCTGACTGTTAATACTGTGCTTTATCAGAGAACGGAGCACGGTTTGATGACGCTATTTTTCGAAGACCAAAATTCTGGAAAAAAAAACAGCACGCCTTCGATGGCGTAACTGGCGTCAGTAACGTGCACACTTCACTCGCTAAAATTTTATTCAAAAACACAACAGAATCCTCAAATTTCTTGCCATTTTTTAAATCAAAAACCCATAGTTTCTATTTAATAAAACAAATAGAACAGCTTCAACCATGCTCGTTCAGTAATAAAGCACTTAGGAAGTGCCGAGAGCACTCCCCTACGGCTCATGTTTCTCCCTACATTTCTTTCGTGCTCTCGTCACTTCCTGCGTGCTTTATTACTGAACACAGCACGGTTGTTAAATAATGTCATAGTAAAGGTTACATGTATGTATATCACATCAACCAAAAGGACCTTTAAACAACAGAACAACCAATCTATAGAACAAATCTATTGTGTTACTGCCTCGTTCTATTCGTTATATTGTTTGATTTGCTCTATTGTTCACAATAGATGTTCTATTGTTGTTCAAAATAGAATGAATCTATTGTGTCACTGCCTTGTTCTATTGTTCACAATAGAACAAATCTATTGTGTTACTGCCTCATTCTATTGTTCACAATAGATTCATTATATTGTTTGATTTGTTCTATTGTTCTATTGTGTTACTGCCTCGTTCTATTGTTCACAATAGAACAAATCTATTGTGTTACTGCCTCATTCTATTGTTCACAATAGATTCGTTATATTGTTTGATTTGTTCTATTGTTCACAATAGAACAAATCTATTGTGTCACTGCCTCGTTCTATTGTTCACAATAGATTTGTTTTAATGTTTGATTTGTTCCATTGTTTGAAGGTTCTTTTGGTCGATGTGATACGGTATAACCTTTACCTAATGTCACATAGTACTTTAAATTGAATTGGGTTATTTTCAAGCTTGTTGTATGTGTCTGTACCTTTTGCTGTTCTTTCAGAGCATTGGCAAGATTACAATAGGCATCTGGAAAGTTGGGTTGTAGCTCTATAGCCCGACGGTAAGTATCTACTGCTAAATCAATCAACCTACAAAAGCAAATCCAACCAATAAGATTAATGCACAAGTTTGAATATAAACACTGTCAGAAACTACAGTATTTACTACAACCACAGCTCCCAGTTTAGACACATTAAGGGTGCGTTCGATTGACCATATTCCAGAATAGGAATACACTGAATAGCATCCCTAAATCGCTGTCATGCAGCTACTGTGCACTGTACAATAAAACAATTCCTTGTTGTATCATAATAACGTTACAAGGAACAGTTTGGAATTTTAAATGTGCTGAAATAAAAGCATCCAAGTGTTTATTCTGTGTATTCCTATTCTGGAATAGGGTCAATCGAATGCACCCTAAGACTCACCCTTGCTCATAATAAACACAGGCAAGGTTGCCATGTACGACTGCATGGTTTGGACTCAGATTTAACGCTCTCAGGTAGGCAGCCACAGCTCTGCAACAGTTCAGTAAGGCAACACTCAGACAAAGGTTCAAGAATTGATGAAGTCATCACAATGCGCAATAAACAATAATATAATATTTACCTGTCAAATATTCTTGCTTCTTTTAAGACATTTCCAAGGTTGATGTACGCATCTAAGAAATTGGGATCTAGTTGTACAGCCTGAGTATAGAAAACATACCAGGTATTTAACAAATAACTCAATTAATTAAAGGTGCGGACACACGGTGCAACATTGCGTGCAATATTGCTGGCAATTTTGCTGCAGCGTGTGTCCACCCATGAAACTGATTGCTCGCAATTGACTAGCGCGCGCTAATACGACGTAATTTGTTGCTCGCAATGTTGCAGAAGTAGGACTCGATTCTATTTCTGAAACATTGCGCGCAACATGTTGCAGAGGTGGACACACGCTGCAACACTACATGTTGCAGGGAATGTTGCACGAAATGTTGCACCTTAACACTAGTCGTAGGAATCAAGAATTAACATTTTTAGCTAGAATTAGGCATTCAGTAGTATGCAAAGGCTGGTTCTGGACCAGCGCAGCACAATTTTCAGCAAGGGAGAACAATGATTGATATTGCTGGATTCCTATTCCCAGTATTTCATTTTCCCGTGAGTGAGCAGTTCATGAAGCGCTGTGCACCAACCTGTGTATGTATTTTTTAATCACAACAACCCGACTCAAAACCAACAAATTAAAGAATCTGTTTTACGCCTATACTAAACAAAATAAAATACCAGTAGTTTAATCGTTGTATTGAAATGATAAAGAAAGAATACCAAAACTCTACTTCACTGACAGTTTATGTGTTTTTATTTCAACCAGAATGAAGGGTTTACCATATATCAGAGCAGTCATCTGTGAATCGATCTGGAGGCTAGATTCGACCTGATTTAGTCATCCTAGATTGTTTTTTGTCGGTATCATTTCAGTTTTACGCTGATATTTTCGTGTTCTCCGATACTGTTGTTATACCGTGGCAAGTCACAGTTAATTTTAGCTTCATTCACACCACTCCTAGCAGTTTTACAACACTTCTGTTTGTGTTCCGCCTGGTCGGAGTTCAAGAATGAGGTTGATCTAGTATTGGTCATGTGCTTAGAAATCTTTTCAAATACGAATACAAATTTTGTACATTTTGAAAACTTCCGAAATAACTAGCCCACACACCAACCTATTCTTTCTTCTCTTTTGTTCATTGAAACTTTTAGCCCGGCATTGTTGTCAGCATGTAACAATGCTTGTTTTTCTTTAGATTTCCATGTGGTGTTATTGTTTTGTTGACTAATTGTACACTTCAAGAAATTAAACTGACCCTGATAGGAATCGAACCCTTAACTTCTGATCTGGAGTCAGATGTGTTAGCCATTACACTACAAGGTCTCCACCAAGTTTTATCTGATAACTGCATTTCTATACGAGTCCCTAGATTTGTGGATCTCAAACCCAACACTCCTGAATAGTGTAGACACAGAACCAATGTTCTACCCACTGTTCGACTAAGAGTAGGGCACGTAGTTCCCAGTGTGTGTGGCCTGATCGCATGACCTACTGACTCCCAGCAATGATGCCGGCTTGCAGTATAGAGCCCAAGTTAACCGGTGAATGAGGCCTCTAAACTTGTATTACAACCAGTAATCCAATGGATCTGATTTGCAAGTGCTGGAACAGAACATGACTGGAACATAACATGACATGAGATTCCTATCCAGACCCCCACAATATATCAAGTCCAAGTGGAGAGTGGACAGCCATGCAGATGATGGCCAACTATTTTGAACATCATGTTAAAACATTGTAGAATTCAAATGAGCAGATGCAAACCATTCTCAATGAACCTTACCATATTCCAGCCTATGTGAAAGTAAATACCGTTAGAGATTACTCGTGTGCCTGTATGATTTTTATGCACAAGTTGAGAAGTATCACAAAACGAATGGAGTGAGGCTTTGCGAGCTGAGACTATAAAGTGATGCAAATTTGGAAACCAATAAAGTGCTCAAGACTCAAGAACATTTATTTGAATTAAATTGTACTTAGCCTTTTTACTGATGGAAAACACTTTCAGTAGGTCTAGATACCCTACACTAAATTCAAAGCTGTACAAAGCCTTTTTCCATGCTGTATTGTGTTTATTATATGGATACTGACATTTCAAAACCCACATGAAAATTGTTTGAAATTCTTTGCAAAAGTCGCAAAAGTTGTTGTTGCTCATTTGCATAATACTGTAGATATCAACGAGCAAAATATTTTTTAGCTTAGAGAAATATATGAACTTCTAAGTAAAAATTGGATCAAAAGTTGATAATCGACAACAACATTCAAATAACATGAATTTTATAATGCCATGTTCTGCTTTTATTCATAGCTTTTTGTCGGCTTTACAGGAATAAATAAAATTTCTTTTAATGGAGACAAAACTTTCTCTCAATTGTAATTTTAGTGAGGTACTTTATGTGTAGTTTTGATGCTGTAATGTGTCTATGCTTGCAATGACACTTCAGAAACTACTGCTTCGCATTCTTGGCCATATTTTCTTCTTATAGATTAATAAACTCATTGATGAACTTGTCAATGCATCCGTCAAAAAGAGCAAACCTTGGCAAATCTTCCTCCATGTTGACAGAAAAGCCAGCATAGTTCGGTGGGCCGTATTTCTCCGTACGATTTTCATCATTCGCCATTTCTCATTGCCTGTTGAAATTCCAGTATCATTTCTATGTGTGCGGTTTTTATTGAGTAAATCTCAGTAAGTATGAAATAAAGGAATGATCCCAACTGTTCAATCGATACCAAAATATAAAAGATCAACCCCACCACCTACACATTACACGGAAGTCATCCTCCACACACACCAATTTCTGAAACCCCAGAATATGTTTGTGTAACCAGTGATGGTGGTTTTGAGCTAACGAAAACAGTCTACCTTTAGAGTCAGCAAAGCATTTCAACAACTTTTACTACAACCATGATACTATCACAACCAAAGTTGATTACCCCTTCTAGTTCTGAAGTGAGACAACCATCAACTTTGTTCAGCACATCAAACAATCAGTCACCATTCCCTGCCTTTACCAACTCCATTTAAAGATCATTTCAAATAAACTATATTATTTTGCTTAGTATAAGCATTTCACAGATTTTTAATTTTTTTAGTATTGAGTTGGGTTAAAAATAGATACATGTATTTGTACACAGACTGGTGCGCACCGCTCCACAAACTGCTGACTCATGGGAAAAATGAAATACTGGGAATAGGAAACTGGCACCATAAATCCATTGTTCTCCCTTCCTGGAAATTGTGCTGCTCTGGTCCAGAACCGGCATACTACTGCATTCAACACTGTTGAAATTTTGTTCAGGAAATTTGTCTCAATCAAGGCACATTGTAAGATGTACATGACATGACAAATTTTGAAAATAAAAATGAATATGGTCCGGCCGGGAATCGAACCTCGAAACTCCCACACAACAGACCGGTACTCAACCAACTGAGCCAACCAGGCAGTGGTATTGGTATGTAAATATTTTGTGAAGAAAATAAGCATGTGTCTTTTTCTGAAACTCTTTTGAAGTGAAATAAGACTGAGGATATCTATTGAAGAAGTCAGACTGTATTTACAGTGTTTTCAATAGATAGAATCAGCTGGTGCTTGTCTTGGCGATAAAGTTTGCCTTTGTATGTGTCATCTTCTTTTGTTTTCTTTCTTTCTTTCAACTTCTTTTTTATTCTTCATTCTTTCTTTTTGTCAAAAATGTAGCCACCTGTTCAAACTTTTGGGCCAGCTATTTAAAAATCGATTGAGAATCCCGAGTGGATTTGAAGGGACACCCTGATTTGAAATTTGGGAGAGCCGTGGTCTTTCATGTATTTGACTCTGCTACTGGGAGGGAGCCACAATACTGTCCTTGAAGAGTACGGGGGATTTATCTAATTGATTCACCTCTAGAAACAGAATTCTAATTTCACTACAATAAAATCAAAAAAGTACCTTCTCAAAATGATGGATAGCTAGCCATATTTCTCCTTGAGCATTGAATACACATCCTAGGTTGCTCCAAGCAACAGCAAAGCTGGGTTGGGTCTCGATGGCTTTGAGGTAGCATGCCTTGTAGTCAAATGGGAAACAGCAAAAGGGGAAAGCAGAGAGTAGAAGCCAGCAGCAAAGCAAGGTAGAAATGCAAAAACAAGCAAGAGGCAAGAGAGAAGAGCGGTAGCAAAAAGAAAGTTATGGTTTTTGTTCTCATCCTTTCTAGTAAAAACTAATAATTATAAGGGTGTTTGTCCAGCTGGCCCAACAAGGGGGACTTGTTGGACCAGACAAAGGACTATTGCCTCAGCTGAAATAGAACACGTCTTGACTAATATTAATGTTAGTGTCTCAGACATCTTCCCTTGACACCCACATTGCACTAATGAGGGACTCTCTCTAATCATGTGGGCTGGTCTTGTTTAATCACCTGCTAAAATCAAGGCTATAAGTATCTTTTGAACATTTCCACAGCAAAGTCGTCCACAAAAAGTATCAATGTTTCGTGCACTGCTTTGGTTACTTTCCAAACACCCGAATAAACTAAAAGACCGTTTAGAGTAGAACTCCTTTGAGTGTGAAAACCTGTATTGAAAATACAGTCAAAGATATTTATAGTCTGGACACATACAATATACTTAATTTCTGGGAAAAAAAGGAATTGGGATAGCAAAGTAATGCCAATTTGGGTCTGTTTAAACATTGCTGGCCAAAGTATAATAATAATACTAAAGTATAGCATATATTCCATCCATTTTCTTCCAGAAATCAAGTAAAAAGTAATTAATCAATGAACCTTACACAGAACAGAGAAAATCACACTGCAAGACACCAGCATACATATCAAGATCATCATGAATGATAGCAAGATAAACTATGCCTGTGCAATGCAGACATTACAAGGAAGGATGTCACTTTTCCTAGTATTTTTATTTTTCTCAAAAGCATGAGATTAATCACCATTAGAGAGAAAGAGAGTAAGCTGTGGTCTGCCATGGGAGGCATGGACTGCTATGTTTCTTTGCCAAAAAATACACTTGCCGATCAATTGTATCAATTTAAATCCGACTAGTTTTTCCTTGTAGCATACAGTAAAGCTAGCAACAGTCCATGCCTTCACAGTACATCCCGGGTAAAGCAGAGAATGGATCAAGCATGGAAGAATGGGGCCAGCAAGGAAGAAAAGGTTGTTGGGCTGGAATGCATGGGCAGACATGCCTTGTTGACCGTTCTGAAGCCCCAACATGTAGCAAATGGTTTTCTTCAGCGGGAGGCACTCCATCAATGATAACCCTGTGATTATTTATGAGAAAGAACAACAAGAGGGGAAAGAAGGGAGAGTTTAATACAGACCTGTGTCATAGACTAGAAGACGGGTTATCCTTGACAGAAAACTTAAGCAACAGAAAAAACAACAGAGTTATAGTTTGGTCAGCCAACAGTTACATCCTGTTAAATTTCTTACGGAGAGCTCTCGTCTTTTGTAACATCGTAAAGCTGATGGCACAAAACTCTGTTCTTTCCAAAGGCTTTATTATAAAGTCTGATTTCAACACACAAAGAATCAGTGGGTGATTACGGATATGAGTCAACAAGCTTATATCGTCCGACCTATCAGATCAAATCTCAGACAATAGAAAGGATGTTAATACAAATCTACAACCAACCACAGAAACTTGATGGAAAGGCTTGATTAATGCAGCAGTCATTTTCCCCAGGACACGGCCATGGGTGGCCAATTTTAATCAGGGGATCAATAACTGGTGCTTTAACCAACCAATGGGGAAAAACTAATGATTGTCAAGGTACAAATACTGATATATGAAAGTCATTTAAAAGAAAACTAGAAAAGCAACAGCCACAACGACGTAAGAGTTGAATGTTATTTTTTATAAGAAAACTTCAAAAGTCAGAATTTCAAATGTTCAATTTTTTTGGGAATAAAACTTCATTTCAGTATATTGTACCTTAGACAGTAGTACACCTTCCTTGTAATCAAATCTACAGTTATTTATTTTCTTCAAAGAAATAGCTATACACTACTAGGTACCTTAGCTTCTTCCAGACGACCAAGGGCCTTTAGTAGGTTGCCTAGATCACTCCTCACACAATACAAATCCTGAAATACACAGAAAATAGATTCAGAAAATTGTTCCACAAAATATTTGCAATAGAACACACGCTCTGATTGGCTGGCTACTGAGGACAGACACTTGCATGAAAAAATAAAATCAATCAATCAAATTTTTTGATTTTAACAGGGTAGCCCATTCAGCCGAAGCTGGTATCCAGAGGGGCCCTGTAAAAAATTATTTAATAAAAGTATGGTAATATAAAATGGCCATTGTGTCTATAGATGTACAATTTTATTGTACTGTGATATCAACACTGTTGGAGATGTACAATGTAAAAGTAGTCTGGAAGGAAGATAAATATTTGGCTTTGCATTCCTACTCCTACTTCCTGAGCTCTACATCTCCCATTGTGTTCAAATCACAGTATATAGACACACAATTGACATTTTTATATTGCTTAAAAATAGGCGACACTCATGCCATATCCCATTCCCCCAAAAAACATTTTCAGATGGCCACACAGACTTCATGTGCAACACAAACAATGGTTGTTTATATAACTGAACAAATGAATATCAATATAACAAAAACGTTGTGTCCCAACAAAGGGGTTAACCACATTAGGAACAACAAAAAGCCCATTAAATAATAATGTACAAAGCCAAAGGGTAAAAAAATATTGTCAAACTTCAGTAATATATCATTATAGATGGGAGAAAACGAATCACATGTCTCAGCCCAACCAATAAGAACAACACATGTGACAGGAATTATGACAGTGAATGATAAATATTCAGGCAAACGTATACGTATTATATTATTAACGTAGCCCACCATATAAACACATAACGTACCGGATTATACTGTAATGCCGTGGCGTACGCATGAACAGCACCCTCTAAATCCCCAGCAGCAACGAGGGCTGCAGCCAAGTTAATGTAGCCATCAATAAAATCCGGTTTCAACTTAACAGCATGGCGATAATTGTCCAACGCATCCTTCAATTGTCCTCTTTCTTTGAAGACATTGCCGAGGTTCGAGTAAGCCTCGGCGAGCATGGGGTTTTGTTTGATGGCCAGAGCGCTAAAGTGAGCCGATCTGGAGCGAAAAGGAAGGACAAATATGTAAGCCAACACCTTGGCATTCGATTAGAATCGTTGTCTGTTAGGATACAATAAGTCACGTTAGGAAACGAACGAGAAAACAAACCGAACACTGAACCAACCTGTCAAGACGACGGCACTGGAAATGAATGGACGACAACAAAAGAAGGACCCCAGTGTTGTTCGGCTCCCTTCTCCAGAGCTGCATACATATTTGCTCGGCTCTATCGTAGTTTCCCGTTTGGTATTCACGGTGGGCTATCTCGGCGAGTGTGGCTACAATTACAAAGAAAACGAGTTGTTGTCGAGTACAAACATGAGAGGGGTCCTGTCCTGGTCGCGAGGCTTTCGCTCGATTCTGGCGACTTTTCCCTGTTTTGAACTTACCGGAGTCATCCAAAATCGCTGTTCCCATGACCATGACTGAATAATATGGGGAACAGAGCTACATAAGCCTTCCATGCACAGAAAAAGGCCTAAAACTGCTGTAAAAATCAAGATGGCGTCTATTATCGTATGCATGGCAGCGACGTCATCTGCGCACACGCAACGTAAGAAACTTTGGCGTCTTACCTGGTTGGTTCGGGTTTTCCGTCCAGAATTTCATATTTTATCACCACATTAGGGGGGAAAAACATCTAGAGGTTCCTTTAGGTTTAGATTTAGGAACACACGAGAGATAAACGAGAAAAGTTGTCAGATTCTTTCTTTTTGGCCCATCGTGTTCACTCGCACTGCTGATCAAAACCGAGATTCTCCTCAGCAAATCGATCCGTTGCTGTGAATGACGTAATTGTTGTTGCGTTTTCAAACCACGTGAATGACATTTGTCAAAAATGCTAGGTGATAAGAATGTCGCACTTGATCACAAAATCCCAACAATTTTCCTAAATATCTTACTTGTTATTCAAATTAACACAAATCTTCTTACCTGACGACAAACGTTATTCTTTTGTGAAGGAATTAGTGAAATTTTACGGGCAACTTTCTTTCAAAAATAGCGATTTATGCCCTAACGCTTCCAACAAGATTCCTAATTTCTCCTCAGTTGTTATCGCCTCTAGTAGTACCTCCTACGAAGTGCTTTCGTTTCTCAATCGATCTAAACACATTCGTTTCTCCCGGAAAAATCTACAACAGACGATACAGACAGAATCTATTGAAAATTTCCCAATAAATACATCGGAAACGATTCCTCAATCCCTAATTGTAATTTCAAAATTCCACGGGCCACGAATCTAACTAATCGTGTCATGGTGGAGTACTAGTATGAGATAGACTTTCAGTCTCTCGTGTTCCTGAAATATTGAATAAATTGAGTAATTCTTCGCTGAAGCTCTGATGACGGCGATGAGGGTCAAAGCCGAAACACAATAGGGGTTTGACCATATTTGTCAATCACGTGATAGATAGGTTGATTGGCAGATATAGTTTTATCAATAGGCTTGCAAATATCCTCCATCAGTCCATTTCGGTCCACGTTGGAGGAACAAGAGAAATAACATTACGGAGCAGCATCCCAAAGTAAGTGTCTAGTATTCGCTGATCCTAGCGTCCTCGTGAAATGTCCTTCACATGAAATGATACTATGTGAATTTTCTTTTATTTACAGGAATTTTAACTCCAAAATGTCTGATAAACCCGACGTGAGTGCAGTTGCAAGTTTCGACAAGACAAAGTTGAAGAAAACGGAGACCCATGAAAAAAATCCGCTGCCAACGAAAGAAAGTAAGTCTCATCGATTTATTTTATTTGGTTCGAGATATTTGGCACGTAGTACGTGGCTGTTAAATTCAAAGGATTAAATTGAGTTCTTTATATTCTGTGGGTGTGTCGATTCGATGAGTAAGCTCGTGCTCAGTGCAGCCTGAATCAATAGATTTTCCAGGCATCCGGAAAATAAAATTTTAAGCCATAAAAGTAAAATCGACCAACGCCCCCAGGTTAGGAAATTCACACCCAAAGCTAGCTAATAGCTGGATAGTGTATCTTAGCATTCACTTTCCAGAATATCTATATATATTTAGAATTTTATTTGCAATTTTATTCTAATCGATTTGCCCATAGTATGTGATCGGGTGATTGCGGCTGGCTGACCCTTCGTTTCACCCTTTTCTTTCCATAGCCATTGAACAAGAGAAACAAGGATGATGATCGGCAAAGGAATTTATGAATGCTAGCACAATATTGTAATGTTTAAATAATGTTTTATTTTCTCAAAAATCAACACTGGTTGTAAAGTTAGGTTGATATATACGTAATGATAGTTTGGTTCAGTCCGAAGAAAACTTCAATGTAAAATTGAAAAGTCCAAACACGTGTGTTTGCTTTTACTAAAAACTTTTTAAAAAAATAATCACCTGTGAGTGTGACTCTTCAAGATCTCTTAGATTACAACCTCGATGTTGAATAAAATCCATCGTAAGTGAAGCTTGTGTGAGACTGGTCAATTTGGACGTACGTGGGTATTTTTAAAATATCTGTAAATGCATGGGGTTCATATATATGACAGACTAGTCAATTATGCACATGTAGCGTTCCGTTTGATATGCTGCCTTGTTCTATATACAACCATATTATTTATTTAGTTGCTTATGCTTACTGTTTTGCATAAATGTCATTGTATGCCGCTGTTAGCAAGTCAATGGGTTCTTTACACTATTAACCATTCAAAAGGTTTCTTAAATGCACTTAAGTGGCTTGTCAAAAGGCATATTATTTCCCAGACTGACATGAAAAGTCTGGTCTTTCAAGCAGTACATTTTGAAAACTACTGTATAAACATTTGTACTTTTGTTTTATTCATAAAGTAGTCTAATTTGTATAAACATAAGAGTCATGTCAACAAATTATATGTATATCGAATAACGGCATAGCTATAACTGAAATGTTCACTTCTTTCTGCAGCGACAATATCAAAGCGAAGAGGCTGTTTGCTAGGTACTAGCCTGCGAATACAGCCTAGTTAGGTACTGGAATATTTCCACACTTATTTAAAATTTGCACCATCATCAAATGTGACCCAGTGGGGGGTCACTTAACGAAGAACAGAGGGCAAGATATTTCAATATATTTGGGAGAAAAGGGGAATTTATCAGGATTTCACTTTCAGTCTTCGATGTAAATTTCAAAGAGCATAAATTGCAAGATTTGAACACGACAAGAAGGCCATTACTCGACTAGTTCCAGGAGCTAGGCTATAAGCTGTAGTGGCACGAAAAAATCGTTACTGAATTTACGGCTAAACCGATCCGGGCTAACATATACGGACCATCATATTCAACAGTACCTGAAGATAGGTCGAAAGCTCTGTAGAATTTGATGTGAAAATAGGATTGAAGATAGCTATATAAATTATGAATAGATTCTATTAATAAATGCAATTGTATTTTTATGCAAATATGCGGCAAAATCTAGTATCTCGCATGCTCTAGCCGGATTTCTTTGTTATTTACAGTTATAGTAAAAAAGTTGCTTTGGACATAGACATAATAGACATCGACTTTATTTAGTACCAGTAATTTACATACAATTTAGTTTATAAGATAAGATACCATGGTACGTATTATTGCTTGCTTTTGATTTTCGGGAACGGCGCTTATAGAATGTATCGATCTGATTCTTTGAATGACTCTTTTATAGTCATGCAAAAGTCGTGAGCCGAGCAAAGGAAAACGGGTATCACGGAGTGAGAAGTTCTGATAGATAATCGGTAATCAGTTCAACATGCCTTCAACTGAGGTTCCTCTAAGACATAGATGTTTTCGTCAACAACTGCTACACTGGAATGCTCGAACGATGGCCAAATGTCAAGCCAAAGATGTAGACGGTGACCAACCCTTCCTGCCACAAAATATTAAAGCTTGCGGCCATTTGTCTGACATGGCGAATGTGACATTTGTGCCGTAGTTTTCAGATTATTAGTATTACTATCTGACAGTATTTTGAGGATTTTAAAAGTACACTTTGAAGAGCCTTGGCACTGCATGTGCTCTAGATATAAATAGACTTGCCATCGTATCACAATCAGTATTAGAATCGGTTTGCCCTTGTGACCCTACTCATTAATTAGCGTGCAATATTCACTTAGCTAGCATTCTCTGGGTTTACTTTGAAATTAACGTACGACCACGTTTTGTGCGCGCGCGAAATATATTAGCATTTTAACCGATCACTGATATAGCAGTACTGTACGTTGCACAGATAGTTGGAAAGCACATCCTTCAGATTTAGTGTACATTTTAGGTGTGCATAATAAGTTATCTTTTCCAAGTCCAACCCTAGTTGCCGTCCGGGAAGTGAACGTTTGTACCCGCATAGACTGATCTCAGGTTATAATATGCCGGATATTATACACGCGCGCGCGCTCACTAGAGCAATTTGCGGACAGAACACCGAGTAGTTGACAGTACTGTTCAAGTGAAGTCTGAATGAGTACAAGCTCGTCAGGGTATAATTAAATATACAGTATACGTAGTCTGAAAATCTAACTACGCCTTTATAATTGAAGGCATCACAATATGATATTCACAACAGTTAAAAATAGATATGTATTTATATGAGCTTTTATTTTTCAAAACCGAATATCCAAATACACTTATAGTTAATCAATAAATGTCACATGGAACAAAGGTGTCGACACAGCTGAAGCCGATTCGCGTGCCGCCACTGGTTTGATTTCTGCACTCCGTTACAACAACAACGACCAATCAAATATAATATGAAGTGATAAGTAGCTGTTATATTTACTCTATTGATATTTGCTTGCATGTAATTATCTCGTGGCGAAAGCTGATCAAATATAAAACAAATAAGATACACGGGTTTTAAAAACAAGACAAAAACAATAAAGTGACAGTTTTATAAATAGATGCATGTAAATAAATATCATCGTTTATTTAGAACAACATGATATATAGATATTGACAGCCCGGATGAAAATGTTATTCAGAGCTATGACATTTTGTATACTTCCCTGTTTTTAGAATTATTCTTATTTCAAATACATATACCTGTATATTTGCCCATGGGTTTCCTTTGTCTGAGCAACGGCCGGGAACTCGTATGGTGATTTTCTCGACGGGGCGCCTTAACGGTATGAATGAAGCCTATAAAAAGGTCACCATCGTTTTATGACTAGTGACATGTGGTCAAATAAATATGCGTCATGCATGTGAGTTCATTTTGACGTATAAAAACGACGCAGTCAGGGCCGTACACAGCACAGGGGCAGGGGCAGGGGGGCAGTTGCTCCCCTAGCAGTTGTACAAGCCCCCCCCCCCCCCCCCCTAGAAACTAGAAAGGCAAAAAACGTACTGAGAACTGTACTATTTTTATATTTTTTTTTCCTGAATATCCAAATACACTTATAGTGGATCAATAAATGTCAAATACGTACTGCCCCCCCCCCCCCCCCTTGAACTGCACCCCCCCCCCCCCCCCCCCCCCCTTGAATTTTGGGTTAGTGATGTAGCCCTGGCATTTTCAGAATTTGCCCATGTAAAAAAAGAGCAAGGGACTGGGAACGAGTTTTTTAAAAATTAGACAAAAAAATAATGTAATTACGAAATTAAGTTTATGACATGCAACAACATGTTGAAATTATCATATGTGCAAAGTTTGATGTGATTTGAGTGAATTCTGTCGGAATTATAAACTTTTGAAATTTTGAAATTTTACAGTGAATGTATGGTTTGGGTAGACAACGCAAAAAAAATACAGAGTTTGTATGGGAAAATGTACATCTTTGATGCCCTCTAGCATCGTCAATATTAAACCGAAGTTCACCAAACTTTCCAGATTAGCTAAGTTTGATCTGCTCTGTCAGAAAATGATGCCCATTTTTGCTATTTTTCTTATTGAATTAGTTTTACGGACTTGGTCCCAGTCCCCTGCTCTTTTTTGTAATGGCCAATAGGCCAGTGACTTGCCCCGACCGAAGAAGGTCACGTACGTCTCCCGACACCCTTCATGCAATATATTGTCACGTGTGCTAATGATATATATCATTGCAATTGAAGGGACAAAGGGGTGTAATTTCGGTGATGGTCTTGGGCGTTAAACGGCAATAGAAACAACTGAACCTACTGGTTAGATGCGGAATTTTTGCATGATCGAAAGAAAGCAATGGACGTGATTCAGCATGGATTATGATGCGATGACAGATGTTTGACGCCTTCTCCGTTGGATCAGTTCCCGGCGAGTGCAATTGATTTTAAATTGGATGTTTGATAATTAGATTCAAGGATAAGCCTGCGTGCAGAAACAGGCAGCATTCGCCCAGACGTAATGCCATCGGAGATCGAGGATCGATGTCTTAAAGTTTCCTTTGTGACCCAGGCCTGGCCTCGTCTCTCCACCGCCCTTTGAACCCACAAAATATGAATAATCATAAAAAATTAAGTACGATTTCTTGTTCGCACATTGCAAAATGAGTAAGCACTGCAACAATACTAAACCATCTGCTGCGACCATGTAAAAAGTGTGGAAAGATTGATTCGGAACTCCAAAAAAAACAATAGCTGATTAGATGAATATAGCCGTACGGAGTACCGGCAAAGGTCTCCTGGAAAACTTTGCGACATATTTCACTTCATGGCCTGTAAATTTCTCTTCTAAAAATCATACGGCTCTTAAGCACCAGGACGACGACGTCGAGGACGCTGGACCGACGAAGTTCCAATAAAGTGTTTTGTTGGCTATTGTTCTCACAATTGTTTTATCATCCGTGTAACATGTACGTTTGCGCCGCATTTCACGAATGACATCGTATTCTCTGTTTCTCTGACGTCATGTTGACCACCGACTTTGCCAGCAACCGGTCACCCGCCCGAGGAACGGTGTCTATTCTACTGCGAAGCACTGCAGGACCCGGCCGGTTGTACGAAAGGTGGTAGCCCTATAACCTTATTAGACTGTTAGATAACAACATCGACTTATCCCGACTGGATGAAGATTGATCTGCATGGTGGATAGCGCTATCCACCTATAACACCTAGATCGTGCAACCGAGTATCTATTGCTATAACTACTGATTTCCGCGCACGTGTCTTGCCGGCCATGCACGTTTTAAAATAATCATTATTTTAACAGGAAAGCTATTGAGTAAGTTTGCCGGAGGCAGTTTGCCAATGACCCCAAACCTCGTCACTATAAAAGCTAGTTGAAATTAAATGAGGGTTAATAGTTCATTGTTCAATACAATCAAAACAGTACATGAAAGAATATAACAATCATATCGGGAAGTTTTTATCAATGGAAAGAAAGGCGATTTAATGACACTAGTAATAATATTACCGCAAGTACATTGAAGTGGTTTCCCCTCGCAACGACTGGATGCCGGAATAACTGCATGACCGAATAGATTTTTAAACACGTCCGCCGTTTTAAGTCAAAATTTTCACGTACCTTGAAAAGGTAATCAGGTAACTGAGAGAAGCGGGTATTTTTTTTGTTCGAATTTTATGATAATCTAGATCGATTGAACACATTCTGATAATCCGAGCATAAAATATAAATGACTGGTACATGAAATGCGCTTTTTTTGTCTAGCACGTCGAGCTTACTAAATAAGGTTCGCGGTCGTCTGATGTGAGGATCATCCCTAAATTTGGCCAAATGTCAGTCAGTTTATTTTCAGACTACGAAATATTAGGGCTTCGTCATTGTTCAACCCACGAATGACGAACGTATATCATGCATGCATATATCCATTTTTGGCAGTTCCGCCGGGCACCGGCAGTTGTTATGGCAGCCAACCAGATGTAGAAAAATAAAACAACCCTTGAATGACCTTGCTCTTCTTACAAGTTGATACAGCCGAGCCGATTGGCTGGCTGGTCGTTCCACTGTTATGCGGAAATAACATTTGCCAATTTCGTCTCCCAGTCGAGGGATCAAAAATTAAGTAAAACCTTACCTTTTGTCTGATACGGTAAGAATTTGCCAAAAGCATCAATCCAGAATTTTGAAAATGACTGAACAATATTGACGGCGTTCCAGGCCGGTATTATGGGGTCAACATGCCGGTAACTGAGTCAGGATTATCAGTAGTGGATCCATATAGGGCGTGTGAAATCCGGTATATATAAAACGCCAATAAAAACAGAATGCAGTGATGTTTGTTCTAAATCGTACATGTTGGATCGAGATGCTGCAGCGCTCTAGCGTTATAGCCTAGGTATGTACGTATAAATTATCGTTTTAAATAGTGCTGTGCATTTAATTTTCGGTTCTATTAAAACATCGTTGTAAACAAACCGTGTTATAATCTAACATTTTGTCGACCATCCAGACTCCGAACATGAACTTACTACTGCCCGGAAACTTATGATAACTTTTGAGGCCGGACTTATTGGAGCTTAAAACTAAACTCGATAAGTTTGAGGTTGGATACCGGGGCCGTAGCTGGTCACGCCTGACCACGCCCTTCCAAAGGAGGTAACCATGGCAACCAGGCCAGAAAGGTTGATTATATGTTGTGATTTCAATTTCCCCGAATTCCTTTTGGTCATCGCTTTACTGATTATGAATCACCCGACAATTACTTTAACGATTTAACGGTCTATCCAACGGGAGGAGGCGGTAGCACAGGCAGCCCACCAATTGCTTCTGAGGCTACTTATAATTAATAAAATATATATTTGTATGCGCGTGTCTTTTTGATGCGGGCTCCCTGTGTGCGTCCCGCAAGACGCATCCGCAGAAATGTAGTATTGAGACCGGCGCGCGCATACATATATATATATATAATTCAGGTGAAGTTCACCGGTGCATGAAACCAAGATAGTGCTCTACAATGAAGGAGCGAATTTAACCAATGTGTATACTACTCAGTTTTTGAGTACATAGAGTTTAATACAATTTGTTTCGTAGACCGACGTGAAGTCGGTCCACTCTTCACATAAACTAGAATACAAGCCTAAAACTCCAACTCCAACACCGAAACGTAATCGTCACAGAAATGTAATTTGGTTCAACCCGCCATTTAGCAAGAATGTTAAAAGTAACATCGGCAAAGAATTCATCAACTTGATCGACAGATGTTTCCCGGCTGGTCACAAATTAAAGAAGATATTTAATCGAAACACACTAAAAATAAGTTACAGTTGTATGCCTAGCGTAATTAAACAGATAATAGACGGACATAACAAAGCCACCCTGAAGAAAGACGCACAACCTCAACACGACGAGACTAAAAACACGTGCAACTGCAGAAAGAAAGACGAGTGCCCATTAGAAGGAGAATGCTTGACGAAAGAAATAATTTACCAAGCCACGATCAAAACCAAAGACACGACAGAGACATACGTAGGACTGACAGCGACCGAGTTTAAGACCAGATGGAGAAACCACCAGATGTCGTTCAAACACGAGAAAAGGAAAAATGACACTGAACTGAGTAAATATCTCTGGAAACTAAAGGGAAAACAAGAAGAATACACACTCAAGTGGAGAATCCTCGCCAAGGCAAAGGCCTATACAAACCTAACGAAGCGATGTAATTTATGTAACGCAGAAAAACACTTAATAATAACTGAGCCACATAAAGCAACCTTAAATAAACGCAACGAACTTGTATCAACATGCAGACATCAACGAAAGTACATTCTCAAGTATAATTAGACATCATGAAATCACTTTATCTTAACGGCATATTCCAAAGGTTTGCCAACCTGATCATATTATTGTCAATCAATCAATCAATTTATTTATTTATCTATGTATTTATTTATTTGTTACATGCTTCGGTTTGTAGAATGTAACATGCAATCACATTAGCGCGTGCAACTATTTAGCACGCGCGACTATTCAACGGTTTACGATACTGACGCGATCATATTGTTGTTGTAGCTCTTGACAATTGCTTCAGTGTATAGAGATTAACTGAAGAGTGGACCGACTTCACGTCGGTCTACGAAACAAATTGTATTAAACTCTATGTACTCAAAAACTGAGTAGTATACACATTGGTTATATATATATATATATTTGTTAATTATGGTAGTCTCAGAAGTGAATGGTTGGGCTGCCTGTGGACGTGACGGCCTAACCGCTGGTTACAAAGAGCCGCGGACAGATAATAGCTGAACACTGTAGTAGAACAATGTTAGCATGGTAATATCGGTTTTGCGCGTTATTCGCGTTATTCGTCTCTACTTGTGATGGTTATCTATAAATGTGTGGACACATGGTGCAACTATTGCTGGAAATTTTGTTACATCGTTTGTCCACCCCTGCAGCATTGCTCGCAATTGTGTGCAACATATTCCCATGAAGAAGGGCTTTTCCCTTATATATGGTATAAGGTTCGTATACGGTAGGTGTCCGCTTACGGGAGGCATCCGTATATATGGGAGGTGTCCGCTTATGGTAGGTGTCCGTATACGGGAGGTGTCCGCTTATGGTATTGCTGTTCGTATATACGGGAGGTGTCCGCTTATGGTAGGTGTCCGTATAGACGGGAGGTGTCCGCTTATGGTAGGTGTCCCGCGTATACGGGAGGTGTCCGCTTATGGTAGGTGTCCGTATACGGGAGGTGTCCGCTTATGGTAGGTGTCCGTATACGGGAGGTGTCCTCTTATGGTAGGTGTCCGTATACGGGAGGTGTCCGCTTATGGTAGGTGTTCGTGACGGGAGGTGTCCGCTTATGGGACTCGGGCAATTTGGGTAACTTTGAAAAAACGCGTGAAAGTTAATCCTTAACTTTACTCGGCCATATAGTATATTACTCGCGCTTTGATTGGTCGAGGTCCGTGTGTTATTAGAGTACACGTTCACAGATGACGTCACAAAATCACTCAATTCTCAAAATGATAATATAAAACAAATAGATGCCATTTTCACGTGCGTCTGTACTCTTATAGATGCACAGACGAATTTTACGTCATTTGTGCATCTATAAAGCATCTATAAGAGTACAGACGCAGGGGCGGATCCAGGTTATTTTTAAACAGGGGGTTGTATTATCTGAGCGGCGAAGCCGCGAACTACTAGGAGGGTTTGGGGGCATGCCCCCCCAGAAAATTTTGAAATCTACAAGCTCTGAAATGCAATTTTTAGAGATCTGGAGTTGTTTTATTACAGTAACACAACAAAACTCAATTTTCAGTAAAATTGTGAGTTTATTGGACATCCAACAAAGATGCTTGGAAGAGTCTTCTTGGGTGAGCTAGTGTGTAAAACTAAGTTTCGAAAAGCGAAGAAATACAAAAAGCACCTTCAAGTTAGTAAACAATCTCAGTTCGTACATTCTCAGCGCTGTGCACGTGTTCCACTTGTGACGTCACATCACGTGACTTTACGAAAACAACTCGAACAGTCGAACACTTTTTCGCGGATTTTTTCGAGTTAGAGATAACTTTTGGCAACATTTTCTCGATTTCAACAACAAGTGTAGTCTTTGAATTTGTTTTGGGTGTTTTTCCGGATTTTTTAAATCATTTTCCAAAAAAAATCATATTTACGTGAGACCTTGCCTTGAACTTTTGCCGCTAAAAAAGGCAGGTTCTTTCAGTTATCAGTCAAACAGCCCTCGAAGTTGAACGGTCGTGCAAACAGTATGAATTAATTATATTAATTATATTATTCTTACGAGGGAGAGAGCTGAAAGGCAAGAGGGACCTACGGACAGACATACTGACATATACAAGTATTTAAAAAATATCCATAGGGGGGGTTGCAACCCCCAGAACCCTCCCCCTGGATCCGCCCCTGAGACGCACGGCAAAATGGAATCTATTTGTTAAATAGTAAGCTTAGAGTGCTATTTAGAAAAGCGTGAAATAGTACTAACTTTAAATAGTACTAAATAGTGCTATTTCTATTGTTTTCTATTGTTTCATTAGTGCTATTTAGTACTAATTAGTTATTTAGTTTTCAAGCTTTTCTAAATTGCACTCTATACCCCGTTCACACCAAACCTTGTTTAGTTAAACTGAGTTTATTCTCGCTTCTCGAATTCGAGGGCATTTGATTTCACAAGAATCAAACTACCTGGAATTTCTACTGTGCAACAGAAACGGACAGTTTACCAGCAGTTTTGTGCCAAACTTGCATGGCCTTTGTAGATAATTTCCTAAACCCGTTTAGTTAAACCACCTTAAACCATGTTTAAGCCTTGGTGTGAACGGGGTATAACATGTTGTACGCAACGTCGGCTTCGCGGTGTACATGTGTACGGTCAGTAGTTCCAGGATTACTGACAATCGGATTTGCGCGCGGCTGTACACAGGGAGCCCAAGCTTATCACTTTACAGTCTATAATGCAGGAACAGCAGCGTTTACAAAAATCATTCCTTTACAAGAGTATTACATGTAAAGGGTCACCCAAGTTACTGTTCTCCACGTGTTATGTCGGCTTTGTATAGGCATCTTAGCGCGTCAAAAGCTACGTTTTTTTGGCCTTATTTTAAGCTCCTAATGGTCCTAATGTAAAAAAACTATAAATATTAAGATAGATAAATAGATATATATAGATGAAGGCTGACAGATTGACTCTGATTTTGACTGACTGACATGACCGCTGGAAATCTAAACTACATGGGTGTCCTGATAGGAATGTCTTCTTTCATCGCGTTTGCGGGATACCTGTGGTACATCGTCATGTGACGTATATCTTGCATGCATGTTTTCTTCTCAAAGGCCAAGATGGGGTTTGATTCAATCGTCCCTTCCGTGCTAAATTTCATCTCATCGCTGTCTTCTCCCATCCAGATACTTCTCCTAGTAGTAGTTGTGTTCGTTATAAGAAAACTCCTAAAGGCTAAATTCGACAAGCCTGTCGAAGAAGAGCCCGAAAGGCCAGTTGAATCGTTCAACAAGAAACGAGATTTCAGGTTGGAGGAGCTAGAGGAATATGATGGAGTCAGATCTCCTTACGTTTTGATGGCAGTTAATGGCAAAGTATTCGACGTTACAAGAGCAAAGGACTTTTACGGACCAGGTAATGTGACAGAGACTGCTTCTCTTCCGCTAAGGTTATTCATGTTTGGCGAAATTTGAATATTGTAATGGTGCTATGTTGTTTATTTTTTTGTCGCACACGACCGTTCAGTTCCTTTGTAAGAATATTGTAGCACGATACACCACAATGAACAAGCTTATTGTTGTACGAGGGAATAAGGATTCATACATCTTGATTCACAGACAGATTTGATTGTTTTACGGGTAGCTAGATCATCGAAATTTAATAGAACTCTGGACTGATGAAGTAAAAGTCTACATGTAAATGGCTGACCACGTAGATAGGTTGTGAAATCCAGTTAGGATATATATATAGCTATAAGGTTACAAGTTGGGACATTTATTCAAAAGTTTGGCGCCAACTTCATTAAAACTGTTGATTTTTCGTGAAAGGCAACGTGTGGACACCGAGGCATCCATTGTTATGCTAATGTGATTAAAGTTTGTATATTTCACCATTGTTTACATGGTGATTTCAACAAATCCAGGCCTTACTCTTGGTATGTTAATAGGTCTTTATGCTTGTAGGGTTATATTATGCATTTGAAAGCTTGATATTCACTTATATTTTTTCAATTTGATGTTTTACAGCTTCATTACATGTAGATTCAGGGATGGCGGAGCACCCTTGAAAGTGGGGGGACTGGACTATACTAGTACACTAGTATATATCACACAACAACGTATTGTGTTGTGACAACCTTTTGGGCTAAAATGGGGGGGGACAAAGCCCTGTAAAATGTTACTGTTGCGACAGATAAATTTGTAAAAAATGTAGGACCAATCATATTTTTGTTAACCTTGATATTATTTGCATATTGTAATCCTGTTTTTCCAGAGGTATATAGCGCCTGTTCATACTACAATTTTGCTCAGATTACAAAATAATTTTGTTCTGACAATTTTTTGGTTTGGGAAATTACATAAGTAATTGGCACTAGACATTGACGTAAGACGCAATGACCACAAATGTCAATCAAATTGAAACTGACATATTTTGTGTAGCACTGACCATCATAGCATGAAACTGACCCTTATACTGATGACTCAAAGAATGTCAGCTGTCTTTTCATGCTCAACAAAAAAAATTGTCGCCCTCCAAAGCTATACCGTATTGCTTCTTTTCAAAAAAAATTGTAGGCAAAACTAATAAATTATTGTTTGCACTAGTTAGTATTATGAATGTCTTGATGTTGTCAAGATATTTTTTAAATTTCAAAACAAATGTACAATTTCCCATTGACTCCAATTCTAATGTATTTTAGACATCAAATTATTAAAATACAATGTAGACTTGTTTTTATTAATATATGTATAATAATAATTTAATATCTTATATTGCGCAAATAACATGGAATGATCAAATTATGCACATTACATTTTATTATGCCTGCCCTAATTCTGTCACAGGACTAAAAAGACTTTTTATCCAAATTCACAGCAAATGAAGAACATGTGGGAAGAATTTTAATTCTTAAAAGTTTATGAGAACAAAATTGTATTGGACGACAAAAATGTTGACTGGAAAGATTGCTCCTTGGTCACATTTTCGGAATGTTGTTCAAATGTCCATGCATCTTTTTGAGAGTATCGGTGCGCATGTGAGAGGCGTTAGAAGCAACACAATACTACTATGTATGTAGATTTCTCAGATTTCTGGGATGACTTTTCGGGCCCGAAAAATATACGGGGCTTTCGAGAAACAGGCCTCTGGTTTTTAAAGTCTAATAATATTTTATTTGATCATTTTTCTACAAAGGTGGACCTTACAGCAATTTTGCCGGTCATGATGCAAGTCGAGGATTAGCAACATTTTCTCTTGGTCCAGAAGCTATCACGAATGAGTACGATGACTTGTCAGACCTCAATAGCATGCAGATGGACTCATTACGCGAATGGGAAACACAGTTTTTTGAAAAATATGACTTGGTTGGACGATATTTGAAGCCTGGAGAAAAACATCAACAGTATGAGGAATCGGAAACAGAGGAAGAGGATGGAAAAGGCAACAAAAAGGATGATTAGAAGTGAAGAAGTAAGTTTCCCTGACCAAAAGTAAAGAGCAACACTAAGAGAAGGAACAGTCATGCAGAAGCCTAGCCAGCGTGCCTTAAAGTCAATGATTTACTTGATAGACAATATTGTACCAAATAGTTTTTGGAATAGGATTTAAACATACAGTACATGTGCCAAATCACCATCTTGAGTTCATGAATTAGCAAAGTTATATGATTTTCATTCTTGATTTAAGGACGTCAAGATAATTTTGAGATTAAAGGGCCGGACACATGGTGCAACATTGCGCGCAACACGTATTGTTGCAGCGTGTGTCCACCTCTGCAACATGTTGCACGCAATGTTGCAGAAGTAGAATCAAGTCCTACTTCTGCAACATTGCGAGTAACAAATTACGTCGTATTAGCGCGCGCTAGTCAATTGTGTGCAACATGTTGCAGAGGTGGAGACACGCTGCAACAAAATTGCCAGCAACGTTGTGCGCAATGTTGCACTGTGTGTCCGCACCTTAAGGTGTTCCAGTTTTAGGAATTTTGCATCAGACTGAAACTGATGTTTACAGGTTGGAATAGATTCATGAACACTAGAGGACCTTTTCTTGTATTTTTATATATATACATACATGTACATGTCATATACAGTGTGTATAATAGTTAAGTGATGTTCAAACACATTAGTGTTTAGCTTCATAGAAAAGATGATGTCCAAGTTACATGTAGTTGAACTATAGGCAACAAAAAAATACATTCAAAATCTATCAGTTCACCAAACACACATAAAATTGAGCCATCGTAAAAGTACTTGAAATCCAGGTTAGGAAAAATAAAGAATAACAAAACAGGCTACTCCTGAATGTGAGGCTAAGCAAAATTTTATGTATTTTTAAGATCGGTCAATAGTAAAGAACTGAAGGGTTTAGACACCTGACCATCAAACAAGACTTGTTTGACTTAATTGGCCTAGTTCAGATGTGCTAATCATGAGCCGTTCTCATTTCAAACAATAGATAATGAGGCGGCTTCTTTTGAAGTAAGAATGGCTCTTGGAAAGTACAGCGTTTGAACTAGGCCTTAGTGATAAGAGAAACAACTGGAACACTCTCAAAATCTATCATTTTAGAACTTTATTATTGTCTTATCATTACTTCTCATACACAAAGTAAGAGCCAAGTATCCAGGTACTGGGTGTAGATTCTTGAACCATTTGCCTTTTAGATGCATATAAGTTTCATTTAGTATCGTTATGTTAAATTTTGTTTTCATATCATGAGTGGGAAAATGTATGACATACTTACAGTCAGGGTCACACAACAGAAAACTTGAACTCAAAAAGTGTTGGGAATAGTGAGAGATGACACAGACATTATGGCAAGGCACAAGACATACTTTTGTACTTCCCACTCGTATATATACTGAAGCAACTCATATCCATACAACTGGGTTCCATTAACTACTGTCCATCGATGTAAAACCAAGCTCTTGTTGAGATATATCAATATATACAGAGAATGTATGTGAAATTGTTTAATCTTTAGAGGTCAGGTGGGATTAAAATCCCCTCTAAACACCACCAAATCACCAGGAAACTTTCAAACATACAACAAAACACAAACACAAAGGTAATGCTAATTATTATTCCACTTGTGCATCTTTTTACCATATAAGGGCAAAATCCTGTGCAAAATATGCCAGTGTATTACACAGTAGCTTGCAAGCACACAAAAAAACAGCAAAAATGACTCAAAAACTTCTGGAAACAAAGAAACAAAATCAATTGTGGAATATTCTTGAAATAAACCCCTTGGTTTGACAGATAATAATTGCGGGCACTTTACTCATTGCTCATATTTTTCCTTGCCCTACGGGCTCAGAAAAATACTATGCAACTCGTAAAATATCTGCGTATTATCTGTCAAACCATCAAATAAGCATTTTAAGAAAATTGTATGATTTCACATACATTGTCTGTATTATTGATGATCTCAACAAGAGCTTGGGCTACCTGTGGTAAAACAACAACAAACAAATGAGAGAGAAAATTAAGAATTACAAACAGATCAACTAGATACAGTATAATATAATATGATGTTTCAGGTTAGTTTGTGGTGTGACTGTACTAGAATCATTATGGATATAGTTCAATGCATGAAGGTGCTAACAACAGTTGTGAATAAGACTAGATACCAGAGTTATAGTAATAAACATGTTCATGTATCAAGTTCAATGTAATGTAGAATGTGGTCTTTTTCCAAGACACAAAAGCATTAGCGTTTTCGTATGAGTGGGAAACTTACAGTACAGAGTTACGGTCACAGTACGGAATCAAACACAATATATATATTCAACCAATCACAGCGTGCAAAATCATTTCTCAACCAATCAGAATGCTTGGATATGGCACGGTCACCGCAGGGTGCCATCACTGCACGGTTCGAACCGTACCGTAACTACTTCTCACTCATACGAAAACGATACTATAACACCATAATCAATGTGACTTGAAGTCTACACCCAAAAAGATGCATGCAAATATCATGTCAGTGATCTGACAGAAGTACTGCAGGTTTAAGGAACTCACTAGACTGTGCAAATACAGAACTAAATGGGAAAATAAAAGTTTTTATTGAGGAAGCAAAATGGCCATACTTTCATTTAACATTTTTTATTCGTGGATATGCAAAGCATAGATAGAGGTTATTTACCGGTAGGCAAAAACTGTGCCTCAGGTATTGAGCGTATGAACCGAGGCAGTTTTTCCCTATCGGGACTGACCAAGGCCGGTAAATAACTTGCAGTATTTATTTTTTTCCTTTTTAGTTATTTTTCGCCAACTGTAAGCCATGACTATTCAAAATGTGAACTGCAAAAAAAAAAAAAAAAAAGCACACAACACAAAAAAGAAAGAAACATTTTCTTCTTCAAATTGTGTTATTCAAGGGCAGTCCGGTATGCTAGGATACTGCGGACCGTGGTCAGATATAGAAAATTCTGTGCGCTTCAACAACCAATCAGAACACGTAATTTCTTAGGATACCGGACCGGAAAAAAACACATTATTGCGTGGACTCGGCATATGCAAATGTATCACTCACTCGCTATAAGGCTGGCACCCCCATTTGTAAACACAAAATAATTACTGGTAACCCTCTTCTCTGTTAATATTAATGAGCCCTCCCCTAGTTCCCTCCCTGAGAAATGTGAAGGTGTTGTATTAAATAAATATTTTAGTCTTGACATTCAACAAAGTTTTAGAAAATACTGGCGATAAACAAGAGTATCAAATGGGCAAACATTGTGAATATTATTTTCAAATAAGAAAATTAAAGGACGAGTGTAACAGCTCTTGGAAAGTACGGCATTTGAACTAGGCCTAAGGTTTCAGAATTTATGCATTTTGGCAGAAAAATTGTCAAACATGAGTTGAAATATTATTACTCGGGCCCTTCCGAGGGAAGCCCGAGTTAGAAAATGCGTTTTTCGGTAGTAGTAGTAGTCGTAGTTTTTTTAGTCGGTTAAAGAATGACGAAAGTATGCGACGTATTTAATCGTATCCGGAGTTTCAAGATTACTCCGCAGATTTGAAAAGATAAAGGAGACACAGGACTCAAGTAGATTATGAATCTTAGTTTTGAAAGCAGCTGTAGATCTTCAAGCTATTAAAAGGTCAGGATTCTAGTTCATCGTTCAATGACTAGAAGTGGTAAAAGGACTAGAAGCTCGCTTAAAATATATATTTTTTTTAAACAAACGCGAGGCCGTTATCGGAACCATCTGACCTATGCAACCTCAAGACGTATCATGTTCGTACTCACCGAACTAATAGTCTCCCTCGTCACTCAACTGTCACTGATTGTCATGACGTCAGAGAAATTATATTGTATTGAAGAAGATGTCCTTGTTTTATTCGACGTTCGAACCGTAACTCGAACCCGAACTCGATTCCAAACTCGACGTTTCGGGATCTGAAGCTAGAGAGGGGGCCTTTACACAAACTCATCAAAATCAAATCAATTGAACTCAAAGTCAAAAGGTAATCAAATGAACTCAAAGGCAAATCAAATGAACTCGACACATACATGTATATACATAGTCTCCCTCGTCACGCAACTGTCAGTCATTGTCAGGTCTCTCCTCGCGCAGCTGACATTGTCCTTGTTCTTCAACCAACTGGTATTCATTTTCAAGTACTTCCTCGAACAACTGACATTTTCCTTTTCACAATGCCCGAGTGAACGCTCATTGAGCGTCTTGTTGATAAATACATTGAGCCAATCTTGTGCCCAGAGCCCACATTCCTCTTGGTCAGCACTGAGACACATGGGTTCTGGGCATGAGATTGACACTGAGCTTGTGTGTCACTGTCAATATAAAATGTCTTCACTATGTTGCAGACTGTGCAACAGGTAAAATATGCTACAGGAAGCCCAAACAGAACCAACGGGCATTGTCATTGTGTATCCTGACCTGTAAGAGTTTTTCATTCACACTAACTAGAGTGGATGACCACGGACCGTCTGAAAATCAGGCTATAAACCTAACTATCGCATAACACAAGAGTTTAAAAAATCATTTCTGACTACATGTAGTTTCTTTAGTTCCTTTCTCTGTCCCCACATTAGTTTTCTTTGGGCTGAGCTGAAAATCTTTGGTCAATTAAAATTACTTTATACTGTTCAATAGAAAATGACTGAAGGTTATTCAGATGCATGTGATTGAGGCCCAATGCAATGTTTTTGGCAAGAATGAAAAACTTCAATTAATAATTTAATTGTGATACAAGGAAGTACAAGCCTGTAACTCAATCATGTCATTTTAACAAGGACAGGCTTATGCCAACATGTACATATACAATGTATATGCTTGTGAAAGTCGAGGATATATTCTGAATAGATGTACAGCCTGACATTTCACTCATCCCTAGGTCAGGTCTTCGTGTAGCTGCACAAAATTCCTGGCTATTGTTCTATTGTCGTAAATATATGCATTGTCTTTGCAAACAATAAAACCATGAAACAACTTAGTAACTAAATAGTACAAAATATTTTGGTACGTTTATTTACTTTTTCATGGATTATATTGATGTACTCTAGCCAGGACAATTTGTGCAGCTACATGAAGACCTTGCCCATCCCTACATGTCTCTAACTATCCCTTCTCATAGTTATTCTGATATATTACTTTTCACAACCGATGACAACTTTGTGGTCTTAGTTAGAATTTGTTTTCGAAGAAGCTCCCTCTCAAGTTCTTTTTTACGTTCATTCATATCACGTAAATTTTTGATCAGTTTGTCTCTCAGTTCCTTTTCTTGTTGTTCCAGCCTTTCCTTCTCTTGTCTTTCCTCTTCTTCCTTTTTAGTCCTTTCTTCTTCCTGTTTTCTCTTGTTCTCTTCAATTTTCCATAGCATGTCTAATTCCATTGCTCTTTTCCTTTTCTCTTCTTCCTCTTCAGCCTTTTTCTCTGTAACTCTCTTGATGAGTTGTTCCAGTACGTGGATGGCCTCACACTTCCTTTGATCATTTAATCTCTGCCTTTTTTCAACCAGCCTTCTTTCCTTCTCCCTCTTAGCTTCTTCCTTCTTTTGAATCTCTTCCATTTTACGTTTTCTTTTTTCTTCCCTGTGCTTTCTTCTCTCTTCTTTTTTCTTCAGCTCTTCCATCATTTGTCGGACTTTCTCAGCCTCCCGTCTCTGTATCTCCAATCTTTCCTCATTTTTCCTTCTTTCCTCTTCTTCTTTTTCATTTCTTTTCCTCTCTTCCTCTTTGAGGTCTTTATTAATTAACTTCTGTCTTTCATGGTTTCTCTTTTGAATGTTTTTCTCACTCAAGTGACTAGTTTTATCAAAGCGAACTTGGATATTAGCTGATGCCGCTCTCCCTTCCTCTGAAACATGCACCAATTTCATCCCTTTTAGACTCGACATTGCAGCTACAAACCCTTGGTACTGAGAGTACTGGATATACGCATCAAAGTGTAAATGTGAGCCGAAGTAAAAAGTTTGAAATTCATTGCCACTGTTAGTCATCTTTTGCCTATACTCGTCTAATATCGGAATATCAATACGGCGAACTTTCCCAAAATGTTGAAACACCGATATAACAGTCTCTTCGCATGGTTTATCACCTGACTGTTGAGATGCAAACCATTTGGACGGCAGGCCCTTGATTACTAACGTGTCGGGTCGTTCGCCAGGGTTACATTCGTTCAACTCGTTTGCATCCCTGAAGAAAGAGTCCCATTCATGTCTGGACGGGAACTTTAGCTTTGCTTCGATGCATTTCACCCTCAGAGCCTCCGAAAATCCACTCAGTTTAATAAAGTTGCCCTCGAGCTTTGCCAAGAACTTGGCTACAGCCACTTTAGTCTCCGTTTCGCCCTCGAAGCGAATCGTTTCCAGTGTCGACTCGACGACTCTGAGCACCGCAAACTGATCGGGAGAGACCATCGCTTTTAATTTCTCCATCACCTCCCAGTTAGATATTGAAACACCAGCTACTTTAATCTCTGGTAATGACACCGTGATGCATAGTTTGGCTATAGGCTTGAGATAAAGCTGTCGGATCGGGCACATTTCGATTGCCTCGCTGACATCGCTGCACACTTGAGCCGCCATTTTGTTATTGCTTCTGAGTAACCGAGCCTGTTATCAAGCTCGCAAGGCATCGTGGGTTTTGTTTACATCCAAAATGGCGGACGAACGTTCGAAACGGGGTACAAAGTCCAATTTGTAAATAATTCTGTGTCGTTAAATCTTGGAGATCTGTGGAGTATAGCAATGGCGCTGGCACCCAATAGTCTCCATGGCCACACTTCCACTTCTTTCTCGAGGCACAGAGCGACGCAGTTAAAATTACTCGAACTTTTACGTTCAGAGAAACCCAGTTTACACGTTGTGGTGTCACCCTCTCGAGCAGTACAATGTGGAAGGAGTAGGTTGAAATTCCCCGACCCAAATAACGATTGTTACGTTACGCTTGCTCTGACTGCACAGACAGCACGAGTGTCTCTCCCTGTACACTATAAACTAGAAAATACAGAAGAAGTAGAGGAGCTAGAAGAAGACGAATGCCCTTACGAAGTGCATCTACACGGTCTTTGGTACAGTCTACAGATCGAGGCAGTCACGCGGTATTCGTTACAGGGTGAAGAACTTTCCTCAGAATTACCAGAGAAATCCTACTGCTGTTATCCTCTGTTAGATCAAAGAAAGTGCGATCAAGATTCCAACATGGGAGAGGACGCGTATGGATTCTGGTTTCGTTTTTTCAGCGAACAAACGCGCTACCATTTTCATGTTGTTTTGAAATTAGAAGGGGGGAAAATGTTCCCCAAAGAGTTCTTCAAGAATGACCCTTATCTTACTAACGTGATTGATGAGAATGGCGTTGTTTGCTCAGTACAGTTTGATGTTAGCACTAAGCCTCATGATGCATCTGGGTCAGAGAAAAAATCAAAGAGTGTTTTACTATCGAAAGTCACCAAAACTACGTCATCATCCTCACATTTGTATTCCAATGAGAAGTATAAAAAGTTTGTTAAGTCGGTACAGGAACTGAAATTTGAGGCAAAGTATGGTGATCTTGAAAAACTCCTATCAAATGCCTCTGCGAGATATCACGCTGATCATGACTTGAAAGTGGTTGTGCTACTAGAACAGGGACTTGTAGCATGCAGGAAAAGATTTTGCGACTATGCGAAAGAACTGTTTAAAAATGCTGTAGATCTAGTTGGAAGGTGTCAGAACAAAGCTCTGCTGACGGGCAGAATATATGTGTACCTTTCAGAAGTGCACTTCAACGAGGGGTTTATTGGGAACGCTGGAGACAGTCTGTCTGTCGCTAGGAAGTATTTGGAAAACTTTGATTTGTGTGAAGACCTCGGGGACTTGTGTTTCTGCGAGGGTCTAATTCTGATGGTCTATGCCAAGAGAACACAAGTGTTTTTAAAGAGTCTGATTCCAGAAGCTAGAGAGAAGTTCTTAGAAGCTGCAAGGAACTTCAGCAAGGGTGTGAGTGTTAGTCACATGGGGGATAAGTTAAATTGCACGTATATCAAACTAGCATCTCTGGAATTGCAACCGATGCCTGACAAACAAAGCAAAGAGCTTGTAGTTACTCCCGAACAAGTGTCCAGAGCAAAGTCTTATCTTGAGAAGGTACAGGAATCATTGGATTCACTGTCACAGCAAACAAAACTGTATTACAATTTGTGCTCTGCAGAACTGTGTTTGGTGGCAAATGAAAAAGACAACGCCAAGCAAATGTTCAACAAAGCTCTGGAACTGGCAGAAAGTATTGGATTGCAAAAATTTGTACATGTTGACATTGCTCTTGAAGAAGTTAAGAGATGTTTGGAGATAGAAGAAGACCTTGGTGTCAAAGAGAAACTACAAATACTCGAAGAGAAACCACTGATGGTGAATTCATTAGCGGAGAAATCAGACAATGATGGTTACCTTGGTGACAAGAGCGACAATGACATCTAGTGAGAATTTGAAAACCAAACTGGTTGTAACATGCAATATTACTACCGAAATCACTCGACTGTTAGCACTGCCAAAATAACGATCGATCGTGTTTTGAATTTCGGTTAACTCACGTGACCATTTGGAGAGCTCCAAATGGTCACATGTCCATTTGGAGCTCTCCAAATGGTCACGTGAGTTAACCGAAATTCAAAACACGATCGATCCTTATTTTGGCAGTGCTAACAGTCGAGTGATTTCGGTAGTATTTGGACTCAAGTGTTTGTTTGACCTTGTGGTAGTTCTGTAACATCAAATATGTCTGAATGAGTAATGGGGTCATGTGGAATCTGAGGAATGATCCATCTTTCACAATAGTCTGAAACAACAAACCATTGTCTTCTTTTGTTTTGCCACTTCCGCAGAAATGGTTCAACAAAAATTATTATTGTTTAAAATTTGAAAACCCAAGGATTATTACTGCATGGTCTATATATACGGGTCATTCCACAGTAAGTCGTCTGTTGCGGAGACTACATTCAGAGACTTTTCCCATTACATATCTTGAAATCTAGACTGCATAGGAGATTCATTCCACTTTTGTATGGTGGATGTCTATCAGAGCTATGAACAAGATTAGTATGATTCACCCCTAATCACATGATTGGAATGTCACACTAAGTTATATGGCTGTTGCGGAGACTACACAGAAAAATCTTGATTTTCAATACATCACACTAATGTGAAAAGTTCTCTGAATCTATGATAAATCTGAAATGTATGTCTGCTTTACATTAAAGGGCTTTCTATCTAGCTTATATAAATACCAAAACATTTAACATCTATTCCTCATATTCCCATCATAACCCATAATTATAAATGGTGGTGCTGTTGCGGAGACTACATCAGGTACTTTGATTCAAATGCAGCAATTAACAACAAGGACTAAGCAGTTAAGAACAAATTTTGAAGTTTGAGCACAATGTGACAATATCATAAGCAAAATTCAATTACTATAATGAGTAAAAGACACAATGCAATCAAGTACATGTACAGATTCTGTCAATTTGCTCGATCCACCACACTACACATCAAGTAATCTGAATCTGGGATAATTTACAGTGTCTGTCTGTCTTAAACTTTAGGGCATGCTATCTGGTTTAATGTGATGCCAAACCATTTAACTTGTATGCATGTATTCCCATGGCAATTAACAATTTTAAATGATGGTGCTGTTGCGGAGACTACGTTGCAGAGACTACATCATGTAATAGAAATCAAAACATTTCAGTACTGCTAAGAGAAAGTGAAATTCACTGAGAAATTTAGGTCTGACATGCCTTACAAAGTTGTCAAGCCAAATAAAATTACCCACAATACTCTAAAAATGTGAACTGCATATGCTCAGAAGTTTACTACTGCCCAGTCTCCTACTATTGGTTGAGAATGGTAAACATGTAGTGCAAAGTGGTTGTACTAAGCCACAAAGCAGTGGATTCTGCTGTATTTTGTTCTCACATACAGAGAAGACATGAATCTAGAAATTTGCTAAATACTTTTATCAGTTTGGCTCAAATTATACCTGATATTTTAGATTTACCTCTCAAAAGTTGTAGTCTCCGCAACAAAATTGTAGTCTCCGCAACAGAAAAACAATTAGATTTTTTTGCCCTTATGAAAAAAAATTCAGGACATGTTGATGTAGTACAACTTATCTCTAAGTGTAAATTAGAACTTATCACACTTGGGTCAAAGTTCTTTCATTTGGTCACTCATAAACAAAACTTTAAGGTGTAAAAATGTTGCGGAGACTACAATTCACTATTGGAAGTCAAAACAGCATAGCTGTAACAGCACAGTCAACTTCAACCATGTGTTTTAGAAAGTAGACCAGTATTAGAAGATATCCAGTGGTTTTGCTAAAAGTTTCAGCTTTTAATTGCCCTATACCACTATGACGTCAAATCAAAACAATCTATTGTTTAAACGCTAAGGATCATGGTCGCTAGAGGGGGACAAAACAGCAACAACACAAAGGATTTCCCAAATAAATGTATTTTACAGACGGTCTGAAAGCGATAAAAGTCACCAAACACAGTAAATATTGTGGGAAAAGTATCGATGAACATAATATCTGGAAACTAGCCAATTTGAAATCAAGCGAACCTCAGCAGAGCAGATTTAGTTCAAATTTCTATTGTTCTTCACGCTTCTGTCCCCCTCATAAATAAGCCGTTACGTCATAGTGGTATAGGGCAATTGTTTATCAATCAAAAAAGATATTTGTAGTCTCCGCAACACTGATTTCATGATTTTTTATAATTCATTATAATTTATGCAGCAATGCCGACTTGTCAAAGTAAAACATCACTTGTAAAGTAAAGTTAAGCCTCTTGACTACATCTTAAAACATAATTTGGGTCAATTAAAGACATTTCAAAAACTGATCTTCAGGTATCACAATACTGTGGAATGACCCATACCGTAGACACAATTCTAGTGGACGTGTTGTTGTACTGGACAGTATAATGGTTTAGATAGGATCAGTAGTTGCATTAAGACTATTTTTATCAAATTAATTTTTTTTGAAAGGTCAGTGACAAGTTTCAAGCACTTGCTGGAATGGATAAATTGTTATCCAGTGGATACAGTTATTGGATTACAGCATCAACTTAGCCACTGGATGAGGATTTGGCAGCAGATAGCACTACCCTCTTTGAACAACCCGAGCCTGTATAGATTATCCAGTTGCATTTGATTGATAGAAGTCAAACGTAATGTTTTGGTGTGAGATAAAACTGTATGAATACCCAGTCTGACAGCTCGTGTCATGTCATCCCTTCCTTTAAATACTCATGCTTTTCTCTCCAAAGGGAAAAGTTATCAGCAAACACAATCCGAGCAGACGACTGACATATGTCTGAAAATCAGGATGTGCTGTTTCCTGGATGAGTCAACCAGTTGTGCCAGGTCACTGACCTGGTCTTTCTGCCACTTATCTTGAATACATATCTGAATAGGCTATATACTTATTGACTGAGTGGGAGGGCAGACAGGAATTTAATTGTATATTAGCCAAATATTTTTCTGACCTACGGGTAAGCATTTGATGTTACTAGTCTCTTTTGCAGGCAATGGTTACTCTAGGGGAAGAATAGGGGTAGAAGTAGCATTGCATGATGAAATGCATACATATACTTTATTTCATGTGGGTGGCAATTTCAGTGAGTACAAACATGTTTTCCAATTTGGCCCACAAAAATGATTTAGAAAAAATATATATTACAGATGGCTGCAGAGACTACATTTTATCATGATATAGTTAACAATTATTCCACGAAATCGAGTTGTACATGAGCTGCGAGGCTCCTGCCGAGTTGGCTATCAGCCATGTACGACGAGATTGAGTGGAATAATTGTTTTATTGTATAGACAACCACTGGATTGTGAGAAATATAACATTTTGTTTTAATTTTTAGTTCGGCAAAACGCGGTTTGCATTGTTGAGAATCTCCAACTTTCTCTACTCGTGGTATATATGAGCTGATAGCCTACTAGTAGAGTAGCCAATCAGAGCGCGCGCTTGCGCATATCCAGTGGTTGTCGTTTAGGCCAAACTATCTGTTTTCACAAGTCTACCTGGTCTGTACGGGTTGTTCTCGACCTGTTTGAGCAGGTCTGGAAAGATGTAAGGCCCATCGAGGGATTTTGGACCATACAGATACAGTTACCGGTACATAAGTATGATAAACAAAAGATACAACAATTTAAGTGGTCCTATATTTACAGAATTACCATGAGTTCTTTAATGTACATTCAACAAGAAGCATTCAATACAAGTCTTGTTATTTCATAAATAATACGATACTTTCATACTGTGTTTTAATTATATTTACAAAGAAATGAAAAACAAAGGTTCAGGCAAATTAGTAAGCCATTGCACACACACAGTGCTGTACTTACCCTGCTTGTATTACATTATATGAGCGAATAAAGGACCCTATTAAGCCAAACCCTCGGGGAAATGGAAAGTGTTTGCGCTTCATGGAGGGATTTTACAGTAAATAATAGTTTGGGGACTTTGATGGGTGGTCGCTCAATAGGGGTGGTTGGTTAATAGAGGTGGTCACTTATTAGAGGTGGTCGCTTATTAGAGGTGGTCACTTATTAGAGGTGGTCACTTGTTAGAGGTGGTCACTAACAGGAGTGGTCACTTAATAGGGGTGGTCGCTTAATAGGAGTGGTCACTTAATAGAAGTGGTCACTTAATAGGGGTGGTCGCTTAACAGGGGTGGTCACTTAATAGAAGTGGTCTCTTAACAGGTGTGGTCACTTAATAGGGGTGGTCACTTACATGTAACAGGGGTGGATGGCTGCTTTTAAAACAGGTTTGACTATCTATGCAAAATGTTTCTTAGGGCTTAGCAAACGTCTTGACTGTGGAAACATTTCTGCATTGCCGTCATCTTTGTTTTCTGTGGCATTATCACCATTGGCAGCATTCTTTTTTCTTTTAAACAAAAAATAAAATGAACTCAATAATTTCACTTGAGAGCATTGAAGTCTGTACCCTAAAACTTCTTGCCACATTCACCTGGGGGATGGGCAGGGGGAATTACAGGTTCTTTCATGAATAATAACAATGGATTTACAGCAGTTTCAGGGTCCATGTATGGTTACTATATATTCTTAAAAGTTGTCAGGCTTTAGTCCAATGTTGTTTAGATTTTGTAATCTGGGGCAAATCAGTTGGATATATTTTGAACAAACGATTGCTTGCGTTATCTTAACACTTACTAAATATAAATATTAAGTAAGCATATACAAATGTATGTTTTACCACTTACTTTTTTCCAGTTTTTGGTCGGCTTGCCGTCTTTGGTCGACTACTTTTTGGCCTGGAGGGTTCCCCTGACACAGGGTACCCAGCTATTGAATCGTAGGTTAAATATATATCTGATATGTCTGATTCGTTCAACTTCAACAAAATAGGAAAAATAAACCAGAATTAGAATTTCAAACAAATTCCAAAAACATGAAGTTTACAAGTTGATACTAGAAATCTGGGTTCTTTTCAACATAATTATGATGGAGATTGGAAGAAGAATGTAAGGAGCGGATAGATACAGATGTCCAGCACTCGGCAAAGTCCATTGGGTAACTAGCTGTATACTGTAAGAGGTCTCATTCACTAGTAACCTTTATACAGACATCACTGCCAAGCCGACCTCAATGCTGGGTAGTAGGTCAGGCCACACACACCGGGAACTCTGTGCCCTACTCTTAGTCGAACAGTGGCGGTGTGGGTTCTTTTAAGTCCCTCCGGTGCAATGTAATGGAGTGTGGAGAGACGGGACCGCCATTTTACGTGGTCATCCAAGTCACTCGAAGGTCTAGCCATTTGTAGATGAGCAAACTTGTTGGGTAGAATATAGCCTGTGTAGCAGGCCCTGGGGTGGGGAGGGGAGGGGGAGGGTTTAGGGCAGAGGAGGAGGGGGAGAAGGGGCACATTTAGGAATATTTGACTGGGCTGTTTTTTGATCAAATGATCCAAACATTTCCGTCAGCCTATATTTTAACAAGTTCTATTCGAAAACAAACTTTTCAGATAAAATGAACTAAAACATTATTATTTTTTGATGTCATGACTTTAATACTGTATGGGATGATAGCTAAACAGGAAAAACCCCTCAGAGGGTTCCCACAGTCAGGGAAAAGTCGAGGAAATTTCAAGTCTGTAGTAAAAGTCAGTGAAAAGTTTGGGATTCTTTTTTGTAGAGGCTTCACTAAGCTATTTAATTTTCCACGCCAGTCTCTAATATTGTTTCTGTCTTGACCTGTTTCCACTTTGAAAATCGTATTGTGGAGAGAGAAAAGCCTTCCCTGTGGTGTGGGCTGCTTGTAGTTCGATGTACAAAATAAACACACCACTGAAACACGGTCAGTGAAAAAATGGGAATTGGTCAGGGAAAACTGGGAATTCTATTTTTCCAGATGAGTGGGAACCCTGTTGCTTGCCACTGTCAACAAACGTACACCCTAACCCTTCTAAGGGTATGGTATGTATGATCTTTTAATTAATGCACTGCTTACCTCTTTGTGTTTTTCTTTTGGATCTGGACTGGGTGTGGCTCTTCTCATATTGTTCCCAGTATATGCAATGAATCTCTAATAAAACAATGTCAGAATAATGACAATAATTAAAAATAAGTAGGTTCTTATATAGAGCGTATTTCACATTGTCTCAATGCGCTTTACAACTGATGGAGGACTTTTTCGGGCTGCATATGATAGGTGCCCATGGCAGCCGAGCAGCTTACAATCATGAGGAGATCAGTTTGAAGTAGGCTGTTGAATTGAGTAACAATTAACTACTCTTTTCAAAGAGTTCAACAGGTTCTTTTAAAGTCCCCCATAATAATGAATAAGTACCGTATTTGCCGGTGTATAAGTCGATTCGGTGTATAAGTCGACCCTCTAAAATGAGGTCAAAATTCCTGATTTTATCATATTCTTTGCATAAGTTGACCCTACTTTTTTAAGAGCATCAAGTTAACTATATTTTCAGTTATGTGATTTACGAACATGGTGGCTCCGATGAAGTCTCAAGTTCGTTGGTTCTAATAAACACTTTTACGCTTCTTCTTTTGAAAATTATGTGCCATTTATCCCAACAAACATCATTTAGATGTTATCTTAGATAAAGCTATTGATTTAAATGGGTTTAAGGTCATTTCTGCATTGATCCCCTGTGGTGATCAAAATATTGATTTTCATACCTGGTGTATAAGTCGAGGTCGATTTTTCAAGCTACATTTTAGAGGTTAAAAGGTCAACTTATACACCGGCAAATATGGTAGTTCAATCTAAAACACATTTCATAATAATGTTTACCAATTGCCATTCTCCTAATTCTTCATTCCAACATTTATTGTGATCCACAAGTTCCTGCAAACAAAATGTTATTCCATAAATGGCTTAATTCCAAATATTGAGAACAAATATTCCTTTTTATATATATTGGAAAAAGGAAGGGTGAAAGAAATAATGGAATGAAGGAGGAAAGTAAAAGAGAGGGAAGGAAATAAATAAAGAGAAAGAAAGAATGGAAGGAAGAAAAAAAGGTTAAAATGTCCAGTAGTCTACTAAATATAAGGTAAACATGGATGTTGTTTGTTCCCAATGAGGATCATTACATTGACACCACCAGTTGGCTAGAGCTAGGGGTGTCGAATGGTCCCCGCAAAAAGTCAGAGTCTCACAAAATTTCGGTCAAATTTTGCAGGTCTCGAAGTGTTTTTTTTTTTTAAACAAAGGAAATCGGTGAAAAAGCGTCTCGGGCTCACAAAAATATGCCTTGTCTCGCAAAGTCTCGCCTTGACCATTCGATACCCCTAGAGCTCCATTCACTGATGATGGCATTACGAAGGATTGCTATACCTGAAATTCTAATGGTATAAAGCTATCAATGATCATAGCCTGGCATTGTAATTCTCTCCTTAATTCTCTAATGTTTTCAAGCAGGTCTTCTGTTTCTCTTTGATGTTCTTGCTGCTGGTCTGCCATCTACAAACAACATAACTATTGAGTTGGATATATTGGAATCACACACAATTGGGAATTTAATTTGATGATACAACATTGAGTAGAAACCAAGACACAGAGACTGGTCACTTGTATGGATATATAGTTACATGACTGTTTTTCAAATTGTTCAAAGTGAAGGGTTGTAAACCTTTGATCCTACATGTATGGTGTATTACCGTAGAATCCCAGTTATAAGACCCCCCGGTTATAAGCCCCGCCGATTATAAGCCCACCTGTCTGCTAACAGAAACTTCCTACTGGTTATAAGCCCTCCCGGTTTTAAGCCCCCTTCATTTACTCCTCCCCATACGGGGTACCATATACAGGAAACAATAATCAGGCAATTAGGTGTACGTAGCAAACGAGACTGATGGAGTCCAGTAGTATACGGTAGCTCAAGATCATTGCTTGAAAATCCGCTCAGATTATAGTTTTTCTGAGCACATTCATGTTTAAAAACTTTTATTGTTATTGTTGCATGAACACTGTTGAACTAAAATGGTCACGATTATAAACATTGCTTTTTTAAATAGAACGGATTTCAGATGTTTTTTCCTCCCTTTTATAAGCCCCCCCCCCCCCCCCCCCCCCCAGTTATAAGCCCCCCCCAATTATAAGCCCACCACAAAACCTTTAAGAAGTTATATAAGCCCAGGGCTTATAACTGGGATTCTACGGTATTTTACAATACTAGTATAAATATCTGGCCCTTAGTTGTTGTTTCTATATGACAGTATAAGATATAGTTACCTCTGATTTAGCACTCATTAACATGGTCCAAACTTTCTTCAGTTTTTTAGTTTTACCAGCAGCTTCCTCTTGTAGACTGGCATACTTTTCCTCAATGTCTACTCTTTCTTGCTGTCAATATATAATATCCAAACAAATTACCACCAGACTGACTGACAGTGACACTGACTGGATGACTGAATTACTGACTCTGACTGACTCTCTGACTGACTCTCTGACTGACTGACTGACTCTCTGACTGACTGACTGACTCTCTGACTGACTGACTGACTGACTCTCTGACTGACTGACTGACTGACTGACTGACTGACTGACTCTCCGACTGACTGACTGACTGACTCTCTGACTGACTGACTGACTGACTCTCTGACTGACTCTCTAACTGACTGACTGGCTCTCTGACTGACTGACTGGCTCTCTGTAAATGAAAATAATGATCCTTATTGTATAGATTGTAAATTGATATTCAATGCCTAATTTTAGCTCAGTTTTTACAAATTTTGTGATATTATTTTTATAGATTTTCTAATATACGACTTTCATGTAAAGAAGTTTAATTTTGTAACTTATGAAACTATCGTATTGAAATAAAGGTGCTATCTATCTATCTATCTATCTATCTATCTATCTGACTGAATGACTCTCTGACTGACTGACTGACTAACTGACTGACTCTCTGATTGACTGACTGACTGACTGATTCTCTGACTGACTGAATGACTGACTGACTGACTGGCTCTCTGACTGAATGACTGACTGACTGACTGACTGATTCTCTGACTGACTGACTGACTGACTGACTGGCTCTCTCTGACTGACTAACTGACTGACTGACTGACTCTCTGACTGACTGACTGGCTCTCTGACTGACTGACTGACTGACTGACTGACTGACTGACTGACTGACTCTCTGACTGACTGACTGGCTCTCTTACTGACTGACTGACTGACTGACTGACTGACTGACTGACTGACTGACTGACTGACTGACTGACTGACTGACTCTCTGACTGACTCTCTGACTGACTGACTGACTGACTGGCTGACTGAATTACTGACTCTGACCAGTTGACTCTCTGACTGACTGACTGACTGACTGACTATAATAATAATCTTTAATATTTATCCTAAACAGTTAATCATTTAAAAATGTACTTCTTCATTTAAAAATGTACTTTTCTGATAAGATGACCTTTGCGGGATACATCTCGTGGCTCAACCAATAAGAAGCCTTAAAATCCATGGGTGATCCGAGATACGGGATGAGAACGCGGATGAGCCAATCACATCAAAGATTAGTAATTTGACATTTAGGTTTACGGGATGGTTCCGTGTTTCAACCAATCACTAGCTTCATACACGATTAACTAATTACACGAGCAATGACAGATGGATTCCTTATGGCCTGTCAGCGATGTTACTTCTCTAAAAACAAATATCAGATCTGTTCATTGTGAAGTGACACAACTACAACTTACATTATGTTAGAGTTTTGATTTTAGTCGTTTATTCAAATCTCTTACAGTGCTTTACATACAAACTAAATAAAAAATACTTTGAAATCTTACAAATACCGACGTTTCCTTTAGAGCAATATCAATGTTTCCTTTAGTGCTCAGTTACTTGAGATTCAAAGCATGTTGGTGTGTCATGGCAGTGTCTTTATTAAGAACACCAACATGGATGCCATGACATAATATGCAAACACTCTATAAAATTTCTAGTTTCAATTTTACCATTCACGTTTCATAATCTTGAATTCGGTTTTATCCTTACAAGCACTAAAGAAATGATTGTATGTCCTGCTACTTGATTGTTACTTGATAGACGTTCTGTCCAAGTTTGTGGGATGAGAACGCGGATGAGCCAATCACATCAAGGATTAGTAAAGTGATATTTAAGCCTACGGGATGGTTCCATGTTTCATCCAATCACTAATTACACGAGCAATGACAGATGTCCAGTTTCCTTGTGGCCCATTAGTGATGTTCTCCAGAAATAAATAATAATAAAATAAAATAAAATGATTGTATGTCCTGCTACTTGATTGTTACTTGATAGACGTTCTGTCCAAGTTCATGAAAGTTTGAATGGTCGAGTTACAATTAAACATTTCAAAGCTTCTGTTCACTGATTTTCGTTCACTGAAATATGTATTATACCTACATGTATTAGATATTTTTGCATGAATATAACGAAATTCACGATATTTCAACCAAAACACTCATCACAAGGGTCACAAAGGTCACAAACAACTGCTACAAATTACTGATTTTATTCCACTCTGACTGTTGGAGAGAATTATTTTCAGCATTGGCAAACTCTGATTTCTGACAGTATTTCAATTTTGTGGAGTTGTTTATAAACTGAACTAGACGCTCTACTAGCGTGAACTGGGCTTCTTAATAAAGCTGTTTTGATAGATTTTAAATGTGAAACCTAATAGCTTGTATCATCATACAGAAGTAGTTTTAGCCTACATGTATTACTTGAAGAATTTAAGTCACTCGTTGTGTGACTCAGTAGAGCATGCATACGTAATTAGCTTCAACACTCACACTCCTAGCTGACAGCTGCATGGCGAAGCACATTTCGATTACCTTGCAAGAAACGATTTCACAAACTCAATAAAATTACGATCGAGTTAAGCCACAGACATCTGTTAGAAATACACTTTCAGACAGAATTGCAAGGCCAAAAAGTATTCTCTAGGATATTTGCATATTTACTAAGCAGTATTAATGTACGACTCGACTGGCTCGAGCAAGGGAGCACGGCAAAATCCTTTTTGAATGCTGCTGGTGATTTGATTTATCGTTACGTACGTCTGCCATCTTGAATTTCGTTGATAAGCTACTGACCACAATTTCTGTATACTCAAAAATTGGAACAATACAGAGAAGATTAGCATGCGCATGTGCTATGGTGACCACTTGCAGATTTGGCGTAGAAACACAAAAATAACCGTCTGTAATCTTAGACTTGGGCATTCCACAGGAAGCCCAAGTAATTAGACTTTCTAAAATCTCTTATCAGCTGTTCTTTGCGGTTGCGTTTTCACTATGCATTTTAGGTTTGCCGACTGTTTTCACTGAGAACCTTTTGTAAGGTTTAGAAGAACATATCTGATTACAAACGGTCTCTTCGAAGAAATGCCTGGAGAGAAAACACTTGTCTTTACATCGCTACTGACTTAATTGTTACAGTATTTAGTTAAAAACCGATGTGAATTTCTTCAAAACTCTGCAATTTCGATCTTTTTAATTAAGCAATACAACACATTTTCCGTGTTTATATTCACTTTTACAAACACGCGGGATGTTGGGAGAACACGAGAAAAGTTTTCAAACTTTTTCGAGTGTTCTCCCAACATCCCAAGTGTTTGTAAAAGTGAATATAAACACGGAAAATGTGTTGTATTGCTTTTATAAAATAACTACACGGTTTTCTTTACGCAAGTTTTCATTGATCAAATGTGCAATTCTCCTGAAAACATCAGAAATGGCTCACCATCCAATCCAATCTTGCGAAAGAAATCAAAATGGCAAAGCGATTCGACAACTTTTATCTGTGCCGTTTCGCCGTTTAAAAAGTGTTTTGACAGGAAAATCGTTTTGAAGAATGCTATTTTCTGTCAGAAAATTACAGAAGAATGCTTCCTTTGTTAGTTTGTGTACCCTGTGAACACGAAAGACGAAGAAAAGTGAGAAAAGCTGAGCTGATTCAATGAAGACGTCGTCAAACTTTCTGAAATATTTTACAACTTGATGAATGGAGCACGAAGTCAGGTAGCCAACTCTACAGTTTTTGTCGTACTTTTGAACCTTTTCATTCAGGTTTTTCTCAACAAGAATGTATAAACGATAGATGTTTTTGAGACACACGACGATATTTTTTCTCTATGACACATTTTACTGAAATTAAGCTAAGCTTATATAGTCAATATTTGATTTTGAATTTAGCTACAAGAATCTAGAATTGCTCTGCTTTGTGAGTAACTTTTAAATAGAGTAATACAGCTATCGTTGCTTGGTATTTTCAGTCGTACACTTGGTAAAATATTGTAGCTATAGAACTCAAAGAACGGTTAGTATGTGAGTTACATTTAGTTTTCTTCGTTATCAGTCAATGTTCAAAATAGGACGACTCATCTGTCACTCGTCGTTTCGTGTGTTAATCAATGCACATGTTCGACTTCAAAACAACAAAATCACATTTAGATAGAAGTTGAACTTGAGAAAATAAGAAATGCTGTAATTCTTTGGCTTTTGTTTAGTAAATAAAACATGTTTGACAACAGAAAAATATATATTTGTCGAATTGAATCCACTGCATCGCTTCAAGGTCTCTCAAGGTCACGGAAACCATGTTTATATTCACTTTTACAAACACGGTTTTTGGGAGCTTCTAGCCAATCAGAGCGCGCGTTATATACATGTTATTTTATAATAGTCTTTTACAAACGTCTGTTGTGTGCTACGAGAGATTACATAAATGGACTGACAGATATCTGTCAACCGGTTTACTGTGAGTGGCTGCTGTGTTTACTTGGAGAAGTTAAACAATCTTGCTAGGTACATGTAGTTTAACTTTGGTGTGATTTCCGTTGTTTTAGAGAAAGTGAAAACACTCTTCAACTTTTTCTAGGCTGTTTTCACTGTATTTCCGGATTTCCCAAGTTAAACTAGTCCCAGTGAAAACATTACACAGTCGCTCGAATCATGATGTAGTCACATGACACATATTTACCGAGTTTGCCAATGCTGAATATAATTATCTCAAACAGTCAGAGTGGGTCGGAATAAAATCAGTAATTTGTAGCAGTTGTTTGTGACTTTTGTGACCCTTGTGATAAGTGTTTTGGTTGAAATATCGTGAATTTCGCTACATTCACAGTCTAAAATATCTAATACGTATAAAACATATTTCAGTGAACGAAAATCAGTGAACAGAAGCTTATTGACATGTCTTAATTGTAACTAGACCATTCAAACTCTCATGAATGCATTTCTGGAGAACATCGCATGGGCCACAAGGAATCCATCTGTCACAGAACCATCCTGTAAACTTAAATATCAAATTACTAATCTTTGATGTGATTGGCTCATCCGCGTTCTCATCCCACAAACTTGGACAGAACGTCTATCAAGTATCAATCAAGTAGCAGGACATACTTGTAATCATTTCTTTAGTGCTTGTAAGAACGTCTATCAAGTATCAATCAAGTAGCAGGACATACTTGTAATCATTTCTTTAGTGCTTGTAAGGATAAAACCGAATTCAAGATTATGAAAGTGTGAATGGTAAAATTGAAACTAGGAATTTTATAGAGTGTTTGCACATTATGTCATGGCATCCCATGTTGGTGTTCTTAATAAAACTTTCCTCAACAGCTATTGTTTTTACGTAAATAGGCTATCAAAAATTTTCTTCGAATATTTGTAAACCCAGACAAACTGAAATTCCCGATGACAGACAAAGGTCAAACTGCATGACTACTTCGAGTAGATGAACCGGCCACCAAAGCAAATCTTGTCGTAGGAACAAGAAAATCATTGACTGTCAGCTTACATTGTAAATTCTACACTTTACCAAAGTTCGAGTTACATAATGAATCATCGTCAAATTACATGTGTGTGGTTAAGAAACACATAGCCTACATTAAAATGATAAATACTCGGTAAATATCAATTGAATCACAAAGAAATGGCCAGAATATCTTCATTTAATTATGCATGTTAATAAAATCATCCTTCAAAGATGATATCAATCAAGAAAATATTTCTTACATAAAATCCAATGTTTAATTACCCTTCTGAAAACACTAAACCACCATGATTTTGGCGAAATGTGTGAAAAAGTGCTACCATTAATGCTTCACAATGAACAGCATATATATCTGAGATGTGTTAGAGAAGTAACATCGCTAACAGGCCATAAGGAATCCATCTGTCATTGCTCGTGTAATTAGTTAATCCTGTATGAAGTTAGTGATTCGTTGAAACACGGAACCATCCCGTAAACCTAAATATCAAATTACTAATCTTTGATGTGATTGGTTCATCCGCGTTCTCATCCCACAAACTTGGACAGAACGTCTATCAAGTAACAATCAAGTAGCAGGACATACATGTACAATCATTTCTTTAGTGCTTGTGAGGATAAAACCGAATTCAAGATTATGAAACGTGAATGGTAAAATTGAAACTAGGAATTTTATAGAGTGTTTGCACATTATGTCATGGCATCCCTGCCATGACACACCAACTTGCTTTGAACATTTAATCTCAAGTAACTGAGCGCAAATGCACTTATTGCTCTAAAGGTAACGCCGGAATTTGTAAGGTATTGGATTTCAAAGTACTTATAAATTTAGTTAGTATGTAAGAGATTTGAATAAACGACTAAAATCAAAACTCTAACATAATGTTGTAGTTGTGTCACTTCACAATGAACAGATCTGATATTTGTTTTTAGAGAAGTAACATCGCTGACAGGCCATAAGGAATCCATCTGTCATTGCTCGTGTAATTAGTTAATCGTGTATGAAGCTAGTGATTGGTTGAAACACGGAACCATCCCGTAAACCTAAATGTCAAATTACTAATCTTTGATGTGATTGGCTCATCCGCGTTCTCATCCTGTATCTCGGATCACCCATGGATTTTAAGGCTTCTTATTGGTTGAGCCACGAGATGTATCCCGCAAAGGTCATCTTATCAGAAAAGTACATTTTTAAATGAAGAAGTACATTTTTAAATGATTAACTGTTCCTACAAAATGGATCAGCGGATACAAGTACCAACTGACTGACTCTCTGACTGACTGACTACTGGCTCTCTGACTGACTGACTGACTGACTGACTGACTGACTGACTGGTTGACTGACTGGCTCTCTGACTGACTGACTGACTGGCTCTCTGACTGACTGACTGACTGGTTGACTGGCTCTCTGACTGACTGACTGACTACTGAGTGACTCTCTGACTGACTGACTGACTGGTTGACTGGCTCTCTGACTGACTGACTGACTCTCTGACTGACTGACTACTGACTGACTGACTGACTGACTGGTTGACTGGCTCTCTGACTGACTGACTGACTGACTACTGAGTGACTGACTGGTTGACTGACTGGCAGCATGAATGAAGGACACTGACATACTGATTGAATGATAAGTAGGTAATGTATTATTAATAGTGTTTGCTGCATTTGTACACATGGTCAGTGTGTGCAGTGTGCACCTACATATATACCTCTTTCTCCTCTATCAGTTTTTGTAGCTCCCTTTCACGTGCATGTCGTTCTGCCAACTCTTTTGCAGAAGCTTCCAAAAGATCTTCTTGTTCTTTGGCTTTTTCCAACTTTATAGGAGCAAATGGCATTGATTCATTAGTTATTATAATATTGATGTAACAATGATTAGGAATTAACCTAAAAAGTACATACATACATGTATGGTACAACATTGCACATAATATTATTGATTCATTAGTTATTATAATATTGATGTAACAATGATTAGGAATTAACCTAAAAAGTACAGACATACATGTATGGTACAACATTGCACATAATATTATTGATTCATTAGTTATTATAATATTGATGTAACAATGATTAGGAATTAACCTAAAAAGTACAGACATACATGTATGGTACAACATTGCACATAATTAATATTACTGGCAACATGCACTATTTCAGCATGTGGCCACTTCCACCACTGTTGCGTGCAATGTTGTAGAAGTAATGTAGGATCACACTGTACTTCAATATACTTGGCTACAACAATAAATTGCAGGGGTGGCCATGGGCACATGCTGCATCAGTATTGCATCAATAATCTTGGCTACAACAATTGCAGGGGTGGACACACGCTGCTTCAATATTGCGTGCATGTTGTACCATCTATCTGTACATTACAATGCGACTCTAAAAAACTGTGACCTCCTGTAATGTATTTGCATACTTCTGTCACTGTCATTAGCCAATTACTATCAGCTGTCGACATGGTGAGACATTCTATTACAAGTTCAAGCGGAGACTGAAGTACTGTATGCAGTATTCATGACAGTACCTACCAAGTTAACACCACCCACTATGATTTTGCTTTCAATTGCTTTCAGTTTATCTTGAAGTTTATTGTGTTCCTCCCTGAAAAACAACACACACGTAAATAAAAGGTTTTAATAATCTTTCAAGTACTGCCTGGCCCTCGTTGTTGATCAATTTCAAATTGAATGTGCTACTTACTGTGCTTCTAGAATATCCTTTTCTCTTTTTTCCAATTCCTTTGCCGCAGCATTGCGCTCTTCCTCTGCCATGTCCTGTTTGTCTTGCAACGCCTTCCTTTCTGCATCTATTGTTGCTTGTAATTCCGCAACTTTTTCAGGTGGAATAGCATGCTTACCTGTAAGTAAACACACAACAAAATACATTGTCAAGAATGATTGCCTTCCTACGTACTGAAAGCTTATCCTTACAGTACTAGTGTACATGTAGGTTAGCTTTATCAAAGACCTTGCAGATCACATGAGTTCCCAGTGGCTCAGTGGTTAGAGCACCTGACTAGTAGGTATCCAGGAGATCATAAATCTCCTTTCCCCTTTCTTCCCCCTCAGTCCCCCTGAGCCGAGCCTGATACTCAGGCTAGGTTCAAATCCCCGATGGGAATCTGGGATTTTTTCCACGACTTTAAATACGCTTGGGTGAAGAGCACTTTCTCAAACATTTTAACCTTTTCTTTTTTGTTTCTTGCGCTTGATCATAACTCCATTCTCTTCCACTTCTTCTTCGGATGAGCTTCCCCCTGAGCCTTCGCCATCTAGTCAATAAACAAGCATTATATATTGTATATGTGTCGCAGGGCTCCTTTTGATATCAGAGGCTACTAGCCACTGACTGGACTAGTACTACCCTGCTGTTTTATTTGTGTTTAAATAAACTCAGTTTAAGGTGTCTATCTATCTATCTATCTATCATTATCTGAGTGGTACTTTAGGTTCACAGTATTGGACAGGTCACATGTAATCACGATGTACAGTGTAGAGACAGTGCTAAAGTAATGATACACTGAATGAATTTCTAATATCACTTTTGGTGTATTATCTGATGACAAGAAATACATGCAAGAAATTTAGGTTATTAGTATTTACATCATGAGCGGCAGTTTGGCCTGTGATTATAAATCTGATATGTAACACGTACATATTTGTTTATGAATGTTGTACATTTAGAACATGAGCGGCCATGTTGAATCTGATTTATAATTACGTGCTGAAAGCGAGTGATTGTAGATCTGATACAACACAAACACAAATGTTGTGAACTCCTCGCTACGCTCGGTGTTCCACTTGAGTTTTGAACATTTTATGGCATCATACATGTACATTGTCGATAAGAGTACAGACAATGGAAAACCATGTTCGATTTGCTAACTCTAGTTACATGTTATAACATTGCTTATGAATCAACAACAACATCATCATCATCATCATCATAATAATAATATTAATAAGTTCTTATATACATGTAGTGCATTTCACATTGTCTGAATGGCTCAATGGCACTTTACAACCGATGGAGAACTTTTTCACGTTGCATATGATAGGCGTCCATGGCAGCCGAGCAGCTTACAATCGTGAGGAGTCACATGTAGTACGATGCGTTAGTTAAGGGCCGGACACATGGTGCAACATTGCATGCAACATTGCACACAACACGTATTGTTGCAGCGTGTGTCTGCAACAAATTACGTCGTATTAGCACGCGTTAGTCATTTGCGCACAACATGTTACAGAGGTGGACACATGCTGCAACAAAATTGCTGTCAATGTTGCGTGCAATGTTGCACCGTGTGTCCGCACCTTTAGAACTATTTAGAAATGGAGTGTGTACCTTCAGCAAGCTGTGCTTTAAGTTTTTCAAGTTCTTTTTGAAATTCCCTGAGCAATGCATCTTTAGGATCTTCATTGATCTTTGCTTTGTTCTTGATGTTCTTGGCTCTATTGGCATATCTGGAATGCACAAATATAATACCATAAATCTTCCAATAAGTGCAACCTCTCAAATAAGCGCCTCCCCTCTATTAAGCACCCCACTTTGGAGCCGTTTTGTACTAAGCACCTTCTCTAATAAGTGTACCCCTTCCCCTCCTATTTACCACAGAACATGCAACATGCTCATTTTCAATATGTCAAATCTGGCCGGATAGCGTTCTGCAAATGTTCTTGAGCTCTTTGCTGAGTATCTTTAAGCATACATGTTTCCTTCATTTTGTTCTTGCACGATACATCCCAGGAACAATTGAACAATCGTTGCTAGATACCAATTAGAATGCTTGGACATGGCATGGTTATCGCATGGCACGGTCGCCACATGGCACAAATGGTACAATAACTACTTCCCACTCATACAAAAATGGCTCTTATACTTACATACATTTGTACATGTACATTGTTACATGTACTTACCTTAGAGTACTTATCGTCTCTTCAAAGTTATAATCAGCAGGACCAATGTTGGCAATCTACAGGGATAAGAAAACAGGTCAGCCTGTTAACAACCTATTAAATAGGATACACTCTGTAGGAATGGGATACAATGTGACCAATGTTGGCAATCTACAGGAATAAGAAAACAGGTCAGCCTGTTAACAACCTATTAAATGGGATACACTGTAGGAATGGGATACAATGTGACCAATGTTGGCAATCTACAGGGATAGGAAAACAGGTCAGCCTGTTAACAACCTATTAAATGGGATACACTGTAGGAATGGGATACAATGTGACCAATGTTGGCAATCTACAGGGATAGGAAAACAGGTCAGCCTGTTAACAACCTATTAAATGGGATACACTTTAGGAATGGGATACAATGTGACCAATGTTGGCAATCTACAGGGATAGGAAAACAGGTCAGCCTGTTAACAACCTATTAAATGGGATACACTGTAGGAATGGGATACACTGTAGGAATGGGATACAATGTGACCAATGTTGGCAATCTACAGGGATAGGAAAACAGGTCAGCCTGTTAACAACCTATTAAATGGGATACACTGTAGGAATGGGATACAATGTGACCAATGTTGGCAATCTACAGGGATAGGAAAACAGGTCAGCCTGTTAACAACCTATTAAATGGGATACACTGTAGGAATGGGATACAATGTGACCAATGTTGGCAATCTACAGGGATAGGAAAACAGGTCAGCCTGTTAACAACCTATTAAATGGGATACACTTTAGGAATGGGATACAATGTGACCAATGTTGGCAATCTACAGGGATAGGAAAACAGGTCAGCCTGTTAACAACCTATTAATGGGATACACTGTAGGAATGGGATACAATGTGACCAATGTTGGCAATCTACAGGGATAGGAAAACAGGTCAGCCTGTTAACAACCTATTAAATGGGATACACTGTAGGAATGGGATACAATGTGACCAATGTTGGCAATCTACAGGGATAGGAAAACAGGTCAGCCTGTTAACAACCTATTAAATGGGATACACTGTAGGAATGGGATACAATGTGACCAATGTTGGCAATCTACAGGGATAGGAAAACAGGTCAGCCTGTTAACAACCTATTAAATGGGATACATTTTAGGAATGGGATACAATGTGACCAATGTTGGCAATCTACAGGGATAGGAAAACAGGTCAGCCTGTTAACAACCTATTAAATGGGATACACTTTAGGAATGGGATACAATGTGACCAATGTTGGCAATCTACAGGGATAGGAAAACAGGTCAGCCTGTTAACAACCTATTAAATGGGATACACTGTAGGAATGGGATACAATGTGACCAATGTTGGCAATCTACAGGGATAGGAAAACAGGTCAGCCTGTTAACAACCTATTAAATGGGATACACTGTAGGAATGGGATACAATGTGACCAATGTTTGCAATCTACAGGGATAGGAAAACAGGTCAGCCTGTTAACAACCTATTAAATGGGATACACTTTAGGAATGAGATACAATGTGACCAATGTTGACAATCTACAGGAATAAGAAAACAGGTCAGCCCGTTAACAACCTATTAAATGGGATGTACACTTTAGGAATGGGATACAATGTGACCAAGCAATGTTGGCAATCTACAGGGAAAAGGTTTATTTATTTATTTATAGTTAAAATTAAATTAGAGTGTTAATCCAAAGCGAAAATCGAAAGTCAAACTGTTCAAAAGGGCTAGTTTTTGGCGGCTAGTTTTTGGCGCTTTTGGCAGATAATACGAGATGTTGAAATAAATATCCTCTTAACATCAACACATATCATGACATTATAAATCAGACCATTACCATAACAGTTTTTGAGTTTCCTCCTAAGGAATCCTGCAGTAGCCTAGTTAGCTTAGAGTTCCTGTAAGGAATATGTGTACTCTTGCCATCCACTAAGGCTGATATGACGTTACCCAGTGTTGACAGAGACAGGTTGATTTTTGTGGCTTCTTTTAGACGTTGACCTGTTGCGCCTGTCTTGGACTGTCTTTCTGATCCCTGGTGACAATCAAATCAAGGCCATTTATAGTGTTGATTGTAAATCGCTTAGAACATTAGGATATATATATATGCACTTTATAAATATTAAATTATTATCATTATATTAGGTCAATGGTTGTCTCTCTTGCAGCTGTCAGGGATTTCATCACGCAATGCTAGCATAATGAAATCCCCAACAGCTGCAAAGGAAACTAGGTCGTTAAAGGTTGACTACCGTACATGTAGCAAGTATTTTATCACTATCTAGGGCATAAAACTTTTTAATGAAATTTTGACTAAAGAATAAGATTAGTATTGGTATTGTATTTCAGGACTGGATACCTATACTTACAGCCAAGTCAACCAAGTGAAGTTTTCCCATGCGTAAATGTTGTTGGCCATCAGAACCTTTCTCACTACACTCAACAGTAATACTGAATATCGCATGGGAACGTGATGACCTCTCGTTCATGGCTGTTGCTCCTACAGACCCTAAAATAACACAAAATGAACTGAATAAGAAAGAAAGAACAAAGGAAAGAAAGAAAGAATGAAAGGAAGAAGAATGGACAAATGAATGAATAGAAGGTTGAATGGATGGATGAATGAATGAATGAATGAATGAATAGATGAATGAATGGATGAATGGATGAATGAATAGATGGATGAATGGATGAATGAATGGATGGATGAATGGATGAATGGATGAATAGATGAATGAATGGATGAATGGATGAATAGATGAATGAATGAATAGATGAATGAATGGATGAATGGATGAATGAATAGATGGATGAATGAATGAATGAATGGATGAATGAATGAATGAATAGATGAATGAATGGATGAATGAATAGATGGATGAATGGACGAATGAATGGATGAATGAATATATGGATGAATAGATAGATGAATGAAAGAATAAATGGATGAATGAATAGATGGATGAATAGATAGATGGATGGATGGATGAATGAATGAATAGATAGATGAATGAAAGAATGAAAGAATAAATGGATGAATGAATAGATGGATGAATAGATAGATGGATGAATGGATGGATGAATGAATAGATGGATGAATAGATAGATGAATGAAAGAATAAATGGATGAATGAATAGATGGATGAATGAATAGATGGATGAATAGATAGATGAATGAAAGAATAAATGGATGAATGAATAGATGGATGAATGAATAGATGGATGAATAGATGGATGAATGGATGGATGAATCAATGGATGAATGAAAGAATTGATGGATGAATGAATGAATGAATAGATAGATGAATGAAAGAATAAATGGATGAATGAATAAATGGATGAATGAATAGATGGATGAATGGATGGATGAATGAATAGATGGATGAATAGATAGATGAATGAAAGAATAAATGGATGAATGAATAAATGGATGAATGAATAGATGGATGAATGGATGGATGAATGAATAGATGGATGAATAGATAGATGAATGAAAGAATAGATGGATGAATGAATAGATGGATGAATAGATAGATGAATGAAAGAATAAATGGATGAATGAATAGATGGATGAATAGATAGATGAATGAATAGATGGATGAATAGATAGATGGATGAATGGATGGATGAATGAATAGATGGATGAATAGATAGATGAATGAAAGAATAAATGGATGAATGAATAGATGGATGAATGAATAGATGGATGAATAGATGGATGAATGGATGGATGAATCAATGGATGAATGAAAGAATTGATGGATGAATGAATGAATGAATAGATAGATGAATGAAAGAATAAATGGATGAATGAATGGATGAATGAAATAATGAATGCCTGGATGAATGAAAGAATAATATAACATTTTCTCATTAGCTTGACTACCCTTCAAACAAAAGGACCAAGTTGAGGCTAACATTGTAGCTCCAATCCATTGTACCATACTCAACGTTAGCCTCAACTTGGTCCATTTCTTTGAAGGGCAGTCAAGCGAATGAGAAAATGGTACATTGGATGAATGAAAGGATGAATGAATGAAAGAATGGATGAATGAATGAAAGAATAAATGAATGAATGAATGAATGGATGAATGAATGACTTACTATTTTTATTTCCTAATGACATGGTCTTATCTAAATCATCTGCATTGTTCATTACATACGATGACAAGTCTTTAACATACACCCCAACATCTGGTCTTTCTTTTACCTAAAACATGTATTATTAAAAGCAGATGTTGAATATGAACTGCTAAAGCCTACATTGTATTCTCACCATAATAAATCGACTTCGTATATACCTATATACGAATCAAGTGATGATTCATAAAATTTCATAATTACCAATTACGGTAGAAAACGAATTTGATGCCATTTTTGTTTTGTGAGAGGCAACAGCGAAATTTCACATGACATTTTGTGAAATTGCAAATTAAGAATTTGTACTTTATGGTATTCGTGAGGAAAACACAAAAGAAATCATAACCGTGACAAGCGATGTATTAAGTCTCGACCAGGACACAAAATGAAAATCATTCTCTGTGAAAAGTACTCGTATCTGCAAAATTTTGGTAAAACAGAAAATTATAGACCTGTGCATTGAATAAGTAGTACATTTATATTATAGCCCGTTTCACACTTTTAACATGTAAGAGCTTCAAATACATCTACAAAACATCTACTAATAGACAGTATTTAGGAAGTTCTCCTTTTATAATGTCCAAGCTTAAGGTGAATGTCAAACTATACTGAGGTGTGTGCACAGAGCAAACATGAATTTATCACAGCGTAAGTTCCTTTTCCCTACCTCTAATTTAGCTTGTTGATCTTTGCCCAATAGATCCCTTACATCCTCGTTGTATATTTCCAGGTAGGAAACTCTTACAAGAAATCTAGGTAGAAGTTTAGAAATATCATATTACTGTAAACAAAAGGTTTCTCAATACATGTCCATTTGTAGATCTTTATACAGCCGGCACAACACTGAGCCTGTGAGCCCACTTTTTTGACGCAAGACATGCCATTTTGTTTTTATAACTTATGCACTGTCATGGTTTGAATACAAAATGAGCATGACGTCAGACGTCACAGTACAGGGTTTCTGCCTTCACAACACAGACATGGTGAGCGTCAAAGGAGCGGCTGCCTTTCGCAAGCAAGAACAAAACTTGGAACAGGCATATAATGGCTGCATTCATGTACAAGGTAACACACATTCACAAAGGCAGAATGTATAGCCAGAACATTGTGGCTATTTTTGTCTTGACAGATGGCAGAATTTCACCAGTTGGTGATTACTACATAGAGTCGTTTTTGTATGAATGGGATACCAACAGTACAGAATTACAGTCACGGTACCGATCAACCAATCAGAATGCTTACACAGCATGGTTTCTACACAGCACAAACCGTACCGTAATTCCTTCCCACTCATATGAAAACTACTCTAAGCCTACAGGTACATGTGAGGTGACGTGGGAGTTGTTATTAGAATGCAAGATGCTCTGAATTGATGTGAATGTGTGAGGTGTTGAAAATGCAAGGTACTAGTAGCAGGAAATGGGAAATGCAAGATGAGAATAATATGTACTGTTGGGAAGTAACATTTGTTGAAAAACTGGGAGCATTCAACAACACACCACTTATATCAAATATAGGCTTGAAAAAGAGAGACTATTTTGGGTAATTTGATAAGTTGCCATTGAAAATGAAAGATACCAGTAGTGCAGGAAATGGGAAATGCACTTGATGAGAATAATATGTACTGTTGGGAAGTAAAATTTGTTAAAAAACAGGGAACATTCAACAACACACCACTTATATCAAATATAGGCTTGAAAAAGTGAGACTATTTTGGGTAATTTGATAAGTTGCCATTGAAAATGAAAGATACCAGTAGTGCAGGAAATGGGAAATGCACTTGATGAGAATAATATGTACTGTTGGGAAGTAAAATTTGTTGAAAAACAGGGAACATTCAACAACACACCACTTACGGTATATCAAATATAGGCTTGAAAGAGTGAGGCTATTTTAGGTAATTTGATAAAGTAGCCATTGAATATAGTGTCACTGGTTGCTAGGTTCACCCATATACATGCATTACAGTGGTAGACCTGTTACCTGTTATTACATGGCAATGTTTTTATATATGAAATAATAAGTAAATAAGTAAACAAATTATACCTGATATCACCACCCATTTTTGCAATATGACCAAAGATGTGAGCAAAAGAATTGGGGGTGATTCCTCTTAGTTCTGGTACTGAGCGCACACCTTCCATAGTAAAGGTCTTCCCTGTTCCAGTCTGTCCATAAGCAAAAATTGTGCCTGAACAAAAGACAAGTGAATTGCTTGTACTACTGTTTGATTTACTGCACAACCACCTGACATGAAAGTCACAGCTTCAATTTTGCAATTAAACTTAAAACATCATGGAAGTGGCAAGTGGCATACATGTAATTATAAGATGGTTACGATTGATGGAAGTCTTACATGTTGTACAATATTGTATCAGGTGTAACATTTGTCTAGAGTGGATGTGTACATGTAAGTAATAGGGACCTTAAGATCCAGGATGGTAGCGAGGACAACGGGAGATTGAATGTGAGGATGACAGAGCGCACGTATACTGATGAATGATGTTCAAAATGACAGATGACGTCCTTAATGGCAATCTACAAAAGCATTTCAGCTGTTCTCACGTCATAGATTGCCGCCACGGACGTCAACTGTCATTTTGAACATTATTTGTCAGTATGCACGCTGTCATCCTCACATTCAATCTCCCATTGTCCTCACTCCCGTCCTGGATCTTAAGGTCCCTAAGGGACCGGTCATTATTAATGTAGGGGGTGGGAGGGGAGAATTTTTTTTCCGGAAGATAAAGTTTGTCAAGGCCCCCCCTTAAAGGGGCAGTGTCAAGCCATATGACCGCGTAAGCCTGGGTACGAAGAAGCGAGAAATAATAAAAGTCCACCGTGGACTTTTATTATTAGCGATGTTTTCAATCCGTTTCCATCGACATTAATCATGTTTGTTCAAGCGTCTAATGGATCACTAGTAATTATTCAAAGCATGTTCTTCATTTTCAACAATTCCTAGTGGGGATTATTTCATCTTAGAACTGACTTTGAAGCCGTTGAAAAAAGTGTCGAACAGCCGTAAAGACACAGCCCGCCATCATCCTCGAGTGAAGAAAACCGAATTGTAAACCGGCAATTCTGGTCGATTGCGAAGGAATCTTGATCATCAATCATAGGTGCAGTACTGTTCATGACTTTTGAAGAGAAAAACTCACGTAGAACTACTTGTAAACTCGGTGAGCTTCCCACCATCTACTTATGTGCTGGGCTTCCTGTGTTTTATTTGATCGGCCGTTGGAAAATGATATCGCCGTGAATTCACATCTAGAATTCAGTCCTTTTGATATATTGAAGTTCTAATATTGCTTTCTAAATAAAGATTAGTATCTACACGAGTCCTGTAGGTCATTTATTTAGCGATTAGAACGGTTTTAGGGGGGTTTTGTAACTCACTACCGGGCAAGGTAGGCTTCTCAACCGAGTGTTATTGTTTTGAATTTAATGCGCATGCGTGAGGCTTGACACTGCCCCTTTAAGGCACGAGAATGGTGAGCAGTCCCCCCTCATAATCCACATTTTGGTGATGACCCCCCCCCCCCCCCCCCAAAAAAAAAAAAACCTCTTCATATCGTCTTGACTTGTCGCGTGTCCACTTCTGGATATTGTTTGGGGAGTAGGTAAGGTGGTTCATTATATTCTTACTAGTGAAACAAGGGTGCTTTGCACTTGATTCATATGAGCTGATTGGAAACACTATGGAAAGACTTGAACTGATATAAGATTTGAAAGTATGCAGTATATGATGAAGCAAAATGTTAAAATATCAATCTAGATCTTTCCATAGTGTTTCCAATAATTTTGTTATATATTAGGCCATGGATCTGTTTCATTACTTTTACTCTGGTTTTATTATACCAGTGGCCTGTGTTATTCTCTTTTAGAATCAATTAATCATTCTAATAACAAGGGCGGATACAGGAATTTTTCAAAGGGGGGGGTCCAAATGCTCAATTCAGCACATCACAATTCAGTGACATCATAATTACGTAGTTTTGTAAATACGTTTTTGCAGTTGAGTAAGAGTTTGTAAGTCGCTTTGTCCACCAGTTTTCGTACAGTACCAGTCAGAAAAAAGCGCACAGCGCACATAAAACACAAACGAATAAAAGCACCCAAAATGCGGTAACATGTTTTTATAAACATCAACAACAACAACTTATTGATTATGCAGTGTTTGTCTCTGACATCTGTTTTTTTAAATAGACAACAACAACAACTGTTTATTCGTACTCTCTGGTGTTTTTTTACATTGGGAAGAATTACGATATAAGGAGCACAGCTGCTTAGAAATAGTATAAACTAATCGAGCTAGGCCATGCAGGCTAGTTGATTCGTTGTAGATATGGACAAATAATTACACAAAGTTAATAAACACGTCATCAATAATACAATATGACTGCAACCGCACTCGCAAATGCGTATTTGTCATTTTCTTTTCGTATTGTTTTCTTTTGTAAAGTCGGAAACAGAAGAACACGGCACATACGGCAAACACAAGCTAAAAGCCTGAAACCCGAAACCAAGTTATGTTCGAACTCTGAAAACACTTCTGTAGATTAGTATGGATCGTTAAAAAGTTTTAAAAATACGTTATAAGCTAAGCTTAGTTTCATAGTTCCCTGTAGAACCCGAGAAATGAATCAAGCGTCATTGGGCAAAAACACTCCGATATTCAGAAGCTATCAGGAGCCATGCAATAGTTTACTTCGCATCAGTAAATAACGTTCTGCAAATGTACTTGGAGAGTATATCATGCATTGGCAGGAGATCGATGTCTTTAACTGGTTTGCTTGACTGTAGAAATAACCTTCAACTAAGGTATTGTTTTGGTCTTACTGATATTTTAAATTACAATACTAATGAGCCTCTTCAAAATGCGTTTGTCAAAATCATAAACGCAAATGCAAATATGCGTGTTTTTTGTTTTCAAAAGCAACGCATTCGCAAAGTTAACACGTTTTATGGTTCGCGTTACTTTTACCGGTACTGTAGGTCACAATTAAAGCTGTCTTGCTGAACCATGACAGGTGGGACAAGGTGATATAGTTGAGATCCTGTCAGTTCTGTTTTCTGTCCATGCTGACAAAAGGGGGGGTCCTGACCCCCTGGACCCCTCCCCTGTATCCGCCCTTGAATAAACTTGTTTGTTCCTCAGTGGCTTCGTTCACATTTTTGGCTCTTCAAGCAAAACTCAATACCCCCCCCCCCCCCCCCCCTCTACAATTAGGCCCATTTATACGAGAGAAAATAAGTCCCAACTTTAGCAAAGTCGTGAACTACTCAGTATATATCTTGGCCATGTAACATAATGACGTTAGGCACGTACATGTACATTTGTACATATTGCATGGACATCAATATGCACAGAGTACAGACATGACAACAGGGTTCACACGGAATGCCCACAATAAAATTCCATGACTTTTCCACTGCTTTTCCATGATCTGGCCCATAAATCCATGACCTAAAATCTAAATTTAAGAAATACTAGCAGTAACAAGACACCGCCGAAGCTAGACCGAAGTGTATTTTACAGCTACCTACAATGTAGCTGGTTTACAAATCTAGCCTTGATAATTATAATCTTCTGAACATTTTTTTTGGAGATTGTTTAGCTAATAAAATTCCATGACTTTTCCATGACTTTCGACTTTTTTGTGAAATTCCATGACTTTTCCAGGCCTGGAAAATGATTTTCTAAATTCAATGACTTTCCATGACTTTCCATGACCGTGTGAACCCTGGACAACATGTACAATAATTGTATATAACTATAAGCTTACATGTATATCATTATGTATGACCCACCGTTATATCCTTCCAGTACAGACTCTATGATAGCTCTAGCTGCATCCGTGTAGACGTCTACTTGTTTACAATCTGGTGCAAATACGCGATCAAATGTATATCGCTTCGGTGGCTCGGATGCTGATCTTGCTGCAGGATTCTGCACGCTGATCATTCCCGTTGCTTCGTCAACAGTTACACACATAGTACAACCCGTGTCCTTCTCTTTGTCGTTCAGGGGACGACATCTCACCACGACACGCACATTATCGCTTTCTTTGTCTTCCTGGTAAAATAAAAGAGAGAGGAAAAAAATAGAATTTTGACGTCGCTACGTTCAGCACAGTGGTCACGAATCGTCACTTTTACCTCAAAATTAATGACTGTTATTGAAGAATACTTACTGGCATGTTAAGAACAGACACTGTACTTTATTGTATCCTCCAAGAATAATTACACAAACGGGAAATGTTCAAACCACAGCGAAGTTTAGCCAGCGTTTCCTCGTCAAATCCACCGCCATCTTTCTCTGCGATGGCGTCTTTGGTTTCCAAGGGACTAAGTAGCCTGGCCTAAGTTTTATCCACAGGTAGCCCAAACTTCGTTTGAATTTTTGTTGTTGTTATTGCCAGCTGGTATATTTGTTTAGGGAATGAAACTTGGGACAAGCGCGTTCCGTCTTGAATAGTGGTATCCGGCCGGAGAGCGATGCGATGGTATTTTTCCCGACGGTCACCCCTACACCTTGAATAACTGCCCCCCCCCCCCCCCCCCCCCCCCGGGATAAAAACTTTTGAAGAAATAGTCAATGACTAGCGCTCGCGATCGTCAGTCGATTTCTGAATATACCGGAATATATCTTGGACATTTATGATAGTTGGTAGAGCACGTACGATCAGGGGGGGTTGGACACAGCGCGCGAAGCATCATGGGTCAAAATCAAAAATGTCTTCATTTGCACTTGGCCTTCGTCGCTACGCACCAAAGTGAAAGGTAAACATGTCTCTCCAGTAAACGAAAACAATAAAATTTTGAATGTGTCAGTTGCATTTCTGATATTTCAATTCATTAAATGGTTTCCCAGGTTCACTGTCGTACTGTCATAAAACCTAATCGTCTAGAAATATAAATGTTTTCTTGGAATTTCGCCAAAAAGACAATTTCTGAAGTTTTCAAATATTTACCGGAGTTTTGCAATAGTTTAGCAGTACTCAGTGTATTCTTTGATGCTAAAGGTTAGTGAAAGTTCTATTTTACAAGAAGTAGTAGGATTTTTACATCGCTAACAAGTAGGAAAACTCGTGTAATTTTTCCCGAAAAAGGGCCGTCGTTTTTTAGAGGAAAAAACAATTAACGTTCTCAAATCAAACTGAAACGACATTCCAGAAAAGTATCTACGTTCATATGAAACTATTTATTCACTACAGATTAATGAAAAATACCTATGAAATTCGATGAAACTTTATTTTTGCGAGACCTGTACAGGACCCGAAATGATCCCTGGCTCCGAAATGATCCCTGGCCCCGAAATGATCCCCAAAGTGGTTAGACTGGCTCCGAAATGATCCCGGATCCGAAATGATCCCCAGACTGGCTCTGAAATGATCCCCAGTGAAATTCAGGAATGGTTGAATTCAGTCCCGTAGATTAATTCCTTGGCCAACAAATTCTCAATGAAAATTATTATAGCGTTTATTTATTTTATTGAACAACTGAACGAGATTACATGTATACTTTTTATCAACTGTATTTTAATTGAATTGTAATGATACTCAAAGGAGGATATAAATAAATATAAATCACTCTGTCACATTAAACCCAAATCAACCAATCATAATGGACCGTTCCCACGCCTGAAATGGACAAGATACGATTACGAAATCAAAACATTTTTACATGAAAGATAAGATGATCAAACCACTGAATGAATAAAATCTCTATCACGTGTATATCTCAGAAGCTGTGAATAGAAATCGTGTGTCGCAGTCCATGGTCGCAGTTTACTGGGAAGAAATTTCAATTATTTTATTCACACATATAAAGAATTCTTTTATATTTTATACTTTTATATTTTTATAAAGAATTATTTTATATTTTATGCTTTTATATTTTTATAAAGAATTATTTTATATTTTATACTTTTATATTTTTATAAAGAATTATTTTAATCACACATATATATTCACGTAAACATTAAATACACCACATTTTCTTTAAAGCCCTTTAAAATCACCATGCATACGACGGCACTTCACTTGGTTGATCGAACCAAATGACTAGTTTATGATTGATATTCTTACAATATTTCGGCCTAGCTTGTAATATTGTGAAATTACTGTTACATGATTTAATACTGACGATTCTGCAATAGGGTCGTCTCGCGTAGACGAAAATCATACTCGCTGTCCAGACGAAACTAGCATACTGTAAGAGTATTGAGACAAAGAAGGAAGAAGTAGATTATAACAATAATAATAATATCGGGACATGAGTTTAATTGATTTCACAGAAGTTCATAATAATGAATGAAACTACTATAACTATAAGCATAGCACTTTGATTATGTAAGAATATAACTAATAAATTATCCAAAGAAACATCTAGACGTTCACAATAGATTCGTAGCATTTCATGATTTGATATATATTAGAAAAAGAAAGGAAGAAAGAAAGATAGAGAGAGAAAGGCGAAAGGAAGGAAGAAAGATAGAGAGAGAAATGCGAAGGGAAGGTAGAAAAACCCCCACAGAAACAGAAGAAAGAAAAAGAGAAAAAGAAAGGAACGGCCGGACTGAATACAACCATTCCCGAATTTCACTGGGGATCATTTCAGAGCCAGTCTGGGGATCATTTCGGGTCCGGTATCATTTCGGAGCCAGTCTAGACACTTTGGGGATCATTTTGGGGCCAGGGATCATTTCGGAGCCAGGGATCATTTCGGGGCCTGTACAGACCTGCAGTCAGTCGTATAAAAAAAGACGTTAGACCACAGGTAGCCCAAACGTAGAATCAGTGGACCGTGACGTCATTGAATATTCCGTTGACCGTTGGATTTTCGAATGGTCTCAGGAATGAGCTCTTAGAAAGACTTCAAAGGATATGAGATTCTCAAACATGTCTTCATATCAGTAGTCTGATAATTAAAGAACACTTTGGTATAGAAATCTGAGCAAGAAATTGTGTTTTTGAGTGGTTTTGAGCGATTCGAAAAGTTCACCCGTTTCTAGCATACATATAATTAGGAAAGGTTTGCAACTCCGGCCACCAAATTTGAACGACCAATGTCGCTAAAAAAATTATATCTCCAAAACTACGCAAGCAAAAAATATCGCTTTCCTACCAGACATTCTTAAATAAATGATCTTTACAATGAGCTTTTGTGCAAATTTTTAGGTTCACCATATGCCGAGAAATAATTTTTTGAAGTTGGGGAAGTCGACGAAAAGTTTGCCATGGCCATCCGCAGTCATCAGCTGTGTTCCTAAAACTTACTGAGGGAGGGAGGGACCGATAGATTTGTTTCCTAAAACTTACTGAGGGAGGGAGGGACAGATAGATTTGTTACCAAAAGCTAAAAGCAAAAGACTCCTCGAAAATCAGAAAGATGAAATATACCTCTGCTAGCGACAGCCAGGGTAATATTGATTAAAACATACACCGTAGTAAATTCAAATTATATAGCATTTATCTGTTTGAGGACATCTTTGTAAAACAATCTATCGGTCCCTCCCTCCCTCAGTAAGTTTTAGGAACACAGCTGATGACTGCGGATGGCCACGGCAAACTTTTCGTCGACTTCCCCAACTTCAAAAAATTATTTCTCGGCATATGGTGAACCTAAAAATTTGCACAAAAGCTCATTGTAAAGATCATTTATTTAAGAATGTCTGGTAGGAAAGCGATATTTTTTGCTTGCGTAGTTTTGGAGATATAATTTTTTTAGCGACATTGGTCGTTCAAATTTGGTGGCCGGAGTTGCAAACCTTTCCTAATTATATGTATGCTAGAAACGGGTGAACTTTTCGAATCGCTCAAAACCACTCAAAAACACAATTTCTTGCTCAGATTTCTATACCAAAGTGTTCTTTAATTATCAGACTACTGATATGAAGACATGTTTGAGAATCTCATATCCTTTGAAGTCTTTCTAAGAGCTCATTCCTGAGACCATTCGAAAATCCAACGGTCAACGGAATATTCAATGACGTCACGGTCCACTGATTCTACGTTTGGGCTACCTGTGGTTAGACTAATTATTGAGTCTCAGCTTACACTGTAAGTACGAATGCTGATCAAATACAATTTGACTGTTTATCAGAGTATATGCCCAGAAAAAAATTGTTAACTATAACAGCATTGTTTAGTTCTTGAAAGCAGAATTTGATGAAGATCACGACAACTTCAGTTTAATTTAAACATGTGATCACTCTCATTAAATTACTGATGGCAGCAGCACTGCTGAAACATGTTTAAATTAAAAGTTGTCGTGATCTTCATTGTTTAGTTCATTTAGAATTTGTGATAGTGTAAACATTGAACTGAAAGTAAATAAATAAGCAAAGTTTAATAAATAAATGAACAAATGAATTAATAAGTGAATCAATAAATCAATCAACTAAAAGGAAGAGATCAAGAATTACAAGTGATAAAAAATAAGAGTATAAATAATATAATGAAGTCCTTTTATCCCAATCCATTAATGAAATCAACAACAGGCTGTCATTTATTACGTTCCAAATTGCAACTATTTATTGGACTGCGCCAACCTAAAGGGACCTCATGACTTTTCATAATTTTAGCGTTTGTTTTTAACCATTTGAGCTTATTTTTCAATATTTTGTGCTCATTTCACTCTCTTACTAACCAGAGCTTGACAGTGTTTTGGTCTGCAAGCTATGGGGTCTCATATCAGGAGTTTGCAGCTTTTCATGTAGGTATGGTCATACATACCGCTACATTTTGTCATTCATAAGGTACTTTTGTATCACGCAGTCATTAATATTTAAGGAATGGTCGGACAATGCTTAGTGTGCATCCATCGAGTTATGAAGCATGCAGGAACTTGGGAGAGCACGAGAGAAGCATAAGAGTTGCTCGAGGCGTAGCGAGCACACACTATGGTGATGACGTGAGCATGTGTCTGTAGCCGTATCGTGTGTCCGTGAGCTTACACACACATGCTAACCAACCAATCAGAGCGTGCGTTATATCATACCTATGTTATAAACAGTATGGTGATAAAAAAGATCAATTCAACACAAAATACAACTAATTGTACTAAAATTCAACTAATATAAATGTACTAATTGAGAATTTGCAGGTTAACATTGTAGCTAGTTTGGACTAAATCAGTGTACATAAAATAAATTAAAACAACAGTGTAAAATGAAAATTGAATACTGTGCAATATTATAAACACCGCAATATGGATAAATAGCTATTTATTAAGTTTTAAATTAAATGTCAGTAAAAATGAGAATAATAGTGAGCAGCACAAGTGCATTTTGTTCAGTGACAAATCTATACATGTCATTGTCCTTTTTTATGGTCTTGACTCTCTTTCAGTGAACTGGCATGCACAGCCTAAGAACAGGAATGTATAGTATTTATCCAGCTACCGACGTATATACCTAAAAGGAAAATGATAAAGAATCAAAGGATGATAAACTGACAATAATAACTTACAATGGGCCAACTATAATAATCTACTCATCTATAATTTACTATAATAAAATTATATTATAAAGCTTGATAATGAAAATAATAATGAAATCCCCTATGAATTGTAATTACAGTTACAGTGACAATCAAAAGATTGGTATTTTTCCAACTACATTCATTCCTATTTATATTTCAGGGTTTTTTACTCCATTGTTGGAGATTTCTACAATTTCTACATACACCTAAATAATTGTATTATCTTCAGACATGAATGTAAAATGGAATTATTACAGTACAGTATGTGGTTCTAATTGTGAACGGTTCTAATTGTGAACACTGTTCAGTTAATGTGTACCCTGGTTACCAGAGGTTATCATTTTTTTCTCTCTTAAGCCGTACTAAGGCACTCCCATAGGGTTTAGAGAGAGATAAAATAATAGTCTCTGCTACCCAGGGTACATATTAACTGAACAGTGTTAACAATTAGAACCGTTCACAATTAGAACCACATACTGTAGCCTGCGTAGCTTGGCAGTTTTTAGGAGGGGGGAGGGGGAAGGGGAAGGGGGGGAAGGGGAAGGGGAAGGGGAAGGGGAAAGGGGAAGGGGAAGGGGAAAGGGGAAGGGGAAGGGGAAGGGACGAAACCGTCAAGCTACGCAGGCTATAATATTACAGATAAACTCAAGTAACTCTATTGACTATACAGGACATAATTATTGAAATGTTGTCTTTGTATTGATGTTTGAATACATTGTAATCAGTACAAAAGAAATCAGACTCTATTGTCTAGGGACAAATTCGAAAATATTAGTGATTTATATTGATGTTTGAAAGCTCCAACAGTTGGAGCCTTCTTTATTTCATTGTAAAGTAAGTTCCAGTCACTAGTGGCCATAGATTTGAAGGATCTCTTGCCAGAATTATACTTTGTAGTGCTGTTGAACAACTTACTGTTGAATATGGATTGTTATGAAAACAATTCAAAAACAACATAAATTAACTTCTCATATCTCAAAAAGTAGAGGGGAGCCATGGGGAGCCATAACATCAATGCAAAGCAAATTTATCATTTTATCTGTAGTGTTAATATCAAGATTTTCGATCTTTCTGGACAGTTAAAAAGTTTAAAATAACTACACCAGGTCAGAAATGGTGAAATGCAAAGAGTCACAACTGAAATAAGATTTTGATCGACACGTTCAGACACAAAACAGCAACAAAAAGCTACGAAAACAACATATCACTTGCAAAGCAACACAAACTGTACTGCTAAGATATTAGGAGCTTAGCGGTTATAAAACGTACAAAATAAAGCTATTTCGTACTCACCTTCGTCCGCCATCTTTGCTTTTACCTCTTCCCGCCAAATGTGAAATCGCGTAATGTGATTGGTCAAATAAAACAACCATGATGCTTTTCGGACCGTGTCCAACCCCCCCTGACGTACGATGGTGGCGTATAAAGCCACAGGTAGCCCAAGCTGTGGATTTGTGGCGAGATTTACAGTAAATTCAATGTATGGAGCTTTACAGCGAACTTTGAAAACCGTCTAAATAAAATTCTACAAACCCTCAAAGTAGTCCTACTTGTTTATTGTGTTGTCCTTTGGAATTGTGGGAGGTTTGGAGCCATTCCGATCGATTTTGAGAGAGTTACTAATAGTTCCTTGAGTTACCCTATAATTAGAGAAGGTAGGAGACTGTCATGGCCGATCACCTACGATCGATGCCAAACAATCGCCTCAAACTCGCTCAAAATTAGAGAAAATGACAAGATTACTTCGAAATACATTAGCCCACATAATATCCCTCCACCACACGCGGTAACCCTTCCTCTGGTCAACGATTCCCTCGCCAAAAAGCCAGGAACTTAGAAATTTCGAACAGGAAAACATCCTGCCGACCATCAGCCATGCAACGACTCGAACCAAAAACCTCCCGTACCCTCCACTACTAAGTTACACATTTCGACACTCTAAGTTTGAATTTATATTAGACCGTTTCATTGAGATCGCTTCCGATTGGTCGAATACACAATAGAGTGTCGAAATGTGTAACTTAGTAGTGGAGGGTACGGGAGGTTTTTGGTTCGAGCCGTTGCATGGCTGATGGTCGGCAGGATGACGTTTCAAGAAATGCAAAATTGGATAAAATCCGAACGTACCGCTGACACTGAAAATGAATCCAAAGGCTTTTAAGAGTGGATGCCAGTAAGGATCGATTCTTCAACTCAAAAAATTCGAATTTAATTTTCTTTCACCATATCATTCCTTTCGATGACATATTTTAGGGAAAAATACTAAAAAGTTCCAGCGATTTTTAATTTAGGAGAAATTTCCAGTTTTTAAGAGTGGATGCCAGTAAGGATCGAGACTAATTCTTCAACTCAAAAAAATTCGAATTTTATTTTATTTCGCCATATCATTCCTTTCGATGACCTATTTTAGGGAAAAATACTAAAAAGTTCCAGCGATTTTTATTTTAGGAGAAATTTCCAGTTTTTAAAAACCTGTCTGTCTACTTAATTTTTTTGGCTAAATTATAAGCCAACTTTGAACAGTCGGTGTGTATTCACCTCTAGAACTACAACAATGACATTAAGTACACTTAATAAACGTTTCTTGGTATTTTCTACTGTGTAATTTATTTTTCTGGAACTTCTGTAGTTATTTTTCAAATTTGGTTTTAAAAAGGTATACTGAGCGCCATGAACGGACGTTGAAATATAGGCAATGTTTGAGGTACGAAAAAGGAATCTGGTACATAAATTTTTGATGAAAATGCCATGCCCCAGGAAAGCTTCACGTTTGCTCTATCAGTTTAGAAAGTTTCAAGCTTGGGAATTCAATGTAGCATTTTTGAGAAATAAAACTATTATGCTTGGGACTGCCAAAATTAGCATAATTTTCGTCCTGTGGCGGACATTTTTGTCATCCAAACACAAAACCTAACGCCAAAACACGGCTATCTTGCATTTTTAGTTGATTGCTGCTGATGGAAAACAATGTTCGAGTCAATAGGAATGATTTTCAACAATGCATGTTTGTGTTTCGATAGTCGTAAATAACTCTCGCAAAAGTTAAAATTAGCATAGATGGTCGATCAGAAAACAGCAAAATACGAATTTTGTTTAAACAACGTTTATACGAAATTCCATCCATTCAAGCAAGTATGAATTCTGTTTAGTATTATATTTTATGATTAAAACTATTATTTCATGCCGCAAAAATTTTATTCGAAGGGCAGTAGCGTGACTTGCAGCAGTTACATTGCGTTACATAATTGGCTTGTCAACAAAGTGGAGCATCGTGTCAAAATATCCGAACTCTTCATGATAAAGCGCCAGTTTGAACTAGAAATCAGTGCAATTGTTTGTAAATCTTATTTGGAGCAAACTCTAAGCATTTTAGAGTGAAGAACCACAATTTTCGGAAACGGTGTTTATATTTGATCAATGAATATGCTAATTGTCACTATTTTAGGAGCTTATGTGGCTGAAATAGCTCAAATATGGTTGAAAATAACTCTTATTAACTCCAAGATTGTTATCAGTTGGCAGCGATCAACTAAAAGTGCAAGATAGTCGTGTTTTGGAATTAAGTTTTGTGTTTTTAACGACAAAAATGTCCGCCACAGGACGAAAATTATGCTAATTTTGGCAGTCCCAAGCATAATAGTTTTATTTCTCAAAAATGCTACATTGAATTCCCAAGCTGGAAACTTTCTAAACTGAAAGAGCAAACGTGAAGCTTTCCTGGGACATGGCGTTTTCTTCAAAAATTGATGTACCAGATTCCTTTTTCGTATCTCAAACATTGCCTATATTTCAACGTTCCGTTCATGGCGCTCAGTATACCTTTTTAAAACCAAATTTGAAAAACAACTACAGAAGTTACAGAAAAATAAATTATGCAGTAGAAAAGACCATGAAACGTTTATTCAGTGTACTGAATGTCATTGTTGTAGAGCTAGAGGCGAACACACACCGACTGTTCAAATTTGGCTTATTATTTAGCCGAAAATTTTTCGGTCGACAGACGGGTTTTTAAAAACTGGAAATTTCTCCTAAAATAAAAATCGCTGGAACTTTTTAGTATTTTTCCCTAAAATAGGTCATCGAAAGGAATGATATGGCGAAAGAAAATTAAATTCGAATTTTTTGAGTTGAAGAATTAGTCTCGATCCTTACTGGCATCCACTCTTAAAAACCTGTCGACTGTCGACCGAAAATTTTCGGCTAAATAATAAGCCAAATTTGAACAGTCGGTGTATGTTCACCTCTAACTCTACAACAATGACATTCAGTACACTGAATAAACGTTTCTTGGTCTTTTCTACTGGATAATTTATTTTTCTGTAACTTCTGTAGTTGTTTTTCAAATTTGGTTTTAAAAAGGTATACTGAGCGCCATGAACGGAACGTTGAAATATAGGCAATGTTTGAGATACGAAAAAGGAATCTGGTACATCAATTTTTGAAGAAAACGCCATGTCCCAGGAAAGCTTCACGTTTGCTCTTTCAGTTTAGAAAGTTTCCAGCTTGGGAATTCAATGTAGCATTTTTGAGAAATTAAACTATTAGGCTTAGGACTGCCAAAATTAGCATAATTTTCGTCCTGTGGTGGACATTTTTGTCGTTAAAACACAAAACTTAATTCCAAAACACGACTATCTTGCACTTTTAGTTGATCGCTGCCAACTGATAACAATCTTGGAGTTAATAAGAGTTATTTTCAACCATATTTGAGCTATTTCAGCCACATAAGCTCCTAAAATAGTGACAATTAGCATATTCATTGGTCAAATATAAACACCGTTTCCGAAAATTGTTGTTCTTCACTCTAAAATGCTTAGAGTTTGCTCCAAATAAGATTTACAAACAATTGCACTGATTTCTAGTTCAAACTGGCGCTTTATCATAAAGAGTTCGGATATTTTGACACGATGCTCCACTTTGTTGACAAGCCAATTATGTAACGCAATGTAACTGCTGCAAGTCATGCTACTGCCCTTCGAATAAAATTTTTGCGGCATGAAATAATAGTTTTAATCATAAAATATAATACTAAACAGAATTCATACTTGCTTGAATGGGTGGAATTTCGTATAAATGTTGTTTAAACAAAATTCGTATTTTGCTGTTATCTGATCGACCATCTATGCTAATTTTAACTTTTGCGAGAGTTATTTACGACTATCGAAACACAAACATGCATTGTTGAAAATCATTCCTATTGACTCGAACATTGTTTTCCATCAGCAGCAATCAACTAAAAATGCAAGATAGCCGTGTTTTGGCGTTAGGTTTTGTGTTTGGATGACAAAAATGTCCGCCACAGGACGAAAATTATGCTAATTTTGGCAGTCCCAAGCATAATAGTTTTATTTCTCAAAAATGCTACATTGAATTCCCAAGCTTGAAACTTTCTAAACTGATAGAGCAAACGTGAAGCTTTCCTGGGGCATGGCGTTTTCATCAAAAATTTATGTACCAGATTCCTTTGTCGTACCTCAAACATTGCCTATATTTCAACGTTCCGTTCATGGCGCTCAGTACACCTTTTTAAAACCAAATTTGAAAAATAACTACAGAAGTTCCAGAAAAATAAATTATACAGTAGAAAAGATCAAGAAACGTTTATTAAGTGTACTTAATGTCATTGTTGTAGTTCTAGAGGTGAACACACACCGACTGTTCAAAGTTGGCTTATAATTTAGCCAAAAAAATTAAGTAGACAGACAGGTTTTTAAAAACTGGAAATTTCTCCTAAAATAAAAATCGCTGGACCTTTTTAGTATTTTTCCCTAAAATAGGTCATCGAAAGGAATGATATGGCGAAATAAAATTAAATTCGAATTTTTTGAGTTGAAGAATTAGTCTCGACCTTACTGGCATCCACTCTTAATATGTGTCCGATACCACGCCACTGAGTAGGTGGACTGTGCGTGGCACAGAAACAGGACTGACACTGACACCGATTGGCCCCAAGAGATCACGTACTAACAACAACAACAACAACAACAATAACTTTATTGGTGCCTTGTAGAGTGTTGAACTATACATCGGTTTGTTTACCAATAAAAAGACCTAATGTAATAGACTTCATGGGACGCGCCCGCAGGACGCACACAGGAAGCCCAACATTATACATTTCTATACACAGGGAACCCAACATATGCTCACGCGCGCTCTACCACAGGAAACCCATCAAAAAAAGACGCAAATATCATTTTATTTCATTATTTAGTAGCCTCAAAAGCAATGGTTGGGCTGCCTGTGTACAAACGCACTAACTTTTGTACAGTTTATCGACTTGATTTAGTTGCTCGATTCTCTAAATATTAGCAAATAATAATATAATAATAATAATAATAAAACTTTATTAACGTGTCTTTTAGTTAGCTTACATTAACAGTAGGCTAATTGGGGACACCTATCTAGAGAAATTGAAATAAAAGAAAAGAATTGAAAATATATCACCTAACTATAATTGCATGATGCCAATACTAATAATATCAAAACCATTTTAAATAAGGTTCATAAACGATCTTTTGTTAATAGTTTGAGAATCGAACAACTACAGCGAGTCGATAAACTGTACAAAACTGTTAGTGCGTTTGTACGGCAATTCACGGACAATGTCCGAACATTTTGGTGACAGTATAACAGGACCGGAAGAACATCAAGTATGTTAAGGCCTGGGTTTTGGGCCTTCTTGAGAATTCACGCCTTAGTTACGTGACCTATGACGTCATTACATTGGAAAACAGAAAAATAGCTCGTTGGTGGCGAGTTCAAATAGGAAATTCTAACAAATACCTTAAATCTATTTCTCCCCCAGTGCTTTATAGATTGTCGTTCGGTGTGGGTGGCTCTTGTTTGTTTTTAAAGAGAATTTGAATAAATATGAATTTGATTATCTGGTCACGTGACCTGTTTTACCCCTTAAAAAGAAATGAAAGTCACCCATTCCGAACGACAACTATAAAGCACTTGCAACGAAATAGCAACTGGTCACGTGACCACCCCTAATGCAAATGTTTTGAGTTAAGGCTCTTTATCTACCCAAGTTTTATTGATGGTCCAAATTTCAAGTCATTTTGACACGTTTTAGGAATACAACAACAAAAATCAAAGTTTTGTTCCATAATAGCATAGCAGCCAGGCCTTAACATACTTGAGTAATTATTTGCATTAGTTATTATGCGATTTCCAATTTTAATTGATGCTATGTTTATCAACCTACAATATGGACCAATTAGAAGACTTGTTGTGTTATCCAATTAAAATGAATGTTAGTTCAGCCAACACCAGGGTCTCAGTCGGCTCTCGGAAAGCGTCGACCGCCATTTTGAAAATAGCAATCGAGCTTATTATGATTATTTAGATTGATTACTCTCATGTTGAATAATTGCTCTTATTATACATTGTACTCAGTATCTGTATTCTCATTGGTCGAGAGCCTACAGATAATTCTAACTATCAGTGCGCGCCAGCGATATTTCAGCGGTCTGGTGGTTATCTGTAGCAGTTATCTGCAAAAACGAGCCTGCTTAGGTCAGCGGATTGGTTGTTATCTGTAGGTTACTACAGTGCTGTCATTTTCATTCATTTGTTGTTCTTGTTGAATTGCTTATATCTTTGTTTTATGAGTCAATCCACATAGACAATGTATAATAAAACAATTGTTGAATTCGGCTTTGATGATATCCGGAATTATCAATGTCTCGGCAAATGTTATTGGCCTCAGCCTACGGCTTCGGCCAATAACACTTACCTCTACATTGATAATTCCGGATATCACCAAAACCTCATCCAATAATTGTTTATTCTATCAGTCACAGGATGATATAACTTGGTTTCCATAGACTTTTAAGCAGATTAATTTCTATTCTGTTTTTCACAATGAGGAATAAGATATTTCAGAGTACAGGAAGTATGCTCGGAAATTAATTAAAACAAAGTTGCTTAGCTAACCAGCTGCAATAAATCCAGTTGTCCCACACTAATTAATCAGTCCCTATAAATAAGCCAGCACGTACGCTCTTCGAGAAATACGATTCTCCGGGTTTCGCGATCGGACACACGCGTGCACTGAGCGTTCAGTATATTTGATACTCTATACAGTGTAGTGCTAGGGCCAGTAACATGAGTACTGTGTACATGTGTGTGTCCGATCGCGCAACCCGAGAATCGCATTTCTCGAAGAGCGTACGTGCTGGCTAATAATAGGGCCGACTGATTTATGGTGTTCCATCCCCGCCAAAATTCGATTGTTCTATTTGACATTGTACTTTTTGTATTTTGGGCTACATTTCCCATTCGACATTTGACATGGCGTATTTTGTACACACCCTTCAGCATTGCATATTCGATGTCCAACATTCAACATTACGCATTCGATGTGCCGACTTTTACTAATTTGCTTTGCTGCAATTTTGACTTGAACAGTTTAGCATTGGACATTGGACAATCAAGTTTCCATATTCATCATCATGACATTTGACATGAAACTTTTTGAATTTAACACGCGAGTTCTGGTACTCATAATGTACCACTGAATATCCGTACGAAAACCGCCAAAATTCAACATCATTGATTCGGCATGCATGTTTAGTAGTCGTCATGAACTATCAAGTAACATGGTGGATCACATTTCTTTATATCTCTACACGTGGAGCAACGTCGCCGGTTGAGAATATATTTATCTCGTGCATGTTAATACGTAGTACGTGACGTGCAATTCACGACATAGTACATTTACTAGAAAGATGCGAAGGTTCACAAAATGTTGATCTTGGAGTTGTTGTTGTAAAGCTTGATTACCTTTATCGAGTAGCTGTCAATCCACAGGTAGCCCAAGGTATCTATGAGAGGCTTTCTTGGGACCTTAGGCTCTGGTCGATAACTCCGTAAATAATAAAGCCAATGAATTCTAACCTTCCTGTAGTGTTGTTTGTGTCGTTGTTGATCTCTGGTAGCGATTTCAGGTCATTCCGGCGATTTTTAGCTGAGCTCTCCCCCCACCAATGGCCGATCGGACTGACTCACTCTCGAAAATCGATTTCCCCCCCCCCCCCCCCCCCCCCTAAACCACGTTCCCTTGCTTCGATACGTACTCTGCAGCACGAAAGACAGATAGATTTCCTCGAAGTTCATAAAAAAGTCCGATAAAACTTCTCCTGCGGAGGCAGCACAGCGAGATCATCGATTTTAAAAACAGCCATTTTAAAACACTAAAAGCCGTGGCAAGATAATCCTGTGAACCTTCGCATCTTTCTAGTAAATGTACTATGTCGTGAATTGCACGTACTACGTATTAACATGCACGAGATAAATATATTCTCAACCGGCGACGTTGCTCCGCACGTGTAGATATAAGCGGTGGGTTAATAATTGTTATGTCACGAAAGATATAAAGAAATGTGATCCACCATGTTACTTGATAGTTCATGACGACTACTAAACATGCATGCCGAATCAATGATGTTGAATTTTGGCGGTTTTCGTACGGATATTCAGTGGTACATTATGAGTACCAGAACTCGCGTGTTAAATTCAAAAAGTTTCATGTCAAATGTCATGATGAGAATATGGAAACTTGATTGTCCAATGTCCAATGCTAAACTGTTCAAGTCAAAATTGCAGCAAAGCAAAATAGTAAAAGTCGGCACATCGAATGAGTAATGTTGAATGTTGGACATCGAAATTGAAAAGTATAATATGCAATGCTGAAGGGTGTGTACAAAATACGCCATGTCAAATGTCGAATGGGAAATGTAGCCCAAAATACAAAAAGTACAATGTCAAATAGAACAATCGAATTTTGGCGGGGATGGAACACCATACTGATTAGGGTGTAACGGGAGTAACTAACTGTCGTGGGTCGTAGGTCGTGGGTACCAAGTCGTGGGTCGTGGGTACCGATTATTATTATTTTGATAAACAGCAAAGGACCATGAACGAAATATGCTCCTAGTATACACTTGATCTGTAAAAGATCTAGTCAGTCAAAGTATAATCATGCCGTATAATATACAACGAAAATATGATGATAAAAGGCCGATACTGCAGCGTAGAAAACTTGTAAACGATATTCGATGACATGATACATCCCAAAAGAGTGAAGATGCAACACAAATCGGAAAACATCGGAACTGATTGGAACTCACTTGAGCCACTGTTGTTCGCGTTGGTTGTTTATCGGCTATGTTTATCGGCTATGTTTTGATGCTTCGCCGTGCTGATGGGGGTATCTTCGTTTTCTATAAAGTATGCAGATCATTTGATTACGCTTCTTTATTAAAATAACTGGAAAAAACGAACAGATCAACCAAACAAAGTGCATTCTGTAGTCTTTTCATCTGCATGGACAACCTTTTTGAGAATGACTGTATAATAATCGATGGTCGGGATAAAAATATAATGATATAATTTTTACGTTCCTGAGCCATTAGTGTGACGGAGACGTGACTCGTAACGCTACAATTTGTAAATATACAATTTTCCGCGAAATTTGTATATTGTATATTAATTATTATTATTATGTAAATGTGAAAACAAAAGTAGTATTTTAATTATATAGCGCAATTACTATACGGATAGTCCGATTTCGAATGTCAAGACAGAACGCACTTTGTTTAAGTTGATCTGTTCTTTTCTCAGTTATTAAAAAAAATATTATCCAGTCATTTAAAGAAGCATAATCAGGTCAGTTTGACTGACTAGATCTTTTACAGATCAAGTGTATACTAGGAGCATATTTCATTCATGGTCCTTTGCTGTTTATCAAAATAATAATAATCGGTACCCACGACCCACGACTTGGTACCCACGACCCACGACTTGGTACCCACGACCCACGACCCACGACAGTTAGTTACTCCCGGGTGGAACAACTGAATTTCTTGCAGCTGGCTTACTAGTAAGGCCTGGTTCAGACGTCGTGCTAATCATGAAAACAATCTGATATAATGTCTATATAATGGCTTATTTTGAACTGGCCTAAGTAAAGCCGCAACTTTGTTTAATTTCAGCAGACTTCCTATAACTGAAAGCTCTTATATTCCTCATTTTGAAAAACAGGATAGAAATTAATCTGCTTAAAACACAGGTAGGGGGAGGGCATTCCTTTCATACGGAACTGTACGTGCTAACTGATCCGGACAAAAATTCGAACGCCTAGCTAGCCGTGCAAATTTGGAACCTGCTTGTAACCACACGCCCCTTGTGGAAATCAGCTTCTTATTATAGTTGACGGGGTATAGGTAAGCGTGTTGAGATAAAATTTACCTCCATATTTTTCTAAATGTTCTTGAAAGCAGAAGCTTAGTCAATAGTTTGATGAATTGAAGATAACGACAACATATTTTTCTATTTTTATTTTACCTTACTATACTACTACACTACTGAAAAGAAAAAAGAATGCACTGCCAATGGTGATAATGGCACAGAAAACAAAGATGACGGCAATGCAGAAATGTTTCCACAGTCAAGACGTTTGCTAAGCCCTAAGAAACATTTTGCATAGATAGTCAAACCCGTTTTAAAAGCAGCCATCCACCCCTGTTACATGTAAGTGACCACCCCTATTGAGCGACCACCCCTATTAAGTGACCACCCCTGTTAAGTGACCACCCCTGTTAATCGGTCACCCCTATTAAGCGACCACCCCTATTAAGAGACCGACCCTATTAAGCAACGACCCCTATTGAATGACCACCCCTATTAAGCAACCACCCCTATTAAGAGACCAACCCTATTAAGCAACCACCCCTATTAAGAGACCACCCCTATTAAGCAACCACCCCTATTAAGAGACCAACCCTATTAAGCAACGACCCCTATTGAATGACCACCCCTATTAAGCAACCACCCCTATTAACCACCCCTATTAATTAAGAGACCACTTCTATTAAGTGACCACCCCTGTTAAGCGACCACCCCTATTAGTGAGCACTCTGTTAGTCTAATAAGTGACCACCTCTAATAAGTGACCACCTCTAATAAGTGACCACTTCTATTAACCAACCACCCCTATTAACCAACCACCTCTATTAACCAACCACCTCTATTAACCAACCACCCCTATTAACCAACCACCTCTATTAACCAACCACCTCTATTAACCAACCACCTCTATTAACCAACCACCCCTATTAACCAACCACCTCTATTAACCAACCACCTCTTAACCAACCACCTCTATTAACCAACCACCCCTATTTAAGCGACCACCCCTATTAAGAGACCACTTCTATTAAGTGACCACCCCTGTTAAGCGACCACCCCTATTAACCAACCACCTCTATTAACCAACCACCTCTATTAACCAACCACCCCTATTAACCAACCACCTCTATTAACCAACCACCTCTATTAACCAACCACCCCTATTAACCAACCACCCCTATTAACCAACCACCTCTATTAACCTCTATTAACAACCACCTCTATTAACCAACCACCTCTATTAACCAACCACCCCTATTAACCAACCACCTCTATTAACCAACCACCTCTATTAACCAACCACCCCTATTAACCAACCACCTCTATTAACCAACCACCCCTATTTAAGCGACCACCCCTATTAAGAGACCACTTCTATTAAGTGACCACCCCTGTTAAGCGACCACCCCTATTAAGTGAGCACTCTGTTAGTCTAATAAGTGACCACCTCTAATAAGTGACCACCTCTAATAAGCGACCACCTCTAATAAGCGACCACCCCTATTAACCAATCACCCCTATTTAAGCGACCACCCATCAACGTCCCCAAACTATTATTTACTGTAAAATCCCTCCATGAAGCGCAGACACTTTCCATTTCCCCGAGGGTGTGGCTTAATAGGGGTTAATAGTCCTTTATTCGCTCATATAATGTAATACAAGCAGGGTAAGTACAGCACTGTGTGTGTGCAATGGCTTTCTCCCGGGGGGGGGGGGGGGGGGGGCTCCGGGGGGGGGGGGGGTACTCCCAATAATTACATGATATCAGTATGTGCGGCGGTACAGGGTCCAGGTTTTGGGCCATTTTATTCTCTAATCCAGGTTAAATGAACGCATAAAAATCATTAATTCAGGTGATAGCCTAAAAAACATTTTTTAATTTTTAATAATTTGTATAATGTGGTATCGGCGTTTAATTTCAGTAAAACTCCGCATGAACAATAATAATGGCGTCAGTCAGACGTAAAGGTGTTAGAGTATTAGTCTGGCAAAATATCCTGAAGGCTGCATCGTATCATGCTCGAGGATCCAGCGGTTTTTCAATAAAAATTCGTAAATCCAGGTTGTTTTATTTGGGAAATTCGTAAACAGTCCAGATTAGTATCAAATTTGATAACGCCAATATTTTCGGCTAAAAGGATTATGACGTCATAATTCGGGTCTCTCCGTTTTTCTCGCAGTAAAGGTTTCATTTTCTAGATTATTAATATTCCCGAAAGTCTTTCCAAATTCAAAGCTATGACGTGAAAGAGAATTATTCAAAGCTTCACTTGGGCTGGTTTCCGGAGCAATGGAGCGAAATCCTGGCAAACGGTGAGTTATTTTCTGTGCCGAGCTGGAGCTTCAAAGCGCTAATTTGAAGCTAATTTCAGCCCAATTCCTCAGATAAATACTTATCTTTCTGCCTACAAAAATTTGGTTGGGCTTAGATTTTTAGCCAGGAAGATTCAGGAGATATTCTTCTTTCATTTGTACTAAGTGCCAACCTGGGCCGCGGACCGTACGAGTGGGCCGCGGAGGTTATGTGTGTACTTACATTGCTTATTTAATCGCGCTCTGCCCACTGTTTATATACTAGCAACTAGCGTTTGGTATTGACTGGGGGTTGATTCGGTAGCTGTTGATACTGCTGTTCTCTACTACCTTCTATTGGCGATATTTCCTGTCAGAATTATTGATTATGCGAGGTTTATACCGCTTTATTATTTTTTTAAAGTAGATGTAGAACAGTACGTATAGAAGTACGCGGCATAGACTTTGCCACGTGTAGTTGTAAACATCCAGATATCTTCCCAGGTATCTTGAGTCTTATCGTTGCCTCAGTATGTAATTTAAATTCATCTTCTCCCCAAATGCTTTCCTAAGATAATTTAATAAATGCTATTATTAAATTTCTCTTTCAGAAAACCAGCATTGTGCAGTCAGAGGTCAAATGAGTATGAGCGCTCTTGGATTTGACTGGCGGCGGGTCTATAACGCAGGTAGCAGGTAACAGGTAGCAGGTAACAGGTAGCAGGTAACAGGTAACAGGTAACAGGTAACAGGTAACAGGTAACAGGTAACAGGTAGCAGGTAACAGGTAACAGGTAACAGGTAACAGGTAACAGGTAACAGGTAACAGGTAACAGGTAGCAGGTAGCAGGTAACAGGTAGCAGGTAGTAGGTAGCAGGTAGCAGGTAGCAGGTAGCAGGTAGCAGGTAGCAGGTAGCAGGTAGCAGGTAGCAGGTAACAGGTAGCAGGTAGCAGGTAGCAGGTAACAGGTAACAGGTAGCAGGTAACAGGTAACAAGTAACAGGAAACAAGGGAGGGGAGGAGTGCGAGGAAGGGGCTATCGGACACTCGATGTCATCACTGTGACGTCATCGTCAACGTCACGTTCTGATGACACCATCAACTACAAGAAAAATGTTTCCTTGAACCGATATTGTATCAATTTGGTCAATGGGGTTTGTTGGTAAAGGGATTGAATGTGATAATGCACATCCATAGCAACGAAGTCTGGCAAATAGGTAAGACCCCCTAACGGGGTTCCACTGTACATCCTGTTGGTATAGTAACATAAATCAACACAACAAATTTGGTAATGTCTTCAATTAATTAATTATTATTATTATTATTTTCTGAAAAGAAGAACAGTAAATAGATATAGGTTTTGGCGGGATTTTGGTCATGTGACCAAATGAAACACGAAATTTGTAGAAAGGAATTTCGGAAAACTACGCTGGGGGTCCGAATCTGCGTTTCTCTACTAAGTTTGCGGTGAAATCATAAACGTGAACTATTAATTGATGCCAACGAGTTTCTTTCAGTACTGGCTGACTTTTTCAGTCTTTTTCAGTTGGCGAGACTAAGATTAGAATCAGTACAAAACCGGAAATGGTGTACTTCCATCCCGTTAGTGCCTGCTGCTCTGGACTGTCCAAGTCCGACGTCACACAGGGAAAACTTGTAGTCAGTGGAGAGGTGATGCGACAACTGAACAACGTGCACAAACGTATGATGTTCATAGAGTTTGGTCTCACCCTTGATTGAGCTCAGTGTCAAATGAGAATTAGAACAATGTGTTTTGTTTTCATTCACATTGTTACGGAAATTGGCACAAGGCTATGATATTTACAGAGTTTGCATGGTCTCATTGAGCTCAGTTTCAAATGAGAATTAGAACAATGTTGTTTTTTCATTCACATTGTTATCATACTGTTACTGTTCTTTGTTTTCAAAATCTAGTTAATTATCTTCAATTAATTACCAAATTTGTTGTATATATTGATTTTTAATATACCAACAGGGTAATTACTATGTACGTAATTACTACATATCTTGTATATATTTTTGACGATATATTATGTGTGTTGGAATCAAACTTAAAGTGCTACTATGATGAAATTTTGCGAGGTTGATGTTTTTGCATTTTTAGTATCCTGGTCAGTAATGTTTATTAACATATCCAACCCGTTTTTCGTTACGATATAAAAATAACTTCCACGAAATTTACAAACTTTGTACAAATTTCGAGCCAGCCATTATTCAAACTGGTTCCTGGCCGGTGACTAATTGTACAATAGAAGTGACGTCAGTTTCTCAACATCGTTCATCGCAAATTCGTCGCATGGCTAATTTACACGCATCAACACTGCCATTTTTTGGCGATTCAAGACACTGTTTCTTGTTCAAATGTTTTAATCATGATTAAACTAAAAATACAGTGTAGGGAGCCGTGCAGCGACGCGTTCACATTGAGAAACTGACGTCACAGTCTATTGTTCGCAGGAACACGATTTAGTAATGGCGGACGTATTTTTGCCTGTTTTGAGAGTCCAATATTTCACTCCTTTATTCTTATATCGACTTAAAAACAACTAAAACTGCTATCTTGGAGCTTTTAAGCTAAAAAAAAAAGACTATTTTACGAATAAATTATTTATTCAGCAATCATACGAATTTCGTCATAGTAGCACTTTAAGATAGTTGGACGTGATCATTAATAAAAAATTACAGGTAAATTTACTAACCTGAAATTGTCAGCCTGCTACCAGAAAAAAACACTCATATAAAAAACACTCACGAGTCGATCATTTGTATATTATTCAATGATTATGTTCGTTATTATATCATACTGTTTCTATTCTTGCTTTTCAAAAACTAATTAATAATAATAATTAATTAATTGAAGACATTACCAAATTTGTTGTGTTGATTTATGTTACTATACCAACAGGATGTACAGTGGAACCCCGTTAGGGGGTCTTACCTATTTGCCAGACTTCGTTGCTATGGATGTGTATTATCACATTCAATCCCTTTACCAACAAACCCCATTGACCAAATTGATACAATATCGGTTCAAGGAAACATTTTATTGTAGTTGATGGTGTCATCAGAACGTGACGTTGACGATGACGTCACAGTGATGACATCGAGTGTCCGATAGCCCCTTCCTCCCACCCCTCCCCTCCCTTGTTTCCTGTTACTTGTTACCTGCTACCTGCTACCTGTTACCTGTTACCTGCTACCTGTTACCTGTTACCTGCTACCTGTTACCTGCTACCTGTTACCTGTTACCTGTTACCTGTTACCTGTTACCTGTTACCTGTTACCTGTTACCTGTTACCTGTTACCTGTTACCTGTTACCTGTTACCCTGCTACCTGTTACCTGTTACCTGTTACCTGTTACCTGTTACCTGTTACCTGTTACCTGTTACCTGTTACCTGTTACCTGTTACCTGTTACCTGTTACCTGTTACCTGTTACCTGTTACCTGTTACCTGTTACCTGCTACCTGTTACCTGCTACCTGCGTTTTAGACCCGCCGATTTGACTGATGTATAGCCCGGGATAATAAGGATAATTTAAATTTATCAATATATCTTTCATTTTTAAATACAGTCCCATGTTTTAAAATAACATCATAGTAAACCAAACTATAAACTTGGCCGGTCTGATATCGGAATTCTCCCCAATTCAAATGAAACATTTGTTGGCCGTCTTCATCCGTCATCACTGCTGCCTGATACTGACTTCTGATTGGCTAATGAATGTTTTGATTTCTCAAATATCAAAACAAAAGAGCGTTATCAAATTTGATACTAATCTGGACTGGTAAATCCAGGTTTTCGAGTGACAAATTCCAAAAACAGGGTCCAGGTCTGAACATCTCGCCGCACATACCTAATCATTTTTTAACCAAGTACCCCCTCCCCGGATTTAAACTCAGAACAACTACATGTAATCTACCGTTTAAGTGATCCTTACACTACTACCACTACTACTACTACTACGGACCACTACTACTACTACTACTACTACTACTACTACATGTACTACTACTACTACTACTATACTACTACTACTACTACTACTACTACTACTACTACTACTACTACTACTATACTACTACTACTACTACTACTACTACTACTACTACTACTACTACTACTACTACTACTACTACTACTACTACTACTACTACTACTACTATACTACTACTACTACTACTACTACTACTACTACTACTACTACTACTACTACTACTACTACTACTACTACTACTACTACTACTACTACTACTACCAACTGGCATTGGTATACAATCTGCAATTAAGTTCACTAGCCTCCACTAATTTACTACACGCCCTCTTGGAAACCAGCTTTAAGTTGAAGGGGCTAACGTGTCGAAATAAAGTTGGCCTACCTACCTACTTCTTACAGTCCGTTCCTTTATTGATTGTCTTGCTCTTGTTGGATTGTTTCACTGTTCGATTCTTTGCACTTGATCAGCTCTAGACACGCATTTCTGATGCCCCTGTTGAGAAGGCCGTAGATGAGAGGGTTCAAGAGTGGGTTCATGAGTATCGTTGCTTTTCGAAGTGGCGCTGCTACTTTTACCCACTCTTGCTTCGAAGCGATCGCAATAATGATTATAACAGGAATGATCCTGGTGAAGAGAAACCCCAGAGCCATAAACATGGCCATCTTTGCTGATTTGCTCTCTGAAATGGAGGCATGCTCACTTTGTGGCGGGTTTTGTTGACCCAGGTTAACTTGATTTCGCTTAGAAATTACTCGCGCTATCATCATAGCAAAAACTAAAGCGGCTATGGTACACACAACTAAAAGTACAAAGACGGCAAATGCAAAGCCTTTCCCCATAAAGATTTGCAGTGTCGTCAGACTACAAGCAAGGATCCATGAAATGACAGCAACGACTGCGAGCCGACTTTTCGTTACGTGGATGTGATGCCATAAGGGATACTTCAGGCCCAGATAGCGTTCGACGTTGATTGCAGTCATTATAATAGCAGAAGCTATAGCCAGTTTACTCACCGAGAATAAAGATATGCTAACGTAGCAGTTCGGTTCTTGTCTCAGTTGATAAATGATTTCTCTGACCACGAACAGTGGACTACTGACCGCGCTATTCACAAGATCGGTCACCGCCATGGCTCCTAGAAGCAAGTTCGCTTGTGTTCGTAATAATGGTTTCTTGCAAAAGGCCAAAAGGATGAGGACGTTGAAAAGGACAGCAAACGGGCACGCAACGGCAGATGTTATCAGAGCAGAGAGGGACGCTTTCAAGGAAGCAGAAGTTGCTTGGTCAGGATACTTGAATTTGTCAAGTGTCCGACAGATCGGGAGGAATAGATCACTGAGAGAAATCGAGAAATTTGTCGTGTTTGTCCTGTTGGTGGGCGGCAACATTGTTCTGTTAGCTTCAGAGCAGATCTGAAGAACGGAGCGATGACCAGTGAACTTTTATTATTTATAACTAAGGATCATACAAAGGACAATACTGGATTCCAACTCATAAAGCATCCATACGCTAATTGCAAGCAATAAAAATAAAAAGCTGTTACCGTCAGGCCATTCAAGTAGAACTGTGCCATTGTAAATTCAGTTTTGTATTCACAAAAAGGTTCTATTTGCAATCATAGCATTTGCAACGTGTTAGCAGTAGACAATGAGGGGAGGAAATGGGACGGAAGCGGGAAGTCACAGGGAACAATTCGGTGGAAACCGTCGTTCGGTAGTGAATATAATATATTTTATCCATTAGTTGTTTACTTGGTAATCAGTAGAGTGCAATTTAGAAAAGCTTGAAAACTAAATAACTAACTAGACCCTGTTAGCAGGGTTCACTCGTGCCCTGGTGTCGGATTGAACCATGCTAAGTACATGCTAAGTACATGCTAAGGACCAGAGTAGAATTGGGATCCCTGTGGAAGTGTCAGTGTAGTGTGGGGGCTTTCTCAGTATATCACCATCCTGAATTCCTGAAAATTTGAATAACAATAGTTCATATTGTTGTATGCCTCGTTCTACAAAGAGTTCTTGATTTGAATAACAAAGGTTTTTTAGGATAGTGTTATACTGAGAAAGAGCCCAAAGACATCAAGTTTGTATACGAGTTTGATTTTTGCCTTGAAAGCTTCCCTTTTCTACCTGGAACCAGCACATGTCGCAGTTATCTTTCGTGATCAATGCGGTATGTTTTATATTTCGCTCTTAGAGTGGAAATATTTGAACATTTTAAAAGTAAAATCAAGAGACCATTATCTTGGTAAATAAAAATGTATTCAACGAGTAAAGTTCAATGATTGATAGTTGTTGTCGGTCGAATTTTCATTTAGACTTCGAAATATAAAATACCAGTAAGCTTGTGGTTTCCTTTCTAGTAGAACACATAGACGTCCAGCTATTCGTGTGCTTATCTTCTTGGACGATAAGGATTTTCACAGTCCCGTTGAGGAAACATATGCAGCTTTTCCATCCTCTCTTATATTTTAGCTACTTGATTTACACATTGTCAAAGGAAAAAGTTGAATTAATAATAATAATAATAATAATCTTTATTTATATAGCGTTATTTCTTCTAAAAAAACAATAGCGCTTAACAATATTACTAATAATAAAATATATGAAACTAATATCTATAAAAAATAGAATTAAATGTACAAAAATAAGTATAAAAATTATGAAATTAAATAAGGATTGATAACTAACTATCAATTTAAATTATATATAGTAGACAACAGTAAAAAACTAATGTAAATGTTAAAATGAACGTTTAAAAAGAAATGTCTTTACTCCAGCCTTAAAAGTATTCAATGACTCTAAGCTTCTTATATTGTCAGGCAGTTGATTCCACAATATAGGCGCGATTACTGAAAATGCTCGTCTTCCATATGATTCTAAGCGATACAGAAATGTAAACCAGTCACGTACGGCCGTACGAATCTGCTTTATTTAGCGGTCATGGTGAACAAATTGCTGGATCAATCGGGCCTCAAACGCGCTTTAGTAAACAAAGCATTTAAAACAAAAAAAGTTGTCCGCGTAGATACTGGATCCCAACAGGAGCAAATGTTCAATGATGCAGGACTAAGTTTGATATGTACTCAACAACATTCTGTATCTTAATCGCGACCTTCATGGTTTTAAAATAATTGATGATTCATCATGTTCTTTTTGTCTACTCAATCAGGAAACAATGACCATCTTTTTGTTGAATGTATAGAATCAAAAAATTATTATTTTCAAATACGTAATTGGTTAGAAACTTTTGATATTATCCTCTGACTCAAACAAATCTAATATTATACTAGGTGTAGAGGATAATGTAAGACATTTTATTATCTTAATTTATAAGTTATCCTTATACAAAGCAAGAGAGAAAGGAAAAGTGCCTTCTCTATCTCTGTTTAAAAATAGGCAGTCAAGGACTGCATGTAGCTACTATAAATAAACAAAAAAAGGTAGTCTATAACTACATGTAGGTACTGCGGTTTTGGAATGTAGAAGCAATGTGTAGTTGCTGGTATGTTTGAACTATCAGCTGGAACTTGTTCTTGGGTTCTATAATTATAATGCTAATTTACTGAATCAGAAATGTATTTTAATACAAAGTTTAATAATGCAAATAAATTTAACAGTTGTTATTAAAGTGCTCCTAATTAACCCCTTTTACAATTGTATTTTGAATGTACATGAACTGATCAGCTATTAATTTTTTTCTTTGTTTGAACCTTGCATTTAGGAGTTAAGCTTTGAATGCAAACTGGATATGCAAATCAGATGACGTCACCCCGGGCTTCATTTATTATACAAAACGCCCTTGTGCAAATTATTAACATTTTTGAACTTGTAAAATATTTTTACAGACTATATAAATGACTTCATATAAAATTTTCCCCCATATCGGGGAAAAGATCTACTGAAAACAATGAAATAAGTTAGGTAAAAAGCCCGGGGTGCGTCACGAATTAAAATATCGAATTTGAACAATAAACAGCTCAAATGAAAAAACACTTAACTATAGCTGATCGATATGAACACAGCATTGTAAAGGGGGTTAGGAGCACTTTAACAATCGATATGAACAGCATGATATATCATAATAGTAATAGAGTACCGAAGTGATGACGTCTGGATCCAGGCCGAAATTACAGTGATTTGTGTAGGGAAACTATATATTCAACTGGCCATATCTCAGCCGCTATTTAACCGATTACTCTCAAGCATGTAAGCTTCTTTATTGATGTTCTTTCGAAATCGGGGATCGAAAGTTGATAAAGCGAAAATTATTGTTTTCGTGACGTCACACTTCGTTACTGTACGGGACCGCAAATGATCCCAGGCCCGCAAATGAACCCAGGCCCGCAAATGAACCCAGGCCCGCAAATGATCCCAAGACTGGATCCCAAATGATCCCAGGCCCGCAAATGATCCCAAGACTGGATCGCAAATGAACCCAGGCCCGCAAATGAACCCAGAGAGGACCGCAAGTGATCCCAGAGATAAAATCAGGAATCTGGAACGGAACAAAATGGGATTTCACACAGAGAAGTCCTGAAATGGAGTTTTCCAAGGAAACAGTGGAATGCTACAGGTCTACTCGGATGACATGGAATGTTGTGAAAAGTGCTTGTATGAAATGAATTATGAGTTTAATTGAGCCATATGGGCAAATGTATCCAATTTCCTTAAGCTTGGTAACGACTAAGCATGATCAAATTTATTATTTCACGCTCCGCGTTCGCTGCGCTCACTCGTGAGATATCTAGTTGAACACTCTGTATTATTCTCTAAATAATTCTCAAGCATGTTAAGGCCTGGGTCTTCAGAGGATAGGGGGAAATCACATTAATTTGAATATCTCATTCATCTTTTCACGTGGAAAGCTGAACTTTTAGTCTAAGATGACAATTAGGCTCCTTAGCATTTTAGGCTGGTTAGTGTCGACTTCTAGTGGTCACGTGACCTTTAAGGCATAAAAACACAAATTTCAAAATGGGCCGACTTTATCACTCTTATTTGCTGCCACTTTTGAGATATAATCATCAATAATAAGGAGACGAACAAGAAACCGTCTGGAATGGATGCCCACACTATTACAGTAAAGAGAAAATAAAATAAATGTTAATTTTTGATTTGGTCACGTGACCGGGCAGATTTTCAAAGACCACTATGAATGTCATTTGATGACATGTTATTCGTTATTCTGCAAACAGTTTCTATACGGCCCATTTTCAACTGAATTTTTCTGAATTTCTTGACCACGTGATTTGTCACGTGATACACCTCGTGGCTTTATGAATATGAAATTGTCAAGAAAACCTGGAAGTGAAACATCTGGTCAAGTTTTAGCTTGAACGGTGGAATTAATTACGGAATAAAGTTCAGTTCAGGGTCAGACTCGTTGACAACTTTGTGTGATTGAGTTTGAATTGGTAGTTCACTGACGTTTCTGGAGATATTAGCCTATTTTAGCTGGCATTTCGCGATATATATTTGCTATTCATCACCTCCAAGCAAAACTCAAGATGGCTTCGCGTTGCGCGAGCGTGTCTCTTTCTTAATTCTTGAAAATAAATTTTATATATATTTGGCTGGCTATTCACATGTGTGGTATATACTATAAAAGACTCGCGGCTCGGGAAATATCCACCACTACTCACCGACGCTGAGGGGAGTAATTGTTAATTATTTGAGAACAAATTTTATTGAATGAGACTGCCAAATGCTTTTCTAAAAAATGACCATTGTTCTTCTACAAAACAGGGATGTTTTTATTTTCAAAGGCGTTAATATGAGAAAAAGTGTGAAATCCCATTTTGTTCCGTTCCAGATTCCTGATTTTATCTCTGGGATCACTTGCGGTCCTCTCTGGGTTCATTTGCGGGCCTGGGTTCATTTGCGATCCAGTCTTGGGATCATTTGCGGGCCTGGGATCATTTGGAATCCAGTCTTGGGATCATTTGCGGGCCTGGGTTCATTTGCGGGCCTGGGTTCATTTGCGGTCCCGTACATTACTCTATTGAAATAGAATATCTAATTTGAAGATAAGTTTACACTCTAATATACTACGATTTTATGCTATTTTGCACCAGAAACTAGACACATCTCTCGTGTGTAAAGATCTTTTCAGTTCACAGGCTCGCCAGTCACCACCGTCTCAGTGTTTGTGTATTGGGCTTCCTGTGTCTTATATGGCCGTCACTTCTAGAATCCTGTCCTTTTGATATCTTGTATATCTAAAACTGCTTTTAAAATAAAGATGAATATGCACTTGAGTCCTGTGTGTCATTTATTTAGCGATTAGAACGGCTTTTAGCGAGTTTTGGGACAAAGAGTAACGAGAGCCGTGTTTGTTTGTGTCTCGGCAGTTTACATGGAGCCACTACACAGACTCGAGTCGATCGTCATGGACTGTGGAGCTATTTTAAAGGCCGAACAAACATAAACACAATCGATATAATTTCCGCTGGAAAATAATCTCAACTGGCAAACCATCAACCAACTTGAAAACATGTTTATGAACAAACACTTGACACTTTGCTAGAGTAGAGAGTGTAAACTTACCCTTCTAAACAGTCCGGGAAAACCGCAGATTTGGGTATATTTGTGACGTAGGCAAAACCATTGTTCTAGACGCTCATAACACAAAGTCACGTGAAACAACGAACTTCAAAAATCCAATATGGCTGACCGTGCTCAGTGCTGGTCAGAAGACTGATAGTTTTTGACTAAATCCGGTAACCACTTCATGTAGGCACAACCGTTCGCTTTTGCAAACGAAGCAGTTTGCTGAAGATCAAAACTTAGACACTTTACCTTTTTTTTGCTGTCTTTTATCCATTTATCTCGATATTTTATCATTCTGAAGACTAAAGTTACTATTTACTCTATATTGCATAGGGACCATTGCGTGATTGTGCCTACACGGAGTAGTTCCCCTAAATCCAGCACATATTATTATTCTGTAGTACTAGCCTATCATTCAAGAGAGGATGAGAGAGAGACCGTTGAGAGTCCGGGACCGTTGATCGAGGAACGAGCAAGAAATCTCTTCATGTTCGATTTGTACCGTGTACGTGATTGTTGTCTGATCACTACAAGAGTGAATTCTCGAATATCGGTAAATTATTTTGATTGTATATTGCAACACTGTCGGCCATTATCAATATTCCAAATAACAGACTGCGCTTGATTGCATGTGTAACTTTAATACATCTTCACTCATGATGTTAATTATGATGATGTTTGTTATGTACAATGCAGCAGATGAAAAGAAATAAATCTGAGTTAATAAAGGATACTCATGCAGACTTGTTTGGTGAAATTGGGTTCTTCTCGTTTCTATTACTAGTATCTGAGAGCATCAATTTTCACGAGAAGCAAAATAAAAGGTAGTTCAAGGAATGGAACCTTTATTTATTTGATCCAAGGTAACCCCTTCAGAGCTCTACATGTATATATAATAATAACCAACACTGTTTCTTTTGCACCACAGATAGTCCAGTCAATCTACGAGATTTTGGGGGTCCAGTTGGAACAAATTGCAACAGAATTTCTGTCACCACCATAACATCGAGGGAGGCTCTCTTATCAACATACTAAAAGTCCTCAAAAATCCCTGCGGTGGAACATCCCCAAATTTAGCATTTTGTAATTTGACCAAAAACCACAGGGTTCCCACGTTGAGAAAAAAATTAAAATCTTAAGAAAAAGAAATCGACCCATTTCTTCAAAACTGTTCACTGTTAAAACTTTTATAAGGTGGAATAGAATAGAAAAATAAGAATTTCTTGACAAAATAACCTTGTTTGATGTTTTGTTTGCAAAGGTGGTTCACCACAGGGTTCCCGCGCAGAGAAAATTTCATATTTCATAACATTACAAAATTACCTACAAGATATTCAGGAACTAACAGCGTACTACATTTGAGGAATTACTTCAGCAATGACCCATCTTTACGCAGCATTTTGACCGGGGTCGTGGCAGATGAGAGTGTTAATGCAGATAACACCAAGCGAGTTGGACTGAGATAGAATACTGGTGTCAATGGTGGGTAACTGGAGTACAGGACTTCTCATTCGGCAAGAAAGATCAAGCTGTAATGCTTGCGTCAAAGCCGGACCGCTGTAACATTTGCTGATGGCATTGTACAAGTAGATCCTCAGCTGTTATTTCAGAGGCTAATCGTACTTTGTTGCTACCGGAGGAAGATTTGAGAATCAACAAGAGTTCTTTAAATTTGAGGTGATATGCACTTTTTGACTCCCTTGACTCCTTCTCCCAAGGCAGGCAAACAAGTCAGTACTGGCAGACGCCATGTGGCTGAAGTCGAAGGAGAAATAGACAGTGTCGCGGTGGCCTCAAGGGATCGACTACTAGGCTATTTTCAATTATCTCATTATGTTGAATACGTGGAGCGAAAATATGGTAAGGCTACCGCAGTGTTGGACGGGTACGGAAGATGGACAAAGTACAAAGGACTGCACACACCAGAGACGCACGGCAGGAACCTGCAGACCAACAGTGAACTTCAGCTCCAATATGATCTTCCAATCCAAGAAAGAAGACTTCCTGGCAAACAAATTTAACAAGCAGAAGTTCATCAACTTCATAAGCCAGATGCACGTCAGTCCATGCTGCAGGCGATGCAGACCTGTCAGCCAGATACGCTACAACTCAGTGTGCTAGCAGGGGATGACACAGACCTACTATGTTTTCACAGTTCTACTATGTTTTCACACAGACATGGAGGTGCATGATCTGTTCTTCATGCCAGAACCAAGACACAGGTCAACAAAGCCAAGGCGAGTATGGAATATCAAGGAAACCAAGTTGGCACTTGGACCCAGTGTGTGTACAAACATTTTGTTTGTGCATGCAATTCTTGGTTACCATACGACATCGCTAGTGCACTGGTTAGGCAAAGGGGTGGCACTGAAGAATGTAGCAGACAACGCAGAATTGTGCAATCAAGCTCTTGTTTCATGCATTCAGCAGCTTCAAGAGAGGATGTAATCAAAACAGAAGAAAGGGCACTCGTATGTTTGTATAATGGTAAACGGTTGACGAAAGCCTGGATTTCTTAGTTGCGCTACACTCGTTTTTGGCAGAAAGTCGCTACAGGGACAATCGGCGTCCAACCAGAAAGTCTTCCACCCACGTCAGCAGCAGCTGCATATCACAGTTTGCAGGCCTACTTCCAGGTACAGCAATGGAATGGCAACCAAGAGCTTCAACCAGAGGCCGACTGGGCGGTTTGAAACTTACAGAAGGAAAGCTTATTCTGGTGCGCACAGACCTCCTTCCACTTCCTGCTGGAGATGATACGGTGCAACTGGAAATCTAATTGTAGCACCCAAAGATGCACCTGCAAGAAGCATGGCTTGACTGAATTGTTCTCTTGCATGTGGCGTGTGTAAAGGCCAGAGCTGCGCGAATTCATTGTTCCCCGATCTTGATGTCGGGCTGCAAGAAGATGACTAACGTTCATGACGATTGTTCAGAACAATTCACAGTAAATTTGCTTTGTTTTCTTCAGTTTTTGCAAGTATTTTGTATTGGATTTTGTCATAGGCCTAATGTATATCCATTGCATTGAAAGCAACCAACTGTAATAATGTTGATGGCGTCTAGTAACTTGCCTACATTATCTATACTAGTATACTGTAGTAACTCACGCTAAGATACTTAGAAATTTTGCAATTGTTAATCATTCCGGTAGCACAACCAATACAGTGAAATCTTTAAAATTAGTACATATATATATATTTTTTTACACCCAAAAGGAACCAGAAATAGAAGTACGTAGATATGGGCGAACCTTCTAAAATAACTCAGCGAAAGTTTTTTCCATAAAATGTGTTATTTTTCCATTTAATATATTCTTTCTTGAATAGTAAGAAACAGGCATAAGAAGATGCTTTATGGGCTATAAAATACATAGCTAGGTTATTTTGCTATTCTACTCTACTGTTAAAGCGCTGGACATGAGTACATTTACTTTTATTAAAAGTTTTAGTTTTTTGTCAATGCGGGAACCCTGTGGTGTGAACAAAACATCAAACAAGGTTATTTTGTCAAGAAATTCTTATTTTTTTGTTCTATTCCACCTTATAACTGTTTTAACAGTGAACAGCTTTGAAGAAATGGGTCGAGTTCTTTTTCTTGAGAGGTTTTTTTTTTTTCTCAACGTGGGCCCCCTGTGGTTTTTGGTCCTAACAAAATGCTAAATTTGGGGATGTTCCACTGTTTTTGGTCAAATAACAAAATGCTAAATTTGGGGATGTTCCACTGCAGGGATTTTTGAGGACTTTCAGTATGTTGATAAGAGAGTCTCCCTCGATGTTATGGTAGTGACAGAAATTCTGTTGCAATTTGTTTCAACTGATAGAAGGAGCTAGAAATCTCGTAGATTGACTGGACTATCTGTGGTGTTTTATTTGCAATGTTTTTAAACACTTTTCACTCCATGAATCACACAAAGTTACCCTGCGAGCAGAGGTTTTTTTCTACTCGCCCAGGAAGCGAGTAGAAAAAACCTCTGCTCGCAGGGTACACAAAGTAGGACTCGAAGGATTCGTGACGTCACAAATATACCCAAATCTGCGGTTTTCCCGGACTGCTAAACGAAGCGTGAAGCGAAAAGCACATGGAAATCCAACACGACGTATTTTGTATACGTCATCGAATCGATAAAATATCGACAACCACCACGAGAAGAATGTATCCGAATCGATAAAATGTCGACAACCAGACGAATAAACCATCGGGTACATCGTCGCGACATCGTCGCTGATTTTCGATCACCTGACTAGTTCCGAACACTATCCGAAGTTTAGGACACTTACGGACGGACTTACGGACGGACTTACACACTCGATGACATAGTGGCTACTCTCTTCTAAGAAGAGGAGTAGCCACAAAAATGTATTAACTCAATATGAAAAAATAGAACAGAGACTGGCCCGATCAAAAAACATATTTTCCCAACATCAGAAAAAATGGAGCAAAATAATCAATGCTTTACGATCTTAATAAATAATAAGGTAACTGGCAAAGGGTACGTGGGGGGGGGGGGGGATGGGGGAGTTTTACTTTACTGTTGTTTACTAGTTATCAATTTTCAAGTTGTAGTATCTGTAAAAACCGTAATAATAACAAATTGTAACAATGTAATATTGAAGTTGAAAAGGTTTTTGCAATAAATATTTATGTAAAAATAATAAATAAATAAATAAAAATAAATAATAAAAATAAATAAATAAATAAACTGACTGCAAACATATCAATGGCAAAGTGAATCACAAGAACATGTAAAACAAAAAAGTGGAATAATGGTCGATTTTGACTGCAGCAAGTTGTTTTGCAATTTTTACACATATTTTCCCACAAATTAAATTATTTACTTCTAGCTATCTGCGCTGGTTGTTGGACTATACATTACAAAATGCGAGGGAATGACAGAGTATAACTGATAAGGATGAAGAAACGGGTGATGGGAAAGAAAGAGAGACAGAAACGAAGAAAGAGAGAAGGAAGGAAACAAATAAATAACATATGGAAAGGAAGCTAGGAAGAAACGAAAAAAGGAAAATAAAGGACATATAGACAAGGTTTTTTGAATTTGCTGTATATATAAACGTATACATCGCCGGCCAGTAATTGTAAATCTAAACCATATACTTATTTGCTGATAAAAATACATTTCAAACACGGAGTTTTAATTACACGTCTCTTTATTGGTATTCTTTGTAATAACAGGGAGAATTGTACATGATTTTGAAGCCGTAAAGAGTAAATCTAGTATTCGCGCCATGGAGACTGGGCCCGATCGGAAGTTAAAACATGAAATCGACGTCCTTCGTCAGTGTAAAATGTCCGAGATTTGGGAGCCGCTCGCGTTTGAAATAAAATAGATGCCAATCGTAACTTTTCATATCCTTAATTAAAGTCGACCATAAGACCTTCCCAAAACGTATTTTATATTCGAAATCGACTGCCGCACTTTTGAGAAAAGTCATTTTGAAAATGGTCAAAATTGCAACCACGATAGGTATCGTTTCGAACTCAAAGTTCGGCTCGATTTATTTCAATGAAATATTTGATCAAATAAACAGTACTAGCCGTTTATTGCTTTTTCTAAAAGTGAAAAGGTATTAACGAAAGCAAGATATGATTACCATGAATAGAAGAGGTTATTTTAGTTCATTAAATATGCTTCAAAATTTCAAATTTGTGAATGAAATTAAATTTGGCCAAAAACAGAGGGGCTGTCAAACTCGGAAGTAAAAAGCCAGGCGAATCGGTAAATACCACCATTCATAATCAATCTCGATAGGTTATAAATGTACTAAATTTGGAGGGAATCGGCCGACCCCCATCTTTTGCGTGGCACTGCCTGGTTTTCTCAGACACTCACTCTAAGGCCGGTTTTCAATGAGGGTTTATCATTTAATTTCAAAACTCATAGGACAAAAAAATGATTATCATAGCTGGAAAGAGCTCGTTGAAATTAGCAAAAATGTGAGGTTTGGGAAAGATCGCTTTACAAATTGCGCAGATATGAATTTTCAAAAATCGAAATTTTAAATGAAAACCTTTGGAAATTTACGCTGGTAGGCAACAAAGGTTTTCAACAAAGGTTTTCATATAAAATTGCGATTTTTGAAATTCATATCTTCGCAATTTGTGAAGCGATCTTTTCCAAACTTCACATTTTTACTAATTTCAACGATCTCTTTCCAGCTATGATAATCATTTTTTTGTCCTATGTCTCCTATATAAGTTTTGAAATTACGTGCGGATAAACCCTCATTCCCCGAAGGGCTTTAATCATTGATCGGCTGAGTTATCCCACAATGGGGCTCAATTAACCTCAAAAGAGGCTCAGTTATCCTCCGAAGAGGCTCATATATTCCCTTAAAGGGCTTTTGTTTTCCCATTACGGGCTGTTGTATCTCCAAATGGAGCTCATTGTTTAAAATCAGCGAGCGTTGTTTTCGCTGTCTTGTCAGTTCAGGTTGGAGTAGTTGCGAATCTCGGCGTAAACATCGACCTAAAAGTTGAATAACACTTACAGAACCTTTCATCTGACTGTTTAGAAAGACAGAATGAAAGCTGTAATAAATAATATTGGTGAATTTTCTGAAACTTACTAGGTAAAACGACTCGATGAAACTCAATGCAGACAATATCATGAGGAAGCGCCGCTCTCGGCTCGCTCTCGGTAATACGAAGTGATAGGGCGATTTCTTTACTCGGGTGGTGATTGGTCCCGAAATTTATCTATCAGCGAGATTTCTCTACTTGGGTGGTGATTGGTTCCGAAGTTTATCTATTATTACTTACTTATTTACTTTCGGAAAACTCAGACGATGGCAATAGTGGCTAGCTGCGCAAGTGCAGTAGCCACAATAAAAACACTAGTATTGGAAATTCGTTTAGAAAATGAATGTATATATTGATCAATTTAGAATGAAGTTGTCCTTATAATAGGTGACACGTCGACCGAGCGTACATAATAATATAACAAGTAAACAACTAATGCATAAAATTACCGCGGACTTTTCACCGAATTGTTCCCCATGACTTCCCGCTTCCGACTTCTCATTTACGGCCCTCTTCTCTACTGCTAACACGGTGCAAATGCTATGCTAGCAAATAGAACATTTAAAGAATACAAAACCGAATTGCAAGAATTATTACGATACACAGTTCTACTTGAATGGAGCTTTTAATTTCAGTGTTGTTTGCAATTAGCGTATGGATGCTTTATGAGTTGGAATCCAGTATTGTCCTTTGTATGATCCTTAGTTATAAATAATAAAAGTTCACTGGTCATCGCTCCGTTCTTCAGATCTGCTCTGAAGCTAACAGAACAATGTTGCCGCCCACCAACAGGACAAACACGACAAATTTCTCGATTTCTCTCAGTGATCCATTCCTCCCGATCTGTCGGACACTTGACAAATTCAAGTATCCTGACCAAGCAACTTCTGCTTCCTTGAAAGCGTCCCTCTCTGCTCTGATAACATCTGCCGTTGCGTGCCCGTTTGCTGTCCTTTTCAACGTCCTCATCCTTTTGGCCTTTTGCAAGAAACCATTATTACGAACACAAGCGAACTTGCTTCTAGGAGCCATGGCGGTGACCGATCTTGTGAATAGCGCGGTCAGTAGTCCACTGTTCGTGGTCAGAGAAATCATTTATCAACTGAGACAAGAACCGAACTGCTACGTTAGCATATCTTTATTCTCGGTGAGTAAACTGGCTATAGCTTCTGCTATTATAATGACTGCAATCAACGTCGAACGCTATCTGGGCCTGAAGTATCCCTTATGGCATCACATCCACGTAACGAAAAGTCGGCTCGCAGTCGTTGCTGTCATTTCATGGATCCTTGCTTGTAGTCTGACGACACTGCAAATCTTTATGGGGAAAGGCTTTGCATTTGCCGTCTTTGTACTTTTAGTTGTGTACCATAGCCGCTTTAGTTTTTGCTATGATGATAGCGCGAGTAATTTCTAAGCGAAATCAAGTTCATCCTCTAAACCTGCCGCAAAGTGAGCATGCCTCCATTTCAGACAGCAAATCAGCAAAGATGGCCATGTTTATGGCTCTGGGGTTTCTCTTCACCATGATCATTCCTGTTATAATCAGTATTGCGATCGCTTCGAAGCAAGAGTGGGTAAAAGTAGCAGCGCCACTACGAAAAGCAACGATACTCATGAACCCACTCTTGAACCCTCTCATCTACGGCCTTCTCAACAGGGGCATCAGAAATGAGTGCCTAGAGCTGATCAAGTGCAAAGAATCGAACAGTGAAACAATCCAACAAGAGCAAGGCAATCAATAAAGGAAAGGACTGTAAGAAGTAGGTAGGTAGGTCAACTTTATTTCGACACGTTAGCCCCTTCAACTTAAAGCTGGTTTCCAAGAGGGCGTGTAGTAATTTAGTAGAGGCTAGTGAACTTAAGGTACCAGGGGACCTTCGTGTCGACACTGTTCACTGAAAGCCGCGTAGCGCGCTAACCACTCGTCCAACATGTATAAAAGTATACATTTTCTTAAAGCTGAATATATGCAGATTCTAAATATGTTGGAGATTATTTCCTATTTTGTAAATATTTTTTGTTATTGCACATTTTAGAAAATTCGACCGGCCTTGTTCAAAGATAATTTTGCACGCGGGAATTCAATCGATTTCTAAACGGACAATGCCATTGTAATGAGCACACTTTGTTCTAAAAATCCGTGTCTCCTCCGATTTTTGATACGTTGCCTCGTTTAAAAGTTATTTGATGATTTATGTGTAAATCGCTTAAAAACACATTAATGAACTTTGACAGCAAATATCTCCTCAACAAAAGCGTTTATCGGAAATCGGAGACACGGTTTTTTAGAACAAATCGATTGAATTCCCGTGTGCACAATTCTCTTTGAACAAGGCCGGTCGAATTTTCTAAAATGTGCAATAACAAAAAATATTTATAAAATAGGAAATAATCTCCAGCATATTTAGAATCTGCATTTATTCAGCTTTAAGAAAATGTATACTTTTATAC